>JAVXUP010000187.1:0-340000 GCA_033070095.1 Escallonia herrerae
AAAAGTTTTTCGGTCCAGAAATGTAAGTAAAACACCTGAAAGGTTGTTTTGAAGCTGGTTTGATGGGCGTTAGGGTGACAATGAACCCCCGGGGGCTATTTTGCTAATTTTACATTACACAAATTTGTGCTTAAAATAACTTTTAGTTCAGGAAAGGGTGTGAGACACCTGAAAAGTTATTTTAAAGAGTGAATTCAGGAAGCTTAAAATCCCATTTCAAAGCACTTTTCAGATTTTTTTTGTCAGGGGGCATTTTGGTAATTCGCATCCCCGATAGGGGTATTTTCGTAAATTTGCAGCGTTAAGTTTTTCAAAGGTTCAATTCACCTAGTCAGAAATGTAAGCAAAGCACCTGAAAGACGGTGGTTTAAATAAATTTTATTCTTCTTTTATTTAAATTATGACTTGTTGAGAATGATATAATTTTTATTTTTTAGATTCCAGTATAAATATGGATGCAACTGGAGGAAATAATTTTTGTGAAGGTTCTGATCCACCTTACGTTGGTCAAGTTTTTCAAGCACTGGACGAAGTTGAAGCATACTATAGAGCATATTCGAAAACGATAGGTTTCGGTATTAGAACTAAGACGACTAGAAAACGGGCGAATACAGATCAAATTTGTGCAAGACTATTTGAGTGTCATAGAGGAGCACCGCATGTAACTCCGGTCGTTCGGATCAGTGACGAAGGGACAACAAGACAAAGAAAACGGGACACATTTCCGGGTACCGGCTGCAAGGCCCATGTGTATGCAGTACACCGAAAAAATGAAAACCATTGGGTTGTCACAGGAGTGGAGTTGAGCCATAATCATCAGTTGATGACCCCCAGTAAGATTGGTCAAATTCATCAACACCGAGAAATAAGCGCGGCACACAGACAACTAATTTTTACAATGGCCGAGGCTAAAATTCCACCTTCTAAGATGATGGGGGTTTTCTCAAGCCAGGCTGGGGGGATTGACAAGTTGAGTTTCAACGAAGTAGACCTTCGAAATGAACTTCGTGCTCAGAGGAGAGAGTCTTTCGGTAAGAGTGATTCTCAAACTACACTTGATCTCTTCAGGTCCCTTCAGAGTGAGAATTCTGGATTTTTTTACAGTCTCCAACTGGATGATGAGAACCGCATTAGTACTATATTTTGGGCGGACCCCCGTTCTAGAGCTGCTTACCAAAATTTTGGGGATGTTGTGACGTTTGACACCACATACCGCACCAATAAGTACTCTATGCCTTTTGCTCCGTTCACCGGGGTGAACCACCACTATCAGTCAATCTCGTTTGGCTTTGCCCTGCTTAGGGATGAGACGGAGGAGTCATTTACGTGGTTATTTGAAACGTGGCTTCAAGCAATGTATCATATTCCTCCAAAGACCATCATCACCGACCAAGATCTGGCAATGAAAAATGCAATCGCTAAGGTCCTTCCAGATACTCACCATGGCCTGTGCACATGGCACATAAGCAACAAATATCCCGAACGGCTTCACCATGTATATGCAAACCATCCGTCATTCAAGACTGACTTTAATACATGTGTGAAGAAATCGTTGACGGTAGACGTGTTCGAGGAGAGGTGGGCCACGTTAATGGATACTTACTATTTGCACAATCACGAATGGTTACAATCGTTGTATGAGATCAAGACACAGTGGGTCGGTGCCTACACCAAGAAGTTTTTTGCAGCCGGAATGACTACGACCTCGAGAAGCGAAGCTATGAATTCATTCTTTGATGGGTACGTAGGCCAGTCTTCAAGTATAGCGGAGTTCGTACTAGAGATGCAGAAAGCCGTTGACAGGCAATTGTACCGTGAGAGAGAAGCCGACGCGGCTACAGTTTGCAAAGAAAGAGCTATACTACTTTATTCACCTTTAGAGGCTCATGCGGCTCAAGTCTATACCAAGGAAATGTTTCGACAGTTTCAAGAGGAACTACTAAAGTCGAATCAATATGGCATGACAAAGTTGCACGAGTATTCCACCAGAGATATCAAGGTTTATGCTTTGACAAATGTGACGAACTTCGCCAATCCGTGCTCTTCGTCGGCTCCGAGGAGGACTAGAATTGCAACAACTGTTTGAGCATAAAGGTATACTTTGTCGACACGCGTTGAGGGTTTTGAGCGCCAAGAATGCTAGTGAAATCCCTCCACCGTATATCTTGGAACGGTGGACGAAGGAAGCCAACAGAGTCCACGGTCACATTCCTTACGTGCCCAATGTTTCAGTTGATTTCGAGCAATCTGAGACGCTGCGATATAATCACCTTTGTAACATCATGCACGGTTTATCAATGGATGCAGCGTCGACATTTGATGGGTACAGGTATCAAGTTGAAGCAGCCGCACGGGATAAGGCTAAGCATGCACAGTTTAGGATGGCATTACCAGAAACTGTGGACACTCCGACTACTCGGACAACTCCAGGCGGTAGATTCAATCGAGCCAAACAGCCAGTCATTGACGGCACTGACCTACAAGGTGAGGAGGACGACATTTTTGATCCAATTATTTCTCAAACAAAAGGGCGAAAACGAGCAATACGCATGAAGAATCCGATTGAAGAAGCAACGGGTCAAAAAAAATTACGAAAGTGTGCGTTGTGTAACAAGATGACTGATCATGACAAGAGAAACCATTATAAAGTGTTAGGTATCGAACCTGGCAGTATGGTCGAGGAGGACGATGATGAGGAAGAGTGTTAGGGTTAATGTTTCAGTTGTATAAATTGAACTTATATAATGTTTAAATTTGTGATTTGGTTTGTGGATTATTGATAGTTTTGGTAACTCCGTTTTCGGGCACACTTTAGGCCCCATTTGATAGCTTTCGAAAAAAGTTGTAATTTTTTTTGTCACTTTTTTTTCGCTCATTGCACTTCAGGCACGCTAGTTAGCCCATTTGTAAGACTTTCGGCGAAAAACGAGACACATTAATTTTTGAGTTTTCCTAGGAAGGGCCTATTCGGGCACACTTTAGGCCCCATTTGATAGCTTCCGAAAAAAGTTGTAATTTTTTTGTCACTTTTTTTCCGCTCATTGCACTTCAGGCACGCTAGTTAGCCCATTTGTAAGACTTTCGGCGAAAAACGAGACACATTAATTTTTGAGTTTTCCTAGGAAGGGCCTATTCGGGCACACTTTAGGCCCCATTTGATAGCTTCCGAAAAAAGTTGTAATTTTTTTTGTCACTTTTTTTCCGCTCATTGCACTTCAGGCACGCTAGTTAGCCCATTTGTAAGACTTTCGGCGAAAAACGAGACACATTAATTTTTGAGTTTTCCTAGGAAGGGCCTATTCGGGCACACTTTAGGCCCCATTTGATAGCTTCCGAAAAAAGTTGTAATTTTTTTTGTCATTTTTTCGAATGCCGTCATATGAAAGGTATATTCGCGCACATTTTAGCGCCAAATTCATAGCATGCGAAAAATTATGTACATTTCTTTTTGGTACAGTTTTTTGTAACATCACAGCAGCTAGCCACGCACGTCAGGATAATGGTAATGAAGGCGTCTAGCTTCATTCTTTTTCAGCTCCCAGGCTATCCTATACCTAAACGTCAAGGCATCCTTCCTAGTCCACGAGGAGTGTTTGAGCACTTCCGAGCGAGCAATGTAGTCCATGTACTTGAGGACGTAAATCCCGCAATCGTGACCGTTATATTGCTTTGGTCGGTCCTTTATCATCACGACCGTCCAAGGGTCACCCTGTGGCCGTCCGCATGCTAGCGAGAGGACAGTAGTCTGCATCCAACAATAAAAACGAGAATCAAGCCTATGAGACAAGAACAATATACTATGAGCCAAGGTCAAAAAATAAATACTAACCACTAAAGTGATGTACTCGTTGTACATCTGTGCCAGCAGCTGTCCAGGCTCGTCCTCCCTTAGGCTATCGTATATGTGAACCGTTCTGAACGCTGGATGGAGAACTAATAGGAACCAGTGGTTTGCATGATGACAGGGTATCATGATAAGGTTCGCATCAGCAGCGGGACATTGATAGTCTGCGTTCATCATGCCTAACACGTTTCGACCTGGTTTCCACTTACTCCTGCCGCCCCCTCGCCTCCATTCTGTGAATTCTCTCACCGTTAATTCCACAAAATGAGTGGGATACATGTTAAGCTTCAAATATTCAGAACGGTTAAAACGTTGCTCTCTAATCCGGAGCAGTTCTATGTAAGCGTTCATGACAAAATTTGAAAGATCTGTCTCCGGCGCCAACGTTCTGATATCCTCATGACCTAGGAATGTCGCAAGGGGAAAGTCTGCTGAATTGACAGGCTCATGCCCGAAGTAGTGCCGGTCGATCCAAGCCATCTTGTCCGACCTCAATGGCTTCGTCGCTTGTCCTTTGTCCGACCGAAAGCTTGGGCGCGAGGCCTGGATTCCTACTTGGGGAACCTGACTCTGGCACTGAGAGTCGTATGCGTTTGGAGGCAAGCGACTATACGGCTCCCATACCTGACTCTGGGGCTGATAGTCGTACGCGTCAGGAGGAGGGCGACCAGACGGCTCCCACACCTGACTCTGGGGCTGATAGTTGTACGCGTCAGGAAGAGGGCGACCAGACGACTCCCACACCTGACTCTGGGGCTGATAGTCGTACGCTTCAGGACGAGGGCGACTAGACGGCTCCCCTTCGTAACCCCGGTACGCAAGACTAAAGTTTTGAACTTCAGTCTTGTACTTCTCAATGGACCTCTTGAGATTGTCAGGAGCCTGCGCGACAAACCAGTCAAACGACTCCAGCTGCTTGAACACCTCAATGCCCTGGTCAACCTAAAAAACATGCATAGAAAATATGGCTAATCATATTTGACAAATGGTCGATAAGGTGCGCAAATAAATTATCAAACAACACTAGCATGACTTACAATGGCCAATGCCCAGAACTGGTCATAGACCTCACGTGGCGCGTACGATGTCTTCTTCACCTGGGAAGGGCGATTCACCCTCGTGCGCGTCACCCTGAGAAACCACTGTAAGTATTCCTCAGTACTAATGCCGTCGTGCTTCAGCGATACAAGGCTATCATACGTTTCCTGCCAGGTATTCCACTGGTGCACCTCGTCACCCAACAAAATCAAGGCATCAGCCACCTCGAAGTTCGGCCCTCGACCACCCCTGTATGGCCGCATGTCTACAGCGGGTTTTGGTATCCCTTGTGGACAGCCAGCTTGCTTCATAGCTCGATCGGGCATCTGAAACTCACATTCTTCGAAGTGAATGAGCGGCACCCGAACCAAACCTGCCAGCACGTACGACACCGGAAGTTGCCAACACCACTCATCCAACAGATGCATCACCTTGCCATATGGCTGCCACGTCACCTGGGATGCATCTAGTATCTCTAGTTCCCCCCGATAGAACTTTAGATGGTGGTGAGGGTCTACCCGTCTCCTCCTCCGGTTGGTCGTAGGCCCCCAGGCCCACACCCTAGGCCACGTCTCATCGGAATCTACCAACGGTTGTGGACGACCCATGGGTAGCCTCTCGTAAGACCAAACCTGTGAATGCAAACATTATATGGAATTAGTAATTAATCCCGAATATATTGACTAAGGATCCTACCAAGAAAATAAATGCTCATACCTGTAATAGAGTCAGGCAGGCGGCAATGGACTTGGCACCGTTTCTCGTAGCCTTATGCAGTGCTCGATATAGGTGCGCAAGGACAGCTGAACCCCACGAATAGGAGTATACCTCCTCAAGATCCTCCAAGAACACCATATACTTCGGATGCACCGTGTTTTTCGAATGCGTCGGAAGTAATATAGCTCCAATAATATACAGAAGGAATGCCTTCGTATACGTCACGAAATCTTGAGGAGTGTATTCATCCGGTAGCACGCCGTACTGCTCTCTCAGCCATTTAAGCTTGACGCCGTTTGTTGTAAGCGCTGCCCTTGGAATTCCCGGAAAATACTGCATAGCCATATTCGCTATGGATGCAGACGGCACGTTCAAAGTAACGGGTCTGCCGTGACATGGGATTCCAAGTATAAATCCGACGTCCTCTAACGTAACAGTCATTTCACCAAACCGGAAGTGAAATGAGTTCGTCTCGCTCCTCCATCGTTCAACTAGAGCGGATATAAGGCAATCGTCGTGTCGAGACCATTTCCCGGGATCGGTGAACAGGGTTAAATTTTGACGGTGTAATAGCTGTATTTGTTCCTCGTTTAGTACCCACTCTTCAAGGTGCCTTGTGCTTTGAATTGTTTCCAAAACACCCCTATCGACACCGTCAAATACGTGCCTCGCGACGTGGTCATCGTCATCGTATAGGATTGATGTATCATGAGGTCCAGAGCTGAAATTCATACCTTTAAGAACAAAATATAATTATAAACCAACTTAGCGTCCATAATATCCATAATATTTACATTCCAAAACTATAACTGGATCTTTAACCTAGCTTACCAACACATTAGCAATAGTCATTATTTCAATGTATTAAAACAAATCCTCAATTCCCACCACTCCGAACGCTTAATTACGCTAGTTCCCACTGAATTTAGCGCCAACGTGGTTATATAGCAATATATAGCCCGATGGCCCCTACACCTCCAACACCTCAAAACCGCTTTAAAGTCAAGTTTTTAAATGTATTACGTCAATTATATACCAAATATATCAGGAAAAATTTTAAAGGGGGCAAGTTACCAAAACACCCGCTACTTATGCAAAATATCCCCTGGCAGTCATCGCCGGTGCGTCACAAGGTTCAGAACATCTGGAACAAAATAAGTTTTCGGGTGTCTCACACCCTTTCCTGAACTAAAAGTTATTTTAAGGTATGAATTTTAAGCTGGATCCTTCCTAGCAAAATAGCCCCCGATCAGCGGCAAATTACCGAAATGCCCCTGAGCGTTCACTATCACCCCAACGCCCCCGAACCAGCTTCAAAACAACATTTCAGGTGGTTTACTTACATTTCTGGACTAAAAAGTCGTTTGAAAAACTTGGCACGGGAAAATTACCAAAACACCCCTTGGCGCGGGAAAATTACCAAAACACCCCTACGCGCGCCACGTCAGCTTCAAAACAACATTTCAGGTTTTGTAATTATATTTCTGGACTAAAAAGTCCGTCAAAAAACTTAGCACTGTAAAATTACCGAAATACCCCTCTCGGGGCGGCGAATTACCGAAATGCCCCCTGGCATAAAAAAATATCAAAAGTGCTTCGAAATGCTACTTGAGGCTTCCTGAATTCATTCTTGACATAAAAAGTATTTTACGGAGGTTTCGCCCAAAAATCGCGAACCGGTGTCCGGATCAAGCGCTTAAAGGGCCGTTCGGCCAAAAAAATAGGTAACGGCTTCGGAATGGCCCGAATTCCTGGGGAATGGAACTTCCCAACATCCTAGGATTCTCATAAAAGTTTCGCGCGAAATCGCGCTAGCTTGATATTTTAAAATACACTGCAGAGTTACAAGGTTCCCCGTATCAGTTAACCCCTTTCCAGTCTTTGGAAAAATCTGAAATTTTTACCTGAGACAGATCCTTTAAGAATAACTAGGGTCTCTTTTTTGCATTTTGGCAAAATCTAGCTCTAGCTATTTTTTATAAATTCGTGAAAAACTGTCTATATTTGGCACCCTAAAAAATCGCTGTTTTGGAATCTATAAATGTAATACGCTGATTTGTATAAACCTAACATTGAATTATAAGGAAATTCAAAATACTTACTTGTTGTGACTTGATGTATTTAAAGAAAAAACTACCGATCTTCTAGCGGTTATCCACCGATCTTCTAGCGTAAAATTTTTTGATTTGTATTGTTATGGAGATTATGTAGGTGAGATATGAAGTACGAAGGAAGTTGGTAAAAGATGCAGAGTGCAGAAGAAGGGTTCGGGGGAGGGGATTATAAAGAGAGAAGCGAGGAAGAGAGAAGAAAAAAGACAGAAAAAAGTGAGGAAGGGTGGGTGTTTATGCGGTCAAAGGCTGCTGCAAAAAAAAAATTTCGGCAGAAGGACACCACGTTGGGCATCACGGGGGAGGGAAGGACGACACGTGGCATCGTGGGGAAGGACACCAGGTGGGGCATCACGCGGGGGGGCGCCACGTGGCAGGGGAGGGGGGAGGGACCAACCGCGGGTTGTAGGAGCGGTTGGGCCCTGCGGATGAGGGGAGGGGACGCCACGTGGCAGAGGGAGGGGACCAACCGCGGGTTAGGAGCGGTTGGGCCACGTGGCAGGGGGAGGGGACGCCACGTGGCAGAGGGAGGGGACCAACCGCGGGTGGTACCAGCGGTTGGGCCACGTGGCAGGGGGAGGGGACGCCACGTGGCAGGGGAGGGGACCAACCGCGGGTTGTAGGCGGTTGGGCCACGTGGCAGGGGGAGGCGACGCCACGTGGCAGAGGGAGGGGACCAACCGCGGGTGGTACCAGCGGTTGGGCCACGTGGCAGGGGGAGGGGACGCCACGTGGCAAGGCGGGAGACCAACCGCTGGTACCACCAGCGGTTGGGCCACGTGGCAGGGGGAGGGGATGCCACGTGGCAGGGCCATCGCCAATACCGCCGGTTGGCCATGCTGGTGGGCCACGTGGCATGGGGAGGGGACGCCACGTGGCAGGGGCCATGGGGTTGGGCCACGTGGCAGGGGTGGGGGACGGCACGTGGCAGGCATATTAATGCCAACCGCTGGTTGTGCATGCGGTTGGTGTCCTTTTTCTCTCTCTCGCCATTTTCTCACCATTTCTCGTGCCATTTCTCGTGCCTTTTTTGCCATTAATGCAGTGGCCGTACACCTTTTTCGCCTTTTTGCGCCACGTGGCCAACCGCTGCTCTTACCTGCGGTTCGGTGGAGAAATTGTTATTTCTCCACCGGTGGGTGTGGATCGGTCCCCATATATATATATATTTTTGAGATTTAGGGTGATATTACGAATGAGAGACGAGAGTTGTGCGTAGATGTGAGATTTAGGGTGATATTACAAACTGAATTAATAGATTTCGGGTCACAAACTTAAACCTAATCGAATCAAGACACTCAAACGATTTGATTTGAACAGTTCAAACAGTTCGGATTGATTTGAGCGTAAAAAATAAAAACATGTCAAAATTTTAAACTAATTTTTTCAATCGTAAATCTTACTATTTAACATGAATTTGTATCTTATGATTCTTGAATTTACGGCAAACTACAGACTATTGGATAAATTTTGTATTTTAACATGAATTGTATCTTATCATTCTTGAGAGCTATAATGTAACTGATGCAATAATTGGAAGACCCTATAGATTAGAAGTAGAAGAGTTGTTTCATTTATGCAAATACCAACATAATATAAGAAGCTTAGTTTAACGATCTATCTTATGCTTCTAGAGATTAAAATTTTCAAAATCGAAATCAACAGCTAAAATCGAAATATCAAAACCAAAATCGAAATGGATAAAAGTTGAAAAATTGAAATCAAAATTGAACTCATCTGCTCACTGTTTAGAAGTTGAAGGCAACACTTCAATCCGAGAAAACACAATTGCAATTTGACAAATTGTAATACCCCGAACTTCAGGAGCAGGTTAAAACAACCATCCGGATTCCAAAAAATAAACGGACGGTAATTTTGGGCAATGCCCGGGTATTACTAGCGTATTGGCGCTTAAAAGAATTTTGAGGTAAAAATGTATTTTTGAAACTTTAGGGATATTTTTGTAATTTTGAAAATTTTGGGGATTTCTTTGCAATTTTTGGAACTATGTACTAGGTGTGAAAATTTTGGGAGTCAGATTAGGTTTAACAGCTACCTTGTTGGTGACCATGCAATTGAATTTTTAATTGCTTTGGGGGAAAAAAGAAAGTAAAAGGAAGGAGAGAGACAGAAAATTCAGAAAAGAGGAAAAGGAAAGAAACAAGAGAGAGAGAGAGAGAGAGAGAGAGAGAAAAGAAGAATAGAGCAGCGTGGGGGAGGAAAAAATGGATAGAAAGGAGGAAGTTTTGAACCAAATTCAACAGGTAAACCCCCTTAATCTCTAGTATGCATGGTATATTATATGTTTGTGGTATTTGTATGGTGTTTCATAGCTGTGGAGCACGTGAGTAAGCCATGAATATATGGCTACGCAGAGAGTATATTTTTCTGAGAATCGAATGCCTCGGGTGTAGAATTATGGCAATAGTTCTATGTGATTTTGATGTGTAAGTTATTTTCAATAGATTTTCGGGCTTGAAGGGGTAAAGAAGAAGACTTGTAGTGGTGTAATATATATTTACGTGGAGTGTGTGGGTTTGCAGGTGACAGTGGGTGTGTGTTTTTTTGGGTGTTCATGGTTCGGGTGGGTGTTCATGTGTATTTTGGTGGGTGAAATTGTGTATTGGGTGTCTAAGTGAAGTTGAAGATGCAAATGGGGTGGGTTTGTGTGTTTTTTTGGTGAATCCCCGAGGGATTTGGTGGGTGTTTATGGTGTATGAAGTGTAACACTGTGTGTGCTCTTGAGTGTGTGAGTTTTGGCTATGTTTGTGTGTGTGCTTATGAGTGTAATTTGGTGTATAGATTTGTGTTAGTGAGTGTTAGGCATGAGTTGATGTGGTTAGGTGTGAGTAGAATGTGTTAGTGAGCCGTTGGAGTAGTGTGTGGGGGAAATGGGTCTTGGCTGGTTCAACGAAGAAGAAGAGTGTGTGAAAAAAGGTGTTTTAGTGTGTGACAATTTGAATAGTAAGTGTATAAAAACATAAATTCCTTTAGGCAGTTTTTTTTAATGAATTTATAAAAAATAGTTATAGCAAAAATTAGACAAAGTTCAAAACTGTAACCCATGATATTTTTACAAGACGTACGCTCTGGAATTTTTCAGGAATTTTTGGTATCAGCAAAGGGTGCTAAATTGGTGTAGCAATTAACAAATTTTATCAAATTATTTAGCACAGCAAAGGAAGCTATTTTGATCTGAAAATTTTTAGAAAATATTATTTTACTGATATGTTTTATATTCTAAAATTTTGTGCCATTATGGGGCTGATAGATATTTTTTGCGAAACTGGCCTTTTAGAGCTTAGTCAAAACACCGATTCGGGATTCTTTTGCAAAAATTCTTTAAAATATTTTTTAGGCCAGAAATGATATTAGCATGCTTAAAATAGTATTTTAAGATATTTTTTCTATGTTGGAAATCCACAAGGGCATTTTGGTAAATTGCCAACCCGGAGGGATATTTTGGTAATTTGACATAAGAAATGTATTTTTGCATAAATTCACATATGAGAAGCTTAATTTAGTGATTCTACTTACGGGATGTTCGTTTGGATGATTTAAGTGCGAGAAGGACTTTTTGGTAATATTACACCTCAGGGGCGTTTGGTAATTTTTCATACGCGGTGATGGAGGTTCATTTTGGGAGCATGTATGAGTCCGTAATAAGTTATAATATTTGTGTTGTAGACTATGTTCTGATGATTTGATCATTCCTTTTAGGATAAAGCTAAAGACTTTCGGTTAAGATAAGTTAGCTGCGGATCCAGGTAAGTGATTCTATCTGAACCCTGGATAAGGACTTATCGTCTGAACCCTTATTTTGATAACTCGTACTCGTAAGTACTCATTTGATCTACTTATGGCTAATGCTGAACTCTGAATTGTGCACTGATATTAATATGTTATTGCCCAGAAAAACTTTGAACCTGAATCGATTATTTAAAAATCTTGTGATGCTAGCATGTATTACATGCTGAGCAAATTTGACAATTGTTTGTATCCGTTCTTTTGGATTGTTGTAATTAAATTTGATAATTATTCACAATAGTTTTTACTGTTTATCTGTGATTTTTCTTCTAAAAATTCTGAATGCTGACTTATGTCAGTATGATTATTGTTATTGGAATCCGAATTGATTTCAGTGATTGAGATCATGTTAAAGCTCACTGATATTATTGATTTTTCTGTGTTGACCTGGGTTTCTGTTCTGTGGGTGGGCGTAATAAGGCTGGTCTGAATC
Source organism: Escallonia herrerae (assembly GCA_033070095.1). Lineage (NCBI taxonomy): Eukaryota > Viridiplantae > Streptophyta > Magnoliopsida > Escalloniales > Escalloniaceae > Escallonia > Escallonia herrerae. Next base: position 11,951 of record JAVXUP010000187.1, read on the forward strand.
CTGCATGGAACGCAGGCTAGTACCCAAGTGGACAAGTAATTATTCTGGTACATCATGCATGTGTACACTCTGTTAGCTTACCGGAATGGCATTGCAATCGCCCTGGGATCAACGTTGATTTTTTTATTTTATCTACTCTGTATACTACCGTGACAGTTACAGAAATGACTGGAAAGTAATCTCTGAAATAATTTGTGTTCGTGTTGAAATGTTTCTTGAAAATTTTCAGTTTATTTTGAAAAGAACTGTCTTTGATGATCTGTGCATGTTTTGAAATCCTTTGGAAAAACCATCATCGTATCTTGGAATTGATGACTTGAAAAGAATCTTTTGTTGATCGTTTTTGGAACCCGTCATGATTGTATTTGGGGAATTTGGTATATTTATTTCTGATAAATTTTGGTCGTTTGAAGTGTTTTGGGAATCATCGTTGCTTGGATTCTTGAAAATCGTGTTATAATCTTTTTATAGTTCTTGTACGACCTTACTGAACTCTTAAAAGCTACTCTTCGTTGGACTCCCTTTTGCAGGTGATGATTAGTAGTAGATTGTCCGGGAATGGGTTAGAGACTGAGTGAGATTCCGATGCCATCGCCACAGTATAGTAAGACCCCTGCGTAGGTCGGTACTGTTATTTGATCTTAGGAAAATTGAATTGCAAAGAACCTAAGCACTAATAGTTTAAGCTAAGCAGTTGTGATCCAGTGTTTTGAGGAATTTGAGTTGACGCTGAATTAGATGATTTGAAATATGTGTTAGTGAACAGGTCTGACTGGTTTGATATGATCCGGTAGGTTAACGACCCGGAAGTTCGGGACGACGGAGCTCTGGATTTTCGGGGGCGTTACACAAATAGAGTGAGAAAACTCTACTTCAATCCGAGAAAACTCAACTACGGTGACCCTTAATCTTCCATGGCCAAGTTAGGTGCAACAAATAGAGAGAGAAAGGGCGTGAGGCCGTGAGCTAGGAAGAAAAGCGTAAAACCGCGGATAACTGAATCTTGAGTGTCGATTGGTTTGGTTCCATCATCCGTGGTCTGTAATTTGTATTATTTGTGGGTTTGTTGTCTCTAAAGAAGAAGATTGGAAGCAATTTTTGTAGGTTCTTTTTGTCTTTGAAGAAGAAGATTGGAAGATATCGAAGATCGAAGTAGCGACAGAAATTGGAAAGGAAAGAGGGTGGCTGAAGATTGACGTCAGATCTGAAGGAGTTAGCCTTAGGGTAAGCCGTGAGCAGGGTTATTCTACCTTGGTTATTAAGTTAACCAGGGTAAGATGTGTGTGTGTGTGTATATATATATATATACATATATATATATATATATATAAAATAATTATATAACCTCGGTTCGGTTCGGTTCAATGACGGTTTGAAAATCCTGAATCGTGAACCGAACCGAACCGAACCAGCCTTAGTTTGAAAATCTCAATCCAAACCGTTCACGCTCATCAATGGTTCGGTTCTATCGGTTTGAACGGTTCGGATCGATTTTATTGGTTAGTTGCACACTCCTAATTATATTATATATTGTCATACTTGAAAAATATAACGCCGTTTACTTATTCATTATCATTATATAATGTCGTACTTGATAAATATAATGTCGTACTTGATAAACGTTAGAAAATAGATATAACCTAATGGCATGAAAGGTAATTTTTAATGTATTATCAATATATTCATTAATCTTTATAGATAAATATTAGACTCAATTTATTGTGTATGCAGTTATATAAAATTCGTGTATAGTTTGAGGTTGAGAGGTTAAAACTTTGACGAAATAATTGCAGATAGTGAAAACGTAGGAGTGGTAATTACACTCTTCTGAATGTCAACACTTGTCATTGTAGTATGTTTTTTTAATCCTAGTCGTCTTTCTTTATTAAACCAAAGTCGCTATTGCACTATTTTTTATAATTTTTTAATGAGTACTTGCGGAGGAAGGAAGAAGATGCACGTTACTGAATATAAAATGATATGTCGTTCTTTGATTAAGTAAGAAATAATTCTTTTGTCACAATTAAAACTTATATATCTTACTGAGATTGTAATATTGTGATGCGTATATTATATTTTATAGGGCTGTGGCTGAAGTTTCAAGAAAACAATTAAAGAAATAGTATCTAATTATTTCTTTACGCACTCTTTGGTGTTAATTAGTTGAAAGCGATTAGGTTTAAAATGCAAATTAGAATAAATTACCTTGAGCTCTGTGCATGTTATACTACTTTTTCAGCTTTGATGAAATATTGTCTAAGCAGATACGACTGATACAGTAAATAACTCGCACACGCATCGTGTGTGCAAGATAGCTCGTAAAATATTAATCGAGTATAATTGATATTGATGTCAAGGTTAGTATGAAAAAAAGGCAGTATTGCACAAAAAAAAAGTGCAACAAATTGAGTATGGCTTCACCTAAGTATTTGTCATGTAATAACTTCAACCTAAATGTCAATCGTATTTAAAGAGGTCACCTTTATATGGTAGCAGGATGTGACGGCGAGTGCGCAATGTTATACCAATCACAAAATGAATTTAAGTATATCATATTAGCCTTTTTAGTGACACGTTATTGCCGTATAATAAAATAACATATGAGTGTTATATTATCATTCTCGAGAGTCATGATACTCCTGTTCTGTTTATCGGAATACATAACACCCCACTATTCACAAAATACAATGATATCTCAGTTCGGCAATATAATACTCTTCCGTGCATAACACACGGGGTTCTATTGAAACAGCCAACACCATCATACAATAAAGCCTCTATAATTAGCTCCAAAGTTAGTCGTAACAATCACATTGCGCGTCGGTGGTATCAAATGAAAATCCAATTTAATACACCAAACCGACATAAAATAACTTATATTGGCAATCAACTCTTACTCACAACCCCCCATCCCCACCACCTCCTCCTTTTTTCTCCCCCCCTACCACCAACACACGCGCGTGTGCGCACACCCACACACATCTGCATGCACATACACACAAAAACAAATACACCACAACACGCACACATACACACAGATGCCGGCAGCCACTTGTCGCGCCGGCCGCAAATCCACAGCCACCATTTCACACACACACACACACACTCAAATTCTGCCCACAACCATTTACCACAACCACTGTCATACTATCATCACTACCACAACGCTGTCGTTACTACTCCGTTCACCACCGTCCACAACTTTCTCACAAAATGATCGTCTACATTAAACTCCCTCTCTTGCTCTTGACCGAGCTCGCGTCAGCAATTACCAATCTACCATGTCAGAGTCCATAAAAAAGGACACTGTATCTACAAGCCCTAAACTGAACTACAACGGTGGGTCCTGCAACACATACGCTGTAACTCTTTCTCTCTCTTTGACCCACAACACAGACGACTACCAATCTACCGCCAACGGCTACCAACGCCCACCACCGTCGCCTCCAACAATCGCATACCCACGGCCAACACCGCCAATCGCCAACCATCACTAATCATTGCCACCAATTGCCAATCACAACCACCTCCTCCGTCAATCGCATACCACATAGATGAGAAGGGAAAGTCACGTGATTGGATTTTCTTTAAAGAATTGTTAAGAGAGAAGTCACCTTGGAGAGAGTTATTAAGGGAGAAATGAAGAGAAAGGAAAATGCAGAGGGGAAAATGAAGAGATGGAAGAAATGAAAAAAAAAATACACATTTCCATGGATACACTATCGCAAAGACAGAAAAACATTACGATTAGAGTGTTTAAAAAAAGAATTGAAACGCATCAATTGCTGATTTCAATCTACAGAGATGTAGGAAGGGAGGAACATAGGCTGATGAGGGAGAAAGACAGTTACGTAAGTACCAGAAATGGGAGTCTCTGAGATAACCGGAGTTGGAGAGAGTGGATAATAGTATTTTACACTTTTATTTTCAAAATGGACACGTGTTTTCACCTGGATGAGTTTCAGTGTAACACCAAAATGGTGTTACATAAAAAAAATATTATTCTCATTATAAGCAGTATAGAAAAGCAAAAGTTTTTTCAAATAAATGCTTAGTTTCATAAATTTCTTATTCTTTTTTCATTTCTTGCACCATATTCAGTGAGTTTTGGCATTGTAGGTATAAGTTGTTTTTCAGAACTGGATTTTTTTTATTTAAGAAGAGTTTATAACTGGATTGTTATTAAGAACACGATATTGTGATTATTCTAACTATTTATTTGTTATTTTCGAAACACTTCTATAGGAAGTGGCAAATGTTACAGAGTACAAATTACAATCATGGCGATAGTTTCTGCCGCTAATGTTGAATTAGAAGTACAGGATATGTCGGAGAGTGACCTTTATTATGATGCTTGAATAATGTTCTTGACTTTTGGCTTAGTTCTAGACCTTTTCGTCAAATGGTTTCACTCTAAAATGTGGGCAGGGCTAAGTTCACTCCAACTTAAAAGAAGTGTAAACCTTTTCAATATGAATAAATATCTAGTGTTTGCGTAATTATCTATTTATTCACTTTTGGCTGTAGGGGAATACTATTGTGTGGATCAAGTGTCGTCGAAGAAGATTATGGAAGTCTTGCACATGTAATGGATTTCTAGTGGATAGTTATAGGATTCTCGTTTTCTTGCTTGGCTGACTAGTTTTGATGGTATGTGGCACTTGTTACAATTTCAATCGTGCACCTAGTATAAGAATATTTTAGTGACAAGGGACCAACTAGTAACAAAATTTAGAGTGGTTGAGATTGATTTTAAAAAACAGATTTTAACTTACATCTTAATTACCTTTCAAAATCAAATTTGATCTACTTTAAGTAGAATCAGTTCACTGTTTGATAAAGTAACAGTAAATTAGCTTAAAGCTACAAAATATGTTTGGATGAAGGTGCTTAAATCAGCTCCATTATGACAAATTACTATAGAGAGGACACCTAATAAATAAATTCTAATATCCATTTAGAAAGGTAATGCTAACGTAACTTTCATTTGCAAATGACTATGGAGTACATTATACAAATAAATTATCGATTGCTATTTTCACTCAACTACAAAAGTTATTTATTTCCTATCTTACATTAAAACACTCACAATTTCGCATTAGCACTTCTAGTACAATCCTGTCTTACATTTCGCATTAGCACTTCTAGTACAATAAATCTCCTAAATAAGTAAAAGGATATGATATGTTTTTATATGAGAAATATGAAGATGGTATGGTAAATTAAAAGGTCAAACTTGATTATGAGAAAAGTGATTATTTCATAATCCTCACTTTTCAAGATTATGAATTTAATCAGTTTTTAACTTTTTGAGGCAGATTAATCTCTTACTCTTTTTCTTCAAACACCCACATAGCAAATTTAATTTAGATTAAATCGGGTTTGACCTTCTCAAAATCAATTTCAAATACTCTCTTAAAAATACTAGGTGATAAAAATGTTACCACTGACAAACAATATGTTGTCACTCTAAATTTCAGCTTTATTGGCAATGCCATTAAATGTCTTCTATTACAAGCTTGTAATGACGGTTATTTGATGTATAAAATTTAACATTGAAACAATTAGTGACAAACGAGTATGAGTTAATTATTCAATTTGACCATTGTATTATTAGGCAAATTTAACTTTCCTTACTTGAGATTGATTTTTGTCAAAGAGACCACTAAATGCTCAATTTCATTTCAATCAGATCACTCCATCAAATTGTCCATACCGCCACCCAGTTAAGTCCATTTTAGTCAATGGTATATCCATCTTTTTACCCTCTTCCTACCCCCTCTCTTCTTTCCGTTTCTGTCTCTCACACACATAGCTTCCCCACCGCCAGGCAAAAAAGATCCACTGCCCCACGCCCCCGTAGGCGCGCGCGCGCACACACACACACACACACACATGTTGGCACGCAGGCACAACCACACCAACACACATTGTCGCACACGCACACATGCACACCCGTGCGCGCACACATGCACACACGCACGCACGCATGCACAATAACCAAACTACCACACACTGTCACACACGCGCGTGCGCGCACACACACACGTCATCTTCTTTGTCTACAAGGTGAAGTGAAGGACTAGATTTACTTGAAAAAGAGAAACAGTTTTCGACAAGGTGCTAGCACAATTAAAAAACAACAAGAGACTTGATTGATCGGAGATTTGAGATTTTTGGTTGTTTTGTGGTTTAGATACTGATTTATAGTGTTATGAAACAAAGAATCAAAGAAAATGAATGGTTGAGCTGAAATTACGATGCAAAAATCAAAGACTAGGATTTTTAAGCTCTTTTTTCTGCGTCCATCGCAGGCTTGTGCATAGGCATCTCGGTGCGCAAGGCCCGCACCTTTTTGAAGGGGCGGTGCCTAACCCTAGGCGAGGCGCACTCCCTATGCCTTGTGCGTAGGTACGTCTTTGATAACACTAAGTCAGCCTGAGGAAACAACGGTGTGTTGTCGTGGTTGAAGTGATGGTTGAAGTGACAATTATGGCAGTTGAAGGGGTAGAGAGAGGGGAGTGGCGACTATGACGGCGGAAGGAGTATTTGTGACAGGTTATAGAGATGATATTGCCTGGTGTGTGGATGTTGATGGCAACCGGATTTGTCTAAGTCAAGTAAGGACATTTTGTCCTAAAAAGAGCACATATGTGATGTGCCACCAGTCATCCATTTTCTAACAGCAACTTAACGGCATAAGTTGAAACAATCGGGTTTAATGCTAAATAAAATAAGCGACGGACGGAATTACAACAAGTTAATAGTTGAAAGACCGGTCATGCGTGATCATGACAAGCGTGCATCAGTAGGAAGAAAGTAGAAAGATATGGGAAAAACAAAAACATTTTAGGATGTACTTTGTGCCTGTTTCTTGTGATTAATTAAGTTGTCATCAACGCCTACAAAATTAGCACTGCATATTGAGGTAACAAGACTATTGTGCAAAGCAAGTTATATTGGTAAAACATACACTGAAATATTACGCTGAGAAGGTAAATTGCATGGCTAACCTGGTTATATGCTTCATTACATAAAATTTCAAATTAATAGTTTCCTGCCAGATCACAGAGAACAATAGTTTGTGCTCTAGATTTTCGTAAGTATAGTTGTAAGGTGGTTTTTAAGCTTTCTTTTCTATTTCCATTTAAAGGGGTGGATTGTGGGGACGGAAACTCTTTTTATAAGCTAACTAGCCAAGAAATTCGTGCCAAGTACAGAATGATTTTATTAACAATCATTTGTTTTAGTAGTTCTGAATTGCAAGATAAATACTATTGCTCAATTTAATAATTTCATAGTTATTTCATTAGTAACTTTAATTTTTGGGGTGAATTTTCTTTTAATAAAATAAATTAACCCTTGTGATAAAATATTAATAACAATGTCCTAGTGCATATTTGTTAATTCTGATTTAGTAATTATATAGATGAATAAAAATAAAAAATTTATTTAGTACACAAGAAAGAAAAAAAAGTAAATTTCACGGATAAAAATATGCCTATTGCATAAGACATTTTATTATTTTCTAAGTATCTTTTTAAAATAATTTGTACATTTCAATGGATTGCCCATGACATTAACTACATATTAGTTTAATTTGATAGAGAAAATTTGGTCCATGTATATTCTTATAACATGTGATTGATAAAAGTTACTTAACATGTGATTGATAAAAGTTACTCAACATGACTAATTAAATAAAGATGATGTGGCGTTATTAGAAGAATTCAACTCATGCTCACATGCTTAAGGTTTTAGATATACACTTTTTTTTAATATAACTCATGGAATTTGCATACTATGATATTTCTACATTTAAGCAATGTGACTGAATATAATAGCAAAAATCTTAGAGTAAGGAAATCATTGACCAAAATATCTAATCAACATATTTATCAAATTAGATTCATCTTTGAATTTACCAAGGTTGACAATCAAGTTGAATTTAACTTAACCATGCTAGCTTTGTTTTGCTTTGTACGTATCCTTACAATATAATTCTACAATGATTTCTTTGTGCAATGTATGATTACTTATCATCACATTATATATTCAATGTGACATAAAATTCACAAACACTATATATTAAATAAAAAAGTGACATTTGCAATGCCCCGAAATTTCTAAAACGTTAGACAATCAATCGATGAATCACTTAATCAATCAATAACCTCAATTCAATAAAGTGCTCCAATATATATCGGAGACTCTACAAGAACTCAGACTCTCAAATTAAGTATTCCTAAATGAAAAGACCAAATTTAAATACTCGTGAAAATAAATTAAACAGTACTTCCCTTGTAGGGGCTTAATTAAATGAAATAATAAAATTTCTAGCCGATGTCTTATTCAAGCTCTAATCATTAATTATCCTGCTGTTGGTTATTACTTGCAGAAGGGAACAAAAAAAAGGGTGAGTTTTTGAGAACTCAGTACAATTGCTCAAATTTTAATATAGAGATACAAACGATTAACAGATTTATTTCAAAAGTAATAAAGGAAGGTATTCGACTCTGTCTCTTAAATCATATATCAATGGAAACAATTTAAATTACACTGTAAATGATACAGATGATATCAAACATGAATGAAAGCAAAGGTACACAGGCAGTGCAAGTGCAGGGAAACACTTAGAAAAGTCACACAGGCAATGCTTAATAGCAATGTAATTACATACGCACATGTACACTACTAGATCATTAAGGTACTAGCGTCTCCCGCAATAACGGACCATCCTTATATCACCTCTAATACAGATCATCCTTAACTAACTCATGTCAATGTATAGAATGCAATAATTACTAATACAACGAATAAATCAATGCCCGACGAGTAATAAATATTGAGTATCAATAAGAATTTTTAATAAACGGTTAAACTGAAAACAAGGTTTTAAAGGCAAAATACATGCTTATCTCAATGTACAGAGTCCAAAGAACAACAACAACAAATTAGAATAAAAACAAAATTATGAGAAATTGGTTTCAGATAGAATTCCTCACCTCGATTCAAGCTAAGCGAAGGTAAACGACCTCGATCAAAGTCCTCTGAGTTAACCTAGATTGGTAAATTGATTATCAGAACACATTCTGCCCTACTATACTATAAATCTAATATTAACTACCCAAAGCGGCCCCACACACAGCCAACCTAGCTCAAAAACCCGACTCTCTAATTGTACGACCGAGCAAATCAAACTAGTACATTCATTTGTAATGGACAGGTAAGATACTCATTTTTTGTTTATTTCTTTAGTTTAATGGACATTGTATACCTTTTGCTTTGTTTAAATACTTTGGATTAATTCATAAAAAAGAGCAACACTTAACACAATAGAAAGTAACCGAAGAATTTGGAAAGCGGAGGTTGAACAAAAGACAAAAAATGTTGCGTGGAATGGGTTTTGAGATTTTTACCTACAACAATATTTTTCAGCAACTTGACCGGACCTTAATATGTGCCCTTGTTGAACGGTGGAGAAGTTAAAAGAGTACGTTTCACTTCCCTCTTAGAGAGATGGCAATAACCTTAGAGTTTGTAGGGTACATCTTAGGGTTACCCGTGACCAGATAGCCATTTATTTCTGCTAAGGCTTCCGCACAAATAAGAGTTGATAGGGACTTCTTCGGTTCGATACCCAAGAACAAATTTGGGCATGATAGAATAAAGTTGAGGTGGTTGGTAGACACGTTCAGGGTTTTGCCTGAAGTCTACACGGAAGAGATGCTTGTAAAGCACCCAAAGGCTTTCCTACTATGGGTGATGGGAGCACTTCTATTCCTAACGATGACAAAGAACTTGCAGGAAGTTGGAAAGTATGCTTGGGGTGCAGCCACACTTGCATACTCGTATCGTGCATTGCATAAGGCAACGAGGCCCGAATGCAAAACTATATGTGCATATCTCTCATTATTGCTGGTATATCATATGACTTATTTTAATTTCTTTTTGATAATTTTTTTATTAGTCAGTGCATAATAAATTTTGACCATACAACTCCAATTTGTCTTTGTTCTCAAGTGTGGTCTTATAAACCCTTCAGTGTCGGTGTACCCTTTCGTAGGGAGGGAACCAATAATATGTGGCCTTGATTGTGCGCTTGGGAGTATAGTCGAAGGGAGAGCCACTACCCGAGGAAAGATGATTCCTGTCACAACTGTAACACCCGAACATTGGTTCTTTCTAGCTGGTTATTTTATTTCTTTGGCGATGGATTTTATAAGCAATATTTAGCTTTAATTAGCGTGACTGAATTTTATCGACAATCTTTAGAGATAAATTTTGGGAACCATAAGTTATAACTTAATGATAACAATTAGAGGTGATATTGATTAGCGCAAACAATATATTTTCTAAATTTTTTGGACAATCAGTAAAGCGGGGTTTGTTAAAAAAAAGTTTAAACTTAAATTGGGATATTGAATAAGTGAAAAATTACAAATTTGATTTTTCTAGTCAAATCTCTATTTTGGAAGAAAAATAAAGAGGGAACAAGGTAGAGTTGTCAAACGGAAAACAGTTAGTTCAGTTTCTGCGAAAATTTGGTATTTTCACCACTTGTTTGAATTTTTTGCGCATTGTTATGTGTTAAGATTTTATTAATAAAGCACCAAGAAGAGTATGAAAATGTTTAACATATAATAAAAAATATAATGGCTAACAAATAAATATGTATATACATACATACATATATATGTATATTACTTATAATGAAATAAAAGGATAAAGATTAGGTTCGTTAAATTGTGAATATTGCCTAGAGATGAAATTTAAAATTGAATAACATAGATATTGGGCCTAGGGCCAAAAAGGGAACTTGGGTTGGGCTGGTTTGACATCTCTAGAACAAGGGAAGGAAATTAGTGGAAAATTTGGTCTTTCCTCAATTTTATTTTCGGTTACACAATAGAGAGAGAGAGAGAGAGAGAGAGAGAGTAATAAACATAAAAAAAAAGGGAATTCGGTTACAGAAAAGAGAAAGGGTCGTGAGGAAGGGAGAAAGAGAGAGTTTTGCCGACAAGTTCTCCGACGAGTCAGTCCAAAATTTGGTAAGTCTTTTAGTTCTTTTTCTCTCAATTTCGTCATTATTATATGGGAATAAGGGGGCTCAGATTGTTGTTTGTGTTGTGCGTAAAGTGAGGGCAGCCATGGAGGCTGCCGTAGTGTACGTATGTGTGTGGGTCTTTGGGAGAAAAAGGGCTCCCAAATTGATTTTGGATTTATATGTGCGTTTCAGGTTAGGGAAATTCGAAAATTTGGATTTTACGAGATTGTGACGTCGTATAGATTGCCAATGGAGAAGTGGATAAATTAATTTTGAGTCGAATAATGGCATTGCGAAATTATTGGGTTGGATGAAAGGCTAAGGGAGGGGAATGTACCGGTGTGAATTGGGTTTACTCGATGGCTGTGTAGAGGTGATTTATGTGGGTGAACAAGTGGATTTTGTGGAGTTGAGAGAGGAAGAAGGGGCTGCCGTTGGTGAGTGTACAGCTTAGTATGTGTCTGTGTTCATGATAAAATTAAAAGGTGTATAGAGTCAAACTGTGGAATTGGCATGAAAGTGGGTCTGCATACACGTAGAAGAATGTAATTAGTGTAAATTTGAGCTTGATGCATATGTGATTGAAGGAATTTCAGTGTGTGGAAGAACATTGCTGCTGTTGCAACAGTGGTGTCTTGGGTAGACTCCTGATGATGATTGTGAGTGATTCACTAAGAGTTGAGCATGTGTAATACATGTGTGTTATGTGAAGATTTAAATGAAGTGAGAACATATGAGTGTGCAACGTGTGTTTGAGAGAAAAGCAAAGGATGAATGAGGGTACACTACTGCTGGTGCAGCAGTGTATGTGTTATGTATATCACTGTTGTTGCAACAGTGGTATAGCAAGGAGAATCCTGGTTATGTACATAATTTATTGACGCAAAAGGTGCTACAATGTGTGTGATGAAGGGAGGGGGTGTTTCAGTGGGTGGAGTTTGTGTGGATTAATGAAAATAGTGCAGGTGTGAGAGTACGTATTTATGAGTTGTTGTGTAAGTGTATGAGTGTGGTGAAGATTACTGTTCGTGGCTGTGTGGTTAAGGTTAAGGAGGGGCTGCCAAATAGGCCCAAATATAGATATGTATGTTTGTTTTGTGTGTGATACTGTCGGTGTATAATGGGTGTAAATATGTGTGTGTTGTGTAAGTACGTGTGTGTGTGTGTGTAAAATGTGTGTAGGGAGTGAGTGAACAGGTGTGTGTATGTGTGAGTTGAATACTAGGAAGAGGGCTGTGCACAGTGAGAGAGGAAGGAGACAGTGGGTGAACAATGATGAGTTTATGTAGAGGAGCGGTACACTGTGCTTGTATAGTTGTACCACATGACTGTCGGGTATCGTGTAATTGTAAAAAAAATGCTAAAACTTTACAGAAAGATTAAGGCATATTAGAATTACTATTAAAATTTCAAAATTTTTTGATATCGTTTGATATTTTCTGAAATTTTAGTTTCTCTAAAATTAGTTTGGAGCCTTTTAAACTATTAATAAATTCTGAAAAAAATTCCTGTAACGATTTTATGATTAAAATAAGTTTAAGTTTCATAATTTTTAGGGTTGATTTGTTACTATTTGTATCATTTTTGATTTAGCAAAACAGATGATTTTAAAATTGTTTCGGTGCTTTTCAAATCCTAATTTCAGTTTCAGTATTTTTCCTATATATTGTGAAGCTATCATGAAAATCATGGGACTTTAGTTTGCGCTAAAAGTATTAATTTTATTTTTGTGTTTTTCTGGTATTTCAAAAAATTATTTTTTATTTAAAAATTTAGAAAATTCATATTTTAACTTTTTTATAATTTTTTAAGATATAAAAGTAATTTATAAGAATTTATTATGAAGTTTGGAGTGTCTTAATGCCTTATGGATAGAGTGGGGTTATCGGTTAAATTGACCGTCCCAGGGATCCTTTTCGTTTTTATTTAGATTGAGAGTTTTAGAGTGAGTATCTAGTATAGGATGTATAGTGTATGATGGTAGAATTTGTTGTAATAAATAACTTGTCAATTTAGGTTAAATCAAGGAATTTTAACAAGTTGAATAGCAGCTCATAGCTTCAGACCGATGTAAGGATTTCCTATCCGAACCCTACTTCATCACGTTGATTTCATATGTTTTATTATATTAATTTTCGAATGCCATTGGTCTTTGTTATGTTTTGAATTGAGAATGCATTATTTGCCTCTAAAACTTTATTTTGAGCCTTAAGCGTTTATTGGAAAATCTTTATCGATGCTTAGTGTTTATTTCTCGCCAAGCATTGATTTATTCGTTATATTATCGATTTATTGCATTATGTATATTGACATGAGTTAGTGTATTGAGGCGTTATATGTATGGTCTGTATTAGGGGTAATGTAAGGATGATTTGTTATTGCGGGAGATGCTAGTACCTTAATGGTCTAGTTAGTGTACATATGCATATGTAGTTATCAGTGTTATTGAGCATCACCTGTGTGACTTTGCTAAGTGTTACCCTGCACTGCCTGTGTGGCTTTGTAAATTTACTCATGTTCAATATCATCTACATCATTTACAATGTAATTGAAATTGTTCCACCGACATCTGATTTATGGGCTAGAGTCGAATCTCTTCCTTTATTGTTTTTGAAATAAATCTATTGATAGTTTGTATTCCTTCTTTTGAAAATTGAGCGACCTTACTGAGTCGAATCTCACTTTTTTTTTCCTGTTCCCTTCTGCAGGTATTAACCATCAGTATATTTTTGGATTGGTTAGAGCCGGATGATGGAGTTGGTTTAGATTTTTTTATTATTCTGGGTACTTAAACTCCTGCAGTGTGTAACTCACTAAATTGAGTACTTTAATCTAGTCTTTGTGTTTAAGAATAATTAGTTGAGAAATCAACTTATTATAGAAGCTCTGATAGAGATATTTATTGGGGTTTTCTTTGCGAATTTGAGATGATTAAATAGTTAAGAATTGATTGATTGATTGGTTAATGCTCTAAGAATTTCGAGGTGTTACAACAACATTGTATTCTATCGAGGGAAGTTTGACTCGCTATCTCCGGACCAAATGTGTTAGGCGCCATACAAACATTTGAAGTAACGGGTTGCAGAGTCGTTTGTGTTTATGCTCTCTGGGCTGCAATGCACTTTATTGATCCATTAAAAGATCGCGAAGTGGCAACTACAGAATTGTGCCATGCGAAAGTTTGAGTGTTTGCAGGGGTTGCCAGCTGATGTCCCAGACATGAGGATTAATAGGAACCCATCGAATGTCCCACAGTTCGAGCATGTGAATGCACTGAAACTTTGCGTTGGTGAACTTGAATTGTGGGAATCCTGGCAAGACATGCTAGCAGTCATTGTGTCAGAGCCCGACCCTGTTGTCAACATCGAGTAGCATCTAGGGTGGTAGTACCAGAAGTGATAAACCCAGTATAGTAGACAAGAGGTAAGAAATACCAGCCCAGAGTATAATTGATGAACATAGAGGATTTGAGCTCGTAAGGTTCATATTGACTTTCACTTGAATTTGATCTCATAATTTTTGCATTTAATTTCATTTAGTGTTTAAAGTTACTTATAATCTAACTCGATGTAGGTCGATGCCTCGCTCCCCTTCTTCTAGAAATTGAGGGAGCGGAAGGATCTTCTATGTGAGCGGATTTTCACTCCCATGCTGAGATCTTGGCGCATAGCTGCGGGGATTTTGTGAGGGGCTATAAGGGATAGCCTTTGAGCATGACCCCAGGAATAGATTATTTGTGACAACTGTCCCATGTGAGCGAAGGAATGGGTGATCCCTCAAGCCAAACTTCGGCGGTGAGAGGGAAAATTGGTGGTCCCTCGAGAGCTGGAATTAGTGATACTTGGGGACAGTCTTCGGGTATGTGCTAGAGAATGATGGCTCATTAGGATGAGTGGAGTCAGCCCTCGTTTGCTTTGCTTACATTACACCAGATCCTCAGAGTCAAGTCACACAAGATTTCAACTTTGCGAACTTTACCCTCTCAGAGTCACTGCAGCTCGTCGCGTGGGCAGGACCTTCAACTTTGGGCCTTGGGATGCCCGAAGAGCCTCATGGACAATAATATCAACCTGTCAATCCCAATTATCCCAAAGTTCATTCATTGAAGCTTCTGAAGCCGGGAAAATGTGCCCTAATCCACCAATGATACTTTAGCAAGCCCCCCAGCTATGCTCGGAAAGTGCGATAAATTGCCATGATGTTGATTACGAGATCTCGTGGGACAGAATGTCCACCTTCAGGGCGGGTCATTGGTTGGAAGATACGGTGTTGACTGCCTACATCAAGCTTCTGATACGACGAGAGAGGGATAGGGCAGATGCGTATCCTCGTGTTTTTGTGTTGGACGCGCTCTTTAATAGAATGCTTTATGGAGAATGGCAACGATGGTGTCTGGTGAAAGGAAAGAAAACATTGATCCATTGGCGTCAGCTAGCCTAGGGAGCTCATTGTATTTTTCACGAATATTGCAAATTTAGTGAGCTTTCGTGAGGCAGATGTCTTTCTAGTACCCTTCGTAGAGCACTCCCGTTGGTGTTTGCTTTGCAATAAACCACGGGTTATGAGGATTTCAATCCTCGATAGCCTCCACAATAATGTTCCCTTAATGTCTATGAAGGACATTTTCAAAAAACAATTGACGGCTATGGTAAGCTTTACATTCTTGTTACATTGTATAATTTAAATATAATTTAAAAACTATTTCTGAACAACCTAAAATTCTTCCTAAACAATACATTAATATATCAAAACTTAATTATGACACAATTACATACATATATATATATATATATATATATATATATATATATATATATATATATATATATATGGGGAAAGTGAATACGTTGCTAACCTTAGACAACTTGCCTAAGGCTAACGACAAAACTAAGTCGTTTTGGTCTAACTTACATATATATTTTTTCTTTTCTCTTTCCCGCCATTCTCTCTCTCGTCAGATCAGCCAAACCACCATCGCAGCAAATTAGCCGATCCCCATTAGCGGCCACAGTCACCGGCCAGCCTCCACACCGATGACTTACCAATCCCACCGTTACAGATTACCTATCTGTCACTACCAAGCCACATCACCTCCGGTGAGATCAGCCATCGCCGCCTCAAACAGCCTCCACACCTGCGACCCACTACTGTCTCAGATCTGCCAATTCCCAACTGTAAAACTCGATTCGTTTCTCATACAACTCATTTCTTCAAATTTCAGGCACGTCGTATTGGGAACACTTGATTGCTCCATCAACCAGAAACTTAAAATAAGACTTTAGTTTATTAAAATTTTAAACAAACATATCTATTCACAGAGAAAATCTAATGTGTATTTACGATAGTTGAACAGAGCTGTTGCGGGGATGGGTATTTCTGGTATGCAGGTGATGGGTGGGGATGCATTGTGATGTGTGTGTGACTGTGTGTGTTGACGGGGGTGGTCATAGGTTTGGTATGGGGGACAACTTGTATATGTGCGATGGTGGCCTATGTTGGTTTCCGCGAGGTGGTGATGAAGCAGTGCGATGGCTGATGGAGGTTAGTGGCGGCGGCGACGGCTGATTTGGCTGCGGATTTGGGGTTGTATATGGAGTTGGGTTGGAAGATAATTGTCGCCCATGACGGAGCAGTGGTGGGTCTCAACGGTTGTGTGAGATGGTGACTTGCTAGTTGTTTATGGAGTGGACGATGGAGATTAAGTGTCGTCGACAACGGTTTGACGCTGGCGAATTGGGGCGGTGACGGGTTGAAGATAGGATTTTGGGAGGTGAAAGTACTCCCTTAATTAGAGCTTGCATGGTGACAGCCTTGACGGAGGATGACCGGCAACGGAGGTGGCAAATGGAAGTGACCGGTGTGGAGGTTGGCCGGTGAAGGTGGTGGCCGGCAATGGGACGATTTTCGATGTGTACATTTTGAATAAATGAGAGGGAGAGAAAAAAAAGAAAAAAAAAGAATTACAAAAAACCGTGCAAAATTACGTAGTTTTGTCGCTAGCCTTAGGCAATTAGCCTTAGGCAAGTTGCCTAAGGCTAGCAACATATTCGCTTTCCCCTATATATATATACACACACACACATATATATATATATATATGTATGTATATATGTACATGTATGTATATATGTATGTACATATATATATATGTACATATATATATATATATATATATATATATATATAGGGAGCTGATCCATTGATAGCGCTAGCAAATGGAGTTAAGTTGCAAGCGCGATCTGACCGTCCATCCTGAAAGATGGACGGCCTAGATCGCGCCTTTTTCGAAAACTGTCAGTCGTCCGCGACCTAGTGTCGCGGACGAACTTTTTTACCTTTTTGCCCCTCCACCCGTCCGCTACACTGTATCGCGGACAGTCCAAATATTTTTTTTACGCTTTTTTTTAAGTTCGTCCGCTACATAATGTAGCCGACGTTTTTTTGACAAAAATACCCTCATGTTCCATCCGCTACATTATGTAGCGGACGAGTTGACAGACACTATTTTTTTTTTCTTTCTCTGTCCTTTCTCTCATTGTCCTTCTGACATCTCTCTCTCTCGTTTCTCTGCTTTGTCTCGGTAGTGCACAGATGGGATAAAAGTTCCGGGAAACATTTGTTTTGTCCTTTCTCTCATGTTCTGCTTTGTCTTTGTGAATTTGGCCTTTTGGAAACATTTTTTCTTCAGATAATGTTTTTTGTTTGTATGGTTACCTAAATGATAAAAGTTTGCAGAAACAAAGTAAGAAAGAGAGGGTTAAACGGGCTCTAACGAATTGGAATCACAATTTTTTCTCTCATGTTCTGCTTTGTCTTTGTGAATTCTCCCTCACACACACACACAGTGATGGGTTTGTGGGTAAGCAGCCATGGCTGCCGTGAGGAGGTGAGGGCGAGGGGATTAGTGCACCTGTGTGTGAAAAAAGGAGAGGGGAGTAGCATCAGGTTGCTGCCTTGCGTGAGAGTGCATGTGTGTGTGTGTGAGGGAGAAATGAACAAAGGGACACTGCCGTGAGGCAGTAGCACTGTTACTTGAATGCCTTTTCTTCGAGCCTGAATGCTCCGGCGCTGCTCTTCGACATCTCTTCTTCGCGGCTGAACAAGATCCATGCTATGAAAATTTGTGCTACATCCAGAACCCATAAAAGAAATCATGGCGAGAGAAAAGAGAGAGAAAGGAGAGAGAAAGTGTCATAAATTGATGAGAGATAGAGAGAGAGAGAGAGGAAATAGAGTGTGTCAGAAATTGACGAGAGAAATGAGAGAGAGAACCATGTCAGAATTTTAATGAGAGAAAGGACAGAAAAAAAAAATAGTGCCTGCCTACTCGTCCGCTACATAATGTAGCGGATGGAACATGAGGGTATTTTTGTCAAAAACGTCCGCTACATTATGTAGCGGACGGGTGAAGGGGTAAAAAGGTAAAAAAGTTCGTCCGCGACACTATGTCACGGACGATTGACAGTTTTCGAAAAAGGCACGATCTGGGCCGTCCATCTTTCAGGATGGACAATCAGATCGCACTTGCAACTTAACTTCATTTGCTAGCGCTATCAATGGATCAGCTCCCATATATATATATATATATATATATATATATATATATGTACATATATATGTGTATATATATATATATATGTACATATATATGTATATATATATATGTACATATATATGTATATATATATATGTACACATATATATATATATGTACATATATATATATATACATATATATGTACATATATATATATATATATGTACATATATATATATATATATATACATATATGGGAGCTGATCCATTGATAGCGCTAGCAAAATGGGTTAAGTTGCTAGCGCGATCTGGCCGTCCACACGAGATCTGTGGACGGTCCAGATATTTTTTTTTACATTTTTTTAAGTCCGTCTGCTATATTATGTAGCAGATGATTTTTTGACAAAAATACCCTCAAACTTAAAAAGAAGCCATCCGCTACATTATGTAGCGGACTAGTTTTCTGACATTTTTTTCTCTCTCTTCCCTTTCCCTCATTAATGCTCTGACTTTTTTTTCTCTTTCTGTCCTTTCTCTCATCTGCTACATTATGTAGCGGATGGGTTTTCTTACATTCTCTCTCTCTCCCTCTCTCATTTTAATGCTCTGACTTTTTTTCCCTTCTCTCTCTCTCTCTTTGTGTCCTTTCACAGGTCATAAACCCATAGACACCATCTCCCTGCACCCTTCAACCTTCTTCCCTGACTTCAAACCATGCAAAACCCTAAAAGACCTGTCCCAGGTCCACGCTAAATTCATCAAAATCGGCCGCATATGCGACCCCCTCGCCGCCACCGAGGTCCTCCACTTCTCCGCACTCTACCACCACAATCTTCGCTACGCCCACCACACTTTCGACCAAATGGACCCACCCAATTGCTTTTCTTGGAACACCATAATCAGAGCCCTTTCCGAAAGCGATGACCAGAACGACGACGACCCATTTCAGGCCTTGGTTCTTTTTCGTCTTATGCTTGTTGACGAGCTTGTGGAACCCAATAGGTTTACGTTCCCATCAGTACTCAAGGCGTGTGCGAAAACGGGTCGGGTCGAGGAAGGGAAGCAAGTCCATGGGATGGTTGTGAAGATTGGTTTGGAGGATGACGAGTTTGTTCCGAGTAATCTTGTCAGAATGTATGTCATGTGTGGTGCCATGGAGTATGCTCATGTACTGTTCAATTCGAACAAGGTGAATGTGGAGAGGAAAACCCAGATGGGTGGTACCGTTTTGTGGAATGTGATGGTTGATGGGTTTGTTAGAAACAGGGATTTCAGATTGGCACGGGAACTGTTTGATGAAATGCCGCAGAGAAGTGTGGTGTCGTGAAACTCAATGATTTCTGGGTATGCACAGAATGGTCTGTTTAAAGAGGCGATAGAGCTATTCAGGGATATGCAGATGGGTGACACGCGTCCGAATTATGTCACGTTGGTTAGTGTCCTTCCAGCGATTTCGCGACTTGGTGCGCTGGAGTTGGGTAAGTGGGTGCATTTGTACGCTGAGAGAAATGGGATTGGAATAGATGAGGTGCTAGGTTCTGCCTTGATTGATATGTATTCCAAGTGTGGGAGCATTGACAAGGTACTTCAACTCTTTGAGAGCTTATCTCAAAAGAATGTGATCACTTGGAATGCTATACTTGGGGGCCTTGCTATGCACAACCGAGGCAAGGATGCTGTTGATTTCTTTTCGAAGATGCAACAAGTAGGAGTTGGACCTAGTGAAGTAACCTACATCAGTGTCTTGACTGCATGTAGTCATGCAGGTTTGGTGCAAGAGGTAGTAAATCCATTTTCGATCACATGGTTAAAATAGTTGGCTTAGAATAGTTGACTTTGGAACAGATAGACAGCACAGAGGCAAACCGGCAATTCGTAATTTACTGCTAGAAGTAAATAGATTAATGAGTATTTGTTTGACAAAGTTTTCCTCCATTGTATCATATCCTTCATGCCTGCACAACTGCCACATGCAGCAGCACAACCATCATAGAGCAACGCAGTACAAGATGAGAGAGAAAAAAAGTGGTGAGAGAAATGAAAGAGAAAGGACAGAGAAAGAGAGAGAGAGAGAAAAAAAAGGTCAGAGCATTAATATGAGAGAGAGAGAGAGAATGTAAAAAAACTAGTCCGCTACATAATGTAGCGGATGAGAGAAAGGACAGAGAGAGAGAAAAAAAGTCAGAGCATTAAAATGAGAGAGAGAGAATGTAAGAAAACCCATCCGCTACATAATGTAGCGGATGAGAGAAAGGACAGACCGAGAAAAAAAAAGTCAGAGCATTAATGAGAGAAAGGGAAGAGAGAAAAAAATGTCAGAAACTACTAGTCTGCTACATAATGTAGCGGATGAGAGAAAGGACAGACCGAGAAAAAAAAAGTCAGAGCATTAATGAGAGAAAGAGAAGAGTACTAAAAAAAATGTCAGGAAACTAGTCTGCTACATAATGTAGCGGATGGGCTCTTTTTAAGTTTGAGGGTATTTTTGTCAAAAAATCGTCCGCTACATAATATAGAGGACGAACTTAAAAAAACGTAAAGAAAAGATCTGGACCGTCCACAGATCGCGCGTGGACGGCCAGATCGCGCTAGCAACTTAACCTATTTTGTTAGCGCTATCAACGGATCAGCACCATATATATATATATATATATATATATATATATATATATATATATATATATATATATATATATATATATATATATATATATATATATAGCGGGCAACTTTCTGGTAAATTGTCGACGCGATCTGGCCATCCATCCTTAAAGGATGGATGATCCAGATTTATTTATTTTTTAAAACAACTAGCCATCTGCTACACTGTGTAGCGAACGGCTACACAATGTAGTAGACGGTAATTTTGTCCAAAGTGCCCCCGTGTCCAAAGTGCCCTCGCCTACCTGTTCGCTACACAGTGTAGCGGACAACTATTTGACTCTGACATTTGTTAGCCAAAAAGTTATCTGCCACACTGTGTAGCGGACTTTTGGCTGACAACATGTCACATCTGTCCCCTTTTCTGTGCGCTACACTATCTGGTGAACGGTGAGGCAGATATACCAAAAAGTGTCTTAATTCTCACCTGTTCTTTCTTCTTCAACCTCTTGAGCTCCGCTTGCATCCATTTTCAACTCTCTTCAAGTTTCATGCTTCAAGTAACCAAGCTTCAAGTTTCAATCAAGCAAGGTAAGTTTATGATCTAAAAAACTCATTGGTAGAATGATGAAGTTTTCTTTTGGATGTTTAAATTTTTTTTTTGAGATTATGTTTGTTATATTATAATAAATTAATCTGTTCATCAAAATAATTTTTATTTGTTATGTTTAAGAAATTATATTGTTGTAATTAGCTTCCATGCCTAAAAAATGTTATAATTTGATACTTAAATATAATTTTTTTTGAGATTATATTTGTTGTATTTACATGCTAAATTAGTCTATTCACCAAATCAATTTTCATTTGTTATGTTCAATGTTTTATATTTTTGGCACACAATCACCCGTAAGTAACGCCTTCGAAGGTGATTCAGATGTATCAACACAAGAAGATGGGTAATGTCGCAAGGAGCCTGATTCACACAATGAGTAACGCGCGGATAGAACCTACCGACATTGTTAACGTTCTTGCAGAACATGCTAGGAGAATTTAGAATCTGAACTTTAACACGACAGACAATCGTCTGAATTTAAAGACGAGCCACATATAACATCAATGATGCTCAATCCATAATGAGCACATTGAAGTAGATGCAAATGTAGGACCCGCAGTTTACTTATGAGTATAATCTTGACGACGAGCACCGAATTACCATAATTTTTTGGGTCGATGGTCATTCAAGACTTACTTATCAGCATTTTAAGAATGTTGTGACTTTTGACATCACCTACCCTACCATCATTATCACTCCATCCTATTTGGGTTCACATTGTTAAGGGATCTTTTGTATGGTTGTTTAAGACGTTGGCTAGAAGCCATGAACAACAAAGCACTTAAAGATATCATCACAAACAAAGATTTGGCAATGAAGAAGGCTATTGCTACTGTCTTTCCAAATACTCGACACAACTTGTGCACTTGGCACATAAGCAACAAATACCTTGAATGTCTGCATCACGTGTATGCAAGTATCCAGACTTTAAGCAAGATTTTGACAGATGCATTAACAAGTCATTAACGATTGAGGAGTTTGAAGAGAGGTGGAAAAAGCTTGTTGAGGATTACTCATTACAAGACCACGAGTGGCTCCAATACTTGTATGAGCTCAAAGAATAACGGATTGGCGTTTACATGAGAATTTATTTTTCTGCGGCTATGAAAACGATGAGTTTGTGTATGGCGCGGTGATTTGTGATGGCGGGGGCTTTTGGTTGCCACAACAATGGGTTTGTGTATGGCCAAGTAATTTGTGATGGTGGGGGCTTATGGTTGTTAACGTGGAAGGTCGCTGATGATGGGCGAAGCGCGGCCGACGATGGGCTGTTGTGTGGTCTGATATGAGAGAGAGAGAGAGAAGGGGGGGGAATACAAAAGAGGGCTGTTTGTGTGGTTTGATATGAGAGAGAGGAGAGGGAGAGAGAATGTAACAGGGAGTGATAAAATAAAGAATGTGGTTCCAACTTAAAACTATGTAGTTTTATTCTCTAGCCTTAGACAACTTGCTTAATGCTAGCAATAAAATCGCTATTCTCCAGTTATAAAATACCGAAAGAAAAATACTTTGTGGTTCCAACTTAAAACTACGTAGTTTTATTCTCTAGCCTTAGACAACTTGCTAAAGGCTAACAATAAATCCGCTATTCTCCATTAGGATCAGTTATAATTGCATTAACTTATATATACATACATATCTATAAACACACACACACACATACATACATACATATATATATATATATATATATATATATATAGTGTGTGTGTGTGTGTAGATATATAGAAATACGTATAGAAATATGTACACACACACACACACACTTATATATATATATGTATGTGTGTGTGTGTATAGGTATATAGAAATATGTAAATATATGTGTGTGTGTGTGTATACACATATATAGACGTGTGTGTGTGTGTGTGTGTACAATACACACACACACACACACACACATATATACATATGTACATATACACACACACATTATATCTATATGTGTGTGTGTATATATATATATATATATATATATATATGTATATATGTGTGTGTATACACACACATATCTTTATATATCTATATAAAGATGTGTGTGTATATTTATGTGTGTGTGCGTGTGTGGGGAATAACGAATATATTGCTTGCCTTAGCTAACTAGAGAATAAAACTACATATTTTTAAGTTAAAACCATATTGTATTTCTCTTTCTGGATTTTCTCTCTGTCTCTCTCTCTCTCTCTCTTATTGGACCACACGACATCCCATTATCGGTTGTACTTCGCCCATCACTTGTGACCATAAGCCCTCACCATCACAAACCACTGCGCCATACACAAACCCATTATTACGGCAGACCGTCTACCACCCGCAACGTCGGTATAAACACCACCCATCACCGCCCATTAGCCTTCACACATAAGATCTCTGCGGACGATATCCTCCATTTCCTTCGTCAATACCACACACGACCACCGAGGCCACACTTTTTCTTCCATTAATCTGGCATATTTATTTTGAAACAAGAATTTCGATCCGAAGATCCCCAATTTGAGAAATGTGATGATCAAAATCTAAAGATTCCAAATTCTTCAAATCTAATATAATCAGTGAACTCATTTTTAAATTTTTAAAGTTCAGAAGATGGGCGGTAATGGATTTGTGCGATATAATGGTGGTGGGTTGATTTGTGATTTTGTTGGTGGTGGGTGTGGTCTGTGATGATGCATTAGTGGTTGTCGGCAGTGCGAGTTTATGTGTGGCGGCGGTGGTTTATGATGATGAGGGTGCTGTGTAACTACTAACAAGGGAGGTTGGCAAGCGATTGGAGTAGGTGATGGTGGTCGATTCTTTGATTCTGCGGGAGGAGAGAGGGCTAACACGTATGGTGGTAGGTTTTGAATGGTGGTGGTGGTTTCTGATGGTAGGGCTAGTGGGTTGCCGGTGTGGTGACTGGCTGTCAGCGGCGGCCGAAAATTGGGCAATTGCGTGTTGTGGAAAAATCTCTGAATGATGAACAAGTCAATAGTGAGAGAAAGAAAAACAAAAAAAGAATATTAGAGAAAAAGTACAAAACTATGTTGTTTTAATCGCTAGTCTAAGGTATGTGTGTGTGTGTGTGTGTGTATATATATATATATATATATATTTATACATATACATACGCACGTATATATATAATATCTCCATATATTTTAATAATAAGTCATAATAAAAAGTTATGATACATGTAAGATTTTAATAAGTATAGGTAAAAGAAGAATGCAATACTAAAACAAACATGATGACGTGTTGTAAAATTGAACAAAGATGACTTGTCGCAAAATTAAAAGAGGTAAAAAGGAAAAAGAATACTAAAAAAAAGTTTACATCAGTTATATATCGTTTTCACAACGCACAACGCTTCGCCTATTATATTATATATTATATATTTATATAATATGATATATATAAATTTTACTACAAGGGTTCATTTTCTATCAAATTTGTCACATAATAATGGCTTGTTTCTTTCCTCTTAACAAATAAGACAACTCCTATGCGGCTCGCTTCACAATACAGGTTTGTTAGCTTGTTACACACACACACACACACAACTACGTTACATGAGCTGTGACAGTTGTCATTAATTCTGTTGGTCTTACCAAATCCCAAAGAAGCATTAATGTAAGAGCCAAGACAGCCATGCGAACCTAATTCACAGGTAATGACTCGAATTTTTCTTCTGTATTACTAAAGGTCGCATTCTTTTGGATATACATAAAATAGACGTGTGATATTTGTCTTCGGGCTCTATAAAATAGTCAAATGGCTAGAGAGACGCATAGCCTGCATCTTTAAATTAGTGCGATCGTCACTGCTTATGAACAATTGGGTTCTCAACGGAAAGAAAGCGCTATCTTGTGGGGCTTATGCAGGCTAAAATGCAAATAACCCACTATGTTGATACTTTTCCAATCCCAATTAACCCCTAGCACGTCAACCAAAACACGTAACTCCCCAAGGTTGCAAAAGTGTTCCGGTTGGACTTAATTTCTTAATTCGTGCCTAGCACATAAGTTTTGGTAAAGGGTAAAGTTGGAAGAAAGAAAAAGATGTAACTTTTTTACTCATTCAATTTTTTTTATTTTTTATCTTTCCTTTCCTTTTTTCCTTTTCATCTTCTTTAGGCTAAAGGCCGAAGTAGCAGTGGTGCCGTTGATAACGACGTTGGTCAAGCCACTCGAGGAACCCAAGCGCGAAAATAAGATGATCAAGAACATCAACCAAGATGCCTGCATGCCTCTTGATGAGGTCATTGAGATCGTAAAGATCTTGTGGCTGATGTCCATGGTGAAGGACCTGAGTGGGATCGTGAAGGAGATACTTGGAACGTGTGTATCAGTAAGATGAACAATGGGTATAAGATCGTTGGAAGGTATGCTCTAGGCCTAAGACCGGATGAAGATGCTGTCGAGGCATTGTCATTAATGTGCAGGTGCACCAAAGACGCGAAAAGTCTCTAGAGCTTACGCGTAAAACACGATCCGCGCCTATTGAAAGTGAGGCACAAAAGAGAAATAATTATGTATTTATGCATTAACCAATAAATTCACGTAAAAATGTTCCTGAATGTGACAATTTATTAAATGTCCAGAACTAAAAAAAAATTCAAAACTAATAAGAAGTAGTTAACACCATATTCTCATCATCGATAAGTGTCAGGGGGTCAATGTTTTCTTCGGAGGGAATCATAGGTTTCAAGTCCGGTAAAGATTTCTCCTCTTTTTCATTCTATGAGATGAACTGAAAGTGTAGATCTACACGCAGTGGCAGCCTTTTTTAATGATGGCCTTACACTTCTCGACGATGACCTTGAATGTGGTTCGGTTCCGTGTGCCACCGGGATCACTTTCAAACACTTCATCGTAAGCAATCACTCATTATCTTCATTAATGTTATCCAAGAAAATAAAATCAATTGTGTCACATTTTGTATCATCGCTTTTAACACTTTATTGTACTTCACAAATACCAAATTGATTAATTGAGACAGAAATTTTTTTCAAGATAATAACAAATGAACGGAAACTTGACCGCAAGGATGGAAATCTTCTCGGAATCTTTCCATTATTACAGCTACTAAAGTGCGACAAAGATTCTGAGGTGCGGGTATAATAGTACATCTCTTCCAGCCAATGTCCAGCTGCTTTTAGCTAACGAAACAGTGACTTCTCAAAATTGGTCCCTTCTGATACTGCCATATTGCCAATGCTCCATCAGGGTCCGTACGAGAACCTGGCAACACATTTACCACTTCTATCTTCCATTTTGTTTAACCATTCATTCTAATAATCATCTTATTTTTTTCCTTCCTCCTCGAAGGACTTTACTACCAAACATGTTGTTTGAGGTTTAAGCTTTCGGTGTAAACCATGTCGTTCATCTCGCAAGCATGGGGCTCCAGTTGCTTGCTGCTGGCCCGAGTAGACTAGTATCGTGTCATAAATGGTACATTATCAACGGATTTAGGTTTAATACGATGGAAGTTGACCTTACTAAATAAATTCAAAACAGTGGAGTTTTGATTAAAGGTGATTGTTATAATGATAACGAGAGTGATTTTTATGGGCAGTTGGAGGAGGTTGTTGAACTAGACTATTATGGCAGCGGTAATCGACTGGTAATGTTTAGGTGCAAATGGTTTGACATTACAGCTGGTATTTGAGTTAGTCGACATGTGATTGTAGACGTTAATATAAGGTTAAGGCTCGAATCCTACGAACCATTTGTGTTTGCAGCTCAGGCAACGCAGGTCTTCTATGCAAAGGGTGTGACAAGGAAGGATCCAAATTGGCATACTGTTATCACGACCAAAAGAGGCTTTGTTGATGATGATGTGTTTGTTGAGATGTACCAAGAGGATGATGCTCCCACAGTGATACCGCTTCAGGAGAATAACGAAGTTGTTGATGAGCCTCTTTGCGATTTAGGCCATGCTGGAGAAGAGGTCGATGCTGAAGCCCTCCGTAATGATGATGGTGATGACGATGACGACGACGACGATACTGAGGAAGACGTTGATGACGAAGAAGAAGACGATGAAGATGAAGGGGACGGAGATGACGACGAGGAGGAAGATGTTCCGTTGTCTATTAGTGATAGTGATTGACTTTGTAGAGTAAAAGAATTCTTGTCAATGTACTTCTAGACAAGCCTGTTTATTATTTACATTGAATTATTTATTAATTGATAGTGGTTGACTATTTAATTTGGGTTATCTTTTATAGTCGGCAGTGCCACATTGTTAGCATACTAAGTTTTCCACTTAAGTTGTTTATTATTCGGGCGATTGAGCATTTTTATTAATTTTCTTTTGCACTTAAATTGTTTATTATTCGGGCAAACTACATTGTAGATATGCCGAGATCCAGTGCACCTCGAGTTCGTGAAGGTGGCCGTCGCGGAGCTGCTTCGGCACAGTCAGCCTCCGTTCCTAGGATTGGTGATGCGGCTACTACTGAGCAGCCGTCATCATCATCAGTTGCTTCAGACCATGGTGAGACGATATTAGTTTTGTGTCGGATTGAAAGCAATTACTTGCAATATATATATATATATATATATATATATATATATATATATATATATATATATATATATATATATATATATATATATATATTTAAATATAATGATTTCCTTTTTCATCATTTTGCAGTGTCTAGTTCATTTGTACCGCGAGGTATCACCCGCGGAATACCTCTTCCAGCCACCTCGGAACAGAGGATTACTGCTCATGTCCGAAACAATTAGTATGGTTTTAATTTTAAAAGCTCAATTCTATTGTAATATGCACTTATATTGGGATTGATGTATCTCTCTATGATTTCTTGTAATTAGTTTTGTTGAGGATTGTGTTAGGACCAAGATCGGTCCTATTATCAAGGCTCACCTCCCACAGCCTTATGCGACGTGGGGGTCCTGGACGGAATCAGACAAAGAACTTGTCTGGGGAAAGTTTTTGGTAAGGAGCGCAGTATTTTTTATGTGCTTTACTTTTGCGGTTTTAGAAGTATATTATCGCTGAATTTTTATTGCTAATCGTGTTTTTTAATTGTGTTAAATTATGTTCAGGACTATTTCAAATTTGAGTCGGATGGAGAGCGAGAACTTGGGAGGCAGGCATGGGAGTGGCGTTGTGCCGAGAACTACAAGAAATGGATGCTCAATGCGAGAAGGTGAGTGCTAGCTCAGGCTCGTACGACAGATATATCTATGACGAGGGACCATAACCCCGAGTTCTTCTCCAGAACCATGTGGGGGCAGCTGGTGTTGCATTGGAGTACTCCATACTGGGCGAGGCTGAGTGAGCGAATTGGACAAATTATTTGACCTGTAATTTTTTTTTGTTGCAAAGCTAGGTTTTGCAACCGCGATGTGCGGTCGCTAACTAAAAATAAGCGGTCGGTCCCTAATTTAAATATTTAAAAAATAAAATAATATTTTATTTTTTTTAGCGACCGCAATTTTCGGTCGCTAATGCGGTCTCTCAAGATATAATATAATTTAATAAAAATATTAAAAATAGAAAAATTTTAAATAAAAAATATTTAGCGACCGCTGTATGCGGTCTCTAAATGTAGTCAACGCGGTCGTTAAATTAGCGACCGAATTTTATAAGCGGTCGCTAAAATTTAGCGACCTGGCCTATAGCTACGTTTTAGCGACCGCTCTAACGTGGTCGCTAAAACCCTTTAGCGACCGCATTGACTCCTTTAGCGACCGCTTCTGGCGGTCGCTAAAGGTACTGTTTCTTGTAGTGAAAGGGAGTAAATTGATAATTGGAGGCGGAGGTGGTTAAAGTTTTATGATGACGATAAATGTTGCCACAGAAGGAGTAAATTATTGATTGAAGGTGGTCGTGGTTGATGGTTGCAGTAGAAGTGGATGGTGACTGACAGCTGTCGATTTCATTGATAGCTATGGTAAACGAATAAGAGCATTCGCGATCCAAGGGAACTAGCAATATGTGGAGAGATGATAATCAAATTTTAATTTGCTGCACTTTTTTTTACCCGATGATAATCAAATTTTAATTTGCTGCACTTTTTTTTACCTTAAGGTGAACATATTAATGCACAAAGTATTGAAAATGACGGGGCCATGGAAGTGATAAAGATATGAAAATGGTGGCAGTTGCGAAAATGGCCATTGATGGAAAAAAAATGACAAAAGATGATGCTAAGGGACCAGAAAAAATGGGAGAAGGATCGCGACAATCTCATTGATATTGACATCACAGTGTTACTCCACAGGCTAAACATCTAATTGATACCTGAAGAACAAGGCGACCGGGATACTCAATTCTTTATCTTTTTACCACATAAGGTTTGGAGGTCCCTTAGTAATTAACTGACACTATTGGTTGAATATATTGAGATTAATAAAAGACCATCAAATACTCCATGTACGAGCTTTTTTTCTTTTCTTTCTTTTTGTTAAAAGAACTAAAGAACAAAAAAAGAAAACCCCGAATCATCGCCCACCTTATTTTACCAAAGGTTTGAATTACAATTATTATGCACTCCTCCATTGACATTACAGATATGGCGGCGTTAGAATATCTGCAATGTACATATGGTTGGAATTGAGTTTGTCTGTGTGGTTACTGAAGTTTACTGGCGGCTAAACGAAACCATGCTCAATCCGCACGCGAAGCAGGAGGGCGGCCATGACTTCTGTCTCTTTCCAATAATACTGTACTGAATATCTTGCAAGCTTATATAAAGGGACTCAAGCCAAGGAGACGTGCATCCCACTCTATCAGATCCTTTCCATATACCATCAAACCATAACTGTTCACCTCTGAGTTCCATTATGGCACCCAAGAACGCCTTCTTGTATATGCTAGCAATTGTGTTGGCTAGCCTCCACATAGCAGCCGCAGATCCCGACATCCTTGTTGATTACATTGTGCCACCAAATGCAACGAATGTAACCGCCGACTACTTCACCTACACTGGCCTGCGAGGTCTCATTGGAGGAGCCACGCCAGCAAATTTTACGCTTACTATAGTGAGCATGTTTGAATTTCCAGCTCTCAACGGCCAGAGTGTGTCTTATGCGTTTTTGCAGTTCCCTCCTCTCTCTGTCAACTCACCGCACTCCCATCCTCGTGGATCCGAGATCTTGCTCCTCCTCTCAGGCAGGCTTGACATCTTCCTTGTTGACACCGATTTCAAGCTCTTCACTACGACTCTCGACAGGGGCGATATGTTTTTGTTTCCGAAGGGGCTTGTTCACTACCAGTACAACAGTGACCCCAAGAACCCGGCCACTGCACTGGCGGCATTTGGCAGTGCAAACTTTGGACGTGTTACTCTTCCTCAGGCTCTCTTCACTACCAGCGTTCCTGATATTGTCCTGGCAAAATCCTTCCAAACCGACATTGCCACCATTCAGAAAATCAAGAATGGACTTGTTGGCTCAACTGGCCCGAACTAGATACGAGAAGGGCCTCACCAGCTCTCAAAAAGGATCTTGGCTCAA
Source organism: Escallonia herrerae (assembly GCA_033070095.1). Lineage (NCBI taxonomy): Eukaryota > Viridiplantae > Streptophyta > Magnoliopsida > Escalloniales > Escalloniaceae > Escallonia > Escallonia herrerae. The sequence goes on from JAVXUP010000187.1 coordinate 43,222, forward strand.
AGGCCCGAACTAAAATGGCCTCATTGGCCACAAAATAATTATGTCATTTCGTTATTATTATGTTTTTTGGTTTTAAAGATAGAATTGCATTTCATCAAGAAAGGAGTACAAAGTTAGTAATTACAAACTGAGACAAGAATATTTACAAACAATAGAGAAGATCTTAGTCACAGCGGAGACCCCATCCTGTCACCTCGCTGTAGCACAGAATTATTTCTATATGCTACAAGTATCCTGGTATGATGATGGTAATGGCTCCAAAGGCTCCAATCACAAGAAACCCTCCGAAGAAGTGAAAACTGACAAAATGAAGTTCAGATAGATGTAGAGTCATCGGTCAAACCAGTAGTGATGTAGCATCTGCGGAACAGACTACAAGTCTAATAGATATCAAAAAAGATGGGCTGCATCCTGACTATCGTACCCTCATGTCCTATGATCTGAGAATGAAGAAAAGCCGAGTTAGAGAGTAAAGTAATATTACTGTAAAAATGTTGTGACGCCCATATACAAGAGAGGAGTAGGGAGAGCGCATCAGCTTCCTGCTGAGAATGAGATAGAAAAGATTGCGAGTATTGATCCATCATCAACCCTACTCTTGATTTGGCAATTATCCTTAATTGAGTTGTTCTAGAAGTCCTTTGAAAAATTGCAGAAAAGAATATGTAAGTGGGAGTTAGGTTAGGAGGACTTGGGAAATGGGAATGCCTGGGAGAGGCATCTTGAGAGGAAGGGGTATGTTGTTTAAGAGAGGTGGTAATGATATGTGGCCTAGCAGTTCGAAGAGAATTAAGGGAGAGGGGATAAGAGTGTAGTTTGGTCTTCTATTGCTGCTTGGTTAGATGAGAAGAGAGTTCAACAGATTGGGCAATGATGCACAGGGGGTCATGGTTTGACGGAGATTGGAAGATGCTTTCATTGCGGAATAGCCAAATATGCCAGAGAATAGAGAAGAATAAAATTTGAGAGTATGCAGTGTGATTAGGAGGATCTGGTGGACGATGAATCCAGGCTATTAAGCATTCTTTAAAAGAGGGAATAGGTATAGACGTGAGAATGCCTAGACCACTCCTAAACCAGATTCTTCTGAGAGCCGGGCATGAGTAAAACAGGTGACCCACTGTTTCAATTTCTTGGTGACAGAGAGAACAGGAGGTGCTTTTTCTAACGCCCCGGTGACTGAGGGAACTTAGTAACGGTAGCCGATTCCATGACAGTTGCCACACAAAGAATTGCATTTTGAGTGGGAGAGGCAATTTCCATATTTGGTTTCAAGATGCGGATTCCAAATTAATGGGATGGTCCGCTAAGTTAGGAGTTTGGGAGTATTGCAGATAGTAAGTCGAGCTGACCGAAAACTTGTCGTTTACTGTACCGCTCTAGAGAAGTCTATCAGGAAGACCACTAGAAGGAATGTAAATGTCCAGAATCTGTTCAGAAATATGATCAAGAAATATATTCCGAATAAGGGATTCATCCCAGTGACCACTTGTGATTAGGTCTGAGACCAGCTGTACCGGGGGAGAAGTATTCTCAAAAGAAGTTAGAGAATTGGGGCTAACTGAAGGGATCCAGTTATCTGTCCACAGATTGACTCGATCCCCATTCTTGATTTGCCAAAGGTAACCCAATAAGAGGATGTCTCTCCCTGCTAGGATGCCTCTCCACCCCCATGATGCCCTTGAATTGGGTTGAACCTGGAGAAAATTTGACCGGAGGCAGTATTTTGAACAAAGAAGAATGGAGAGGAGAAAAGAGGGTGACTCTAAGATACGCCAACTTGTCTTGTCAAGAAGAGCTTTATTGAGATAGTGAGAGGACCGAAAACCTAGACCACCGTTGGATTGAGGACGACATAAGGTTCGCCAGCTTATCCAATGGATACCCGGGAGAGGTTGTTACCTGACCACCAGAATCGGGCGAAGATAGAGTCTATGGTTTTGCCTACTTTAATTGGAAAAAAGATTGCTTGCATATGAAAGGAAAGAAGGAGCTGAGAATCGATTTGATAAGTCTGGCTCGTCTAGCTTTATTAAAAAGAAGACTCTTCCAACCAGCACAACGATTTTGATTGCGAGTGACAAGAGTTCGGAAGAAGGATGTGAGATGACTGACTATATCCAAAGAGGTCCCTAGATAATTGCCAGCCGAACTATGGACAGGAATACCGAGTTGGAGAGAGAAGTAGTTGGCTAAGGCTATGGGCGTGTTGGGGCTGACAAAAAGAGCAGATTTGGAAGAATTGATTTGTTGACCCGAGTCTTGAAAATATTTCTGAAGTAAGAGTTTGAGTGGCTCACAACATAAAGGAGTAAGGGATAGAAAATAAGGGAGTCATCCGTAAAGAAAAGATGATTAGTGAGAGGAGTTTGTCTTGAAAGTCGTAGCCCTATGATTCCGCCATATTCATGAGCTCGTGTGAGCATTTGAGAGAGGACTTCAGAACAAAGGATAAATAGAGAAGGAGAGAGAGGGTCCCCTGACGAAGGCCACACAAAGGTTTGAAGAATTTTGTAGGAGAGCCATCCACCAGGATGGAGAAGGAGACAGTAGAGATACATTGCATGAGTAGCCAGATCCATTTTGGTGAGAACCCTACTTGGACTAAAACCACCTCTACAAAATCCCATCTGATATGGTCAAAGGCTTTACTCATATCGATCTTGAGAGAACCGAGAACTTTCTTCCCTGATTTTTTGAGATGGATAGAATTTGTGAGTTCTTGAGCAATAAGAATGTTATCCACGATTCTTCGTCCTTTGGTAAAAGATTTTGATACGGCGAGATGAGTGAAGGGATGACTTCCTTGAGACGATTATTAAGACCCTTGGCAATTATTTTATACAGAGAGTTGCAAAGACTAATCGGGCGGAAATCGCTCGGGTGAGTTGGGCACTTGATTTTGGGAATGAGGGTGATAAAGGTCCTATTAACTTCAGATAACATGTGACCCGAGTTTAGGAAAGAGAGAACAACAGTGGTCAATGATTGCCCCATAAAATTCCAACATTATTGATAGACAATGGGAGGGAAACCATCTGGTCCAGGAGATTTGAGAGGGCTTAGTTGAAAGACTATCTTCTTGACTTCCGAGGCACTGAACGAAATATCAAGATCTCTTGATTGAGCAGGAGAGAGATGATAGATCAGATTTTTTTCTGAGTCGAGGGTTCGAGTTTCTTCGAGAGGGAATACAGGGGCAAGAATAGAGCTGAAGTGCTAGAGAGAACAACTGTGAAGTTCCGAATTGGAGGAACATATAAACCCCAAGGGATTGAGGATGTTTGAGAAGTTGGATCTGGATTTATGCATACGAAAGGAGGCATGAAAGTGTGGTATTCTTGCAACAAATAAATTCCAATGAATGATTTAGATGTTCAAAAGTATTCATCGTTGACATTTTATGTGTTTCCTTATTCATTTGTTTCACACTACTGTTTCATTACAACTGAACATCAGTGCTAGATATCCGTAGTCCAAGCATGGCAATAATCGCGTTCTAGTCTAGCCCAAGAAAATACACTTCAATCAAAGGAGACACAATGATACTACAAGTACTAATATCACGGCCGTTGCTATTGCTGCCATATCAATGATCATGGCAAATGCCAGTAGATTATGTAGTGAAAGAAGAGAGGGTCCGGTAGTTTCGGGAACATGAAGACTTGCTTATACAACAAGAAGATTATAGACATGCATTTTTCAATTATTTCGGGGGTTTAATCACATTATCAAATGGCTAGAAAGAGAGAAAGAAAGCATTGCTTTTGAAGTTTGCCATCCACACATCTGCCTCTATCTAAAATTTAAAATAATCCGCTCTCTCCATTTTGAAGATTTGAGATTACGAACTCATGAACGTGAATTTAAGCTCTACCCTCATGTTTTTCTTGGGTAGACATGATAAGTGCTTATCAACTATCACAGATTTGCAACTGCTCAGACTGATTGGCTGGTAGGGAACTAATAAATGCAGAAATTTCAACGCCATTTTGTCATTGAGATTCTCCGCTCTCTAATCTCTATGATAATAGAGACAGATTTTCCACTCCCTATTACCCTGAGGTGGCCCTCTTATTGACTCTGATAATAGAGACAGTGACCTGTTATCATTGTGATTTTCCATTCATGGAGATTTTTCACTCGTAGCTTGAGTCGTTATAACTAATCACTCAATGACTAAAGCTAAAGAGGACAGAAATATTATAACTACTCACCAACTTATAATAACTCAAACTAGAGGACAAAAATAATATAACTACTCACTCTAACTTATAATGACTCAAATGAAAGAGGACAAAACTACACAATAAAAAAAATAAAAAAAATCAGCTTAATCGAAAATTGGATGAGTTGGATATTATCCAAAAAAAAGACAAAAATATTATAACTACTCACTCTAACTTAAAGAGGACAAAAATATGAAATCAATAAAATAAAAAAATCAGCTTAATCCAAAATTGGATGAGTCGGATATTATCAAAAAAAAAAGAAAAAAAAGAAAAAGGATAATAACCGAAAGAAACAAAAAGGAGTCACGTGACAACCCTTTTGAGAAGACTTTTATGATATGGCCATCGTTTGTCCATGCGTGAAGTGAAGGGGAAGAAGGAAAAAGTCTTTTAGCCCAATTAAACAATTGAATTGAATGGAGGTTATATGTTATTTTTTCTACATGTACTCAATTGGAATGTGTGAAATGTGTTGGCGGTAAGAATAAAGAGACGACGACGATGACGAAACAAGTGCAATTTTGTTTTGTATCAATAGAAGACTGCATAAAAGCTCCAGGATGTGTGATAATCAACCTCGTTCCGTTGCGAAGACCTTGTTAAAATTTATATTTCTTGAGAGAATGACAACAGATCCCACCTTCAATTCAAGTTCATGATCAGAAATTTCACTATATTTCAAGGAGTTTAAAAACTCTGCAAGATACATCATCTACTGCTCCTCGACACTAATTCATGCTTTGCATATTGTATCATAGCTCTTGTTCATTTGAACACCCTAAGGAATGGTAAGAAGAACACTAAGAATTTATTATCAGCGCTTTCATCTTTTGTAGTTATTAACATTCTGGACATCTACTACGTAGCACGTAGTAAGTTCGAAAACATACGTACAAAGTACCTGTAAAATTTTAACGAAAGATATTTGTTGTTATGAGCCTTTAGCACTCTTAGCACGTAGTAAGTTCGAAAACATACGTACAAAGTACCTGTAAAATTTTAACGAAAGATATTTGTTGTTATGAGCTTTTAGCACTCTTGATCTTTATCCGCAGGTACGAAAACGACTGATAGAGTCGAGTTCTTCGTCGACGAACCAAATCCTAGAACTTGGTGATGTTTTAGAGAGATGCAACGGGATAGAGATTTTTTATTTGCAGAGAAGACTTCTGTCTTGTGACTTGTTTTTTTTCTTGAGATATCTCTAACATTTATATAGAGATAGTATTAGAGACTGACTTTATCTCAAACACTTAAGAAATAAAGACTGTATTTATCTCAATCACTTAGAAAATAAATATCCTATAATTAACTGTAATAATTCTCACTAATAAATAAACATTAGGGATAATTACAGCAGTGTCCATGAGGTTAGGGTGAAATTACAGTTAAGGTCATTAAATTTCAAAATGTAACATACCTTGACCTAAAACTTTGAAAATGTATCAGCCTTGTCCATCCATCCATCCCAGATCCGTTAAAAAATTGTACTTTTGGTTGATTTCACATACATACTTTAAATGTCACTACAACTCTTATACCATATATTTACATATACACTGTATATAGATTAAAAACCCTAAATTAGGATTTTAACCCTAATTCCCAAACTTAGGGTTTAAAACCTAATTCTTTCTCTTTCCAAATTAACCCTAATTTTTAAATTAAGGTATTTTCAAACCCTTATTTTTTCACTTTTAAATCCTTATTTTTTTACTTTCTTTATTTTAAATCCTTAAATTTTCACTTTCCCTAAATGCAAAACCTCTTCTTCTTTACAGCAGCCATCACTAATTCCCATCTAACCATAGCCGTGATGGAGCCGGCGCCACCACCACCCCCCATGGATCCCATCTAACCTCCTTCACCCCTTCGTACATCATCCGGGACTGATCAACCAACACCACAGTTGACCAACCACCATAAATATTTGTGGCCAACCATCATCCAACACAACCAACCACCACTGAACCCACGCCTTCAACCACCATCAAAGCTTTCAGATCTTTTTTTTTTTTGTTGTAAATATAACTTAAAACTTGTTTTAGTTGATTGGTTGAATGAAACGCGATGGTAGATCGGTGGTTAATGGAGTTGGTTGTGGTAGTTTTGGCGACTGTCGGCGATGGTGGGTCAAGGGTGGTGGGTGATGGTGTTTGGTTTTGGGTAGTTGTCTGTTCAAGGTTAGGGTGGTCAAATGGTGGTGGTTATGGTGGATTTTGGGTCATTGGTGGAGGCGGTGGTGGATTTTGGGTTGTTGGTGGTGGATTGGTCATGGCAATGGTGCAAGGGGTGGATCACGGCGTGGTGCGGGATGGTTGGGTCACGGTGGTGGTGCTGGGTACTTAGGTTACGACTATGGTGCTCGATGGTTAGGTCACAGCGGTGGGGCATGGTGGTTGGCAGTAGTGTATGGGTATGGTGGGGGTAAGCAGTGGTTTGGGAAGAGAGAGGAGAAAAAAACTGAAGAGGAGAGAAATTTATTGGGATAAACAATGGTTTAGGAAAAAGAGAGGAGGAAAAAAGTAAAATAAGAGAGAAATTTACATTCGAAAGTAAATAACCTTCAAACTCAAAGGCAGTGAAGTAATTTTCTTAAAACCATCAGGTGTTTTAGAAATTTCGTTTGGTCAACAGATATAAGTATATTTGTCCAAACTAATGGACACGCCTGTAATTTCACTATAACCTCAGGAACACTGCTGTAATCTCATAGTGTCTGTCTGACCTGAGTTTTTTTTTTTCCAGTCACTCTCATAGTGTCTGTTTGAAATCTCACATTCAGCTGTAAACATACTACATAGATTGTAGAAATACTCTATGATCGACCTAACTTTTAGGTCTCATCTTAACTCCGATTTAAGTGACATGTTTGCATCACTAACTGTATCATCTTATTTGCCCTCTAAGCGCCTAAGGCAATTATGTCCCATCTTGCTTGCTAACTTAGCGTCAATGTGAACTACTCATGTAAGTGGGTCAATTTAAGCCTGGTGATACTCTCAATAAGAATGTATATGTAATTACAAAGATAATTCATTCTTTTCAAAATAAACCCAAATCAAAGAATGAAAAAATATAATAAACAGTGTCAAGTACATAAGATGCCATAAATATATCAAACATTACGTAGTTCCATACTCATAATGTGAGAAAGGAAAATATCTGTAGCAACAGGCTTGATCAAAGGATCAGCCACCATTCTGCCAGTAGGTATATGTTTCATGGTCAACTTTTATTGCGCAACTAAAGTTCTAATAAAGTGATAATGAAAGCCTATGTGTTGGCTTTTTCATGATATTCGGGGTCCTTTACAAAATCCAGGACAGTTGTGTTGTCACAATAAATGGTGACAGCCTCATCTGTATGAGCTGTAACCCCTAGAGCCTATAAGAATGACTTTAACCAAACAACTTTATGTCTTGCTGCTGAACAAACAACATACTCCGACACCATCGTGGATAGGGTGATAGAAGTTTGTTGACCAAAAATGGATCTGCACTCATCTTTATCATCACCCAACCAGCATCACTGTTGGACCTCGAATATTTAAATATGTTTTAGGAAAAAAAATTACTTTTGTCTTTCAAGACATTTTCATAATTTTTCTCTTAGCGCATGGGCCTAAGAAGCAACTCAAAATTTTCTTTTCTGAAAAGTAGGTTATACTTTTGGGGTTTGATGATCTAATTTTTAGGTTTGGACTTTAGTTTGATTAATTTATTAAATTAGAGAATTTTGGGGACGTGATGGGTATTTTGAAATTGGGCTAATTACACCCATGTCCCTGAGGTTAGGGGGTAATTACAGTCAAGGACACAAAGTTTCAAAATGTAACATTCCGTGACCAAAAGTATTTCAAATGTATCACCCGTGTCCATCTGTTAGGGTTCTGTTAAAAAATTGTACTTTTTAACTGATGTCATCATTATGTATTTTTAAAATGACAATATTGCCCTTATACTGTATATGCCCTTATACACCCAATTTTTTTTAACAATATTAAGAATCAGCTTTTTTAAAGTTTTTCTTTTTCTTTTTTTAAAGTCTTTCTTTTTCTGTATATGCCCACTCACCGGTGTCAAGACCACCGGTGCACCACCGCCAAAGCTACACCAAACCACTGAATAAGCACAGACACCGGCATCATCGCAGCGCTGCCGGTCCCTAATCCATGACCTAAGACCCAATCACCCAATCACAGCACGGCCAGCACCAACATAAGTCACTGCCGGCATCATCGCAACAACGCCGGAACCCTAATCCACAGTTGGGTAGTGCACAGAAACCCCAAATCTTACCTTGCCTCCCTTGTTCATTACAATCACAACCCCGTAAAGACGAATTCCACATAGTTCCATAATCAGAACATGATCCATAAAATTATTAAGGGCTAATTAAATCAGAAAAAAGGCAGCTGCTGAGAATCGCGATGGTGATTGCCGAGAGATCCGGACAACGCTTTGATTCTGTCCGCAAATCGAGGTGACAGCGCCGGAGATGGAGTTGCCGTCGACTGTTGCAGCATTCCGATTAAAAAGGCCAAGCTTCGAAGATCTGCTTCAGAGTTAGGGTTTCAAGAGATTTGTTTCAGTCTCGGTTCATCGACGCCGGCAGCCTCTCCCCGCACCACCCCACCACGCCGGCGAGCCCCTCCCACACCCATGCTGTTGACAATCCCTTCGTAAAGGATTGGGTGGGTGGAGGCAGCGACAGGGAAGGGGGAGGGTGGGTGTGGCGACGGGAAAGGGGAAGGAGGAGGGTGGGTGCGGCGACGGGGAAGGGGAAGGGGAAGGGGAAGGGTGGGTGTGGCGACGAGGAGGCCGACGGGCAGCGAAGGATTTCTGCGGGGGGAGTTTAAGACAAAATGGCCAATAGGGTTGAGGGCGTGGGGGGGGGGGGTACATTAATCTTTCTTTTTCTCTTTTTTTTAAAGATTAAATTAATGGCATTAAAAATAAATAAAGTTCCAACTTAGGGGTAATAAAGTCTTTTCATTAAAACCGTTAGGATTTTTAGGATTCCGTTTGGTCAACGGACATGAGTGTAATTTGTCCAAACTATTGTCCTTGAGTGTAATTACCCCCAAACCTCAGGGACATGGGTGTAATTAGCCCTTTGAAATTTCTATTATTTTAGGAATATAATTATTTATCTTTTAAGTGTCTCATAGTTACGTAGAATACTTATTGCATAGAAACACAAGAAACTTTAAAAGAGTCTCCAAAAAATCGTAGAAAGAGATTTCTTGGAATTTTACAAATTGTTTTGAGGTAAGAATTCAATTCGATGATAGAATTGAAATTCTTAATAGGAACCCTACGATTTTTTTTTGTTTGCTAAAACTTAATTGGAAAATTGTTTTTTGTTAGACCACCAAGTATCCAGACACAACATTGGGAGCCGACTAATCCGGGTTAGAGCCAGGCAGTACCACATGGGCGATAAAGCTCTCCCTACCAAGTTTTAACACAGCTGCATTCTCAGGGCTCGAACCCGAGACCTCTGGTTAAGTTAGAACAACCCCTTATCAGCTGATCTACGCGCTTGGTGGTATATTTGGGTATATTAGCTTATAGGGCTTTTGAGATAATTTGATTGAGAAGATCAAAATTTTAAATTTAATCATGCAACTAGAGATAAAAATTTATGTTTTTGAAATTCAAATCAGTGTTGGATCGATTAGTCTTATTTGTTTAATGATTTAATTCTCGTTAAATTCAAAGAATTAAATTTACTATTCGATGGAACTAATTATTGGTGCTACTACCGTTAAAAATACTGTGTATCTTTGTAGTGGTTTGATGTCGATTGAAAGTCTCAGATGTTCTTTCGTTACCTCGATGTCCGTGCGAGCTTTCTGTCCGCTTTCCATTTTGTCTCTATTAACTCTTGCAAGTATTAACCCACTCATAATTGTTTAATGGTTTGTTGGAGTCTATGATTGAACCGTGATTAGAGGATGATTACTCTAACCATTCTTTACTTTTTGACAATTATCACCCATTCTACCAAATCTGTTTCCTTGCAATTTCAACTTCACGCTTCTATTCTTCATGGACGTCAGCCATGCATCACCCTAATTAGGCATGGTATCTTGTTCTGTTACTTTTTGTACACGTTTTTTTTTTGGGTTATTTGACCAAATACACTGATTTCTGTGATAAAACTTTCTTTGGACTCGTCTTTGCGTCATATTTAGTTTATGTACAAAATTTGGTGTATTCTAATAATATGTATAATAGCCCCCTTGTATCACGTGTAATATCAATTTATGTTCCGCCATATGACTTTGTGAAATTATTGAGTGACAATAAGTATGAGCCTTAGGCCATTAAGTGTATTTGACAACCACATTTATTTTATCTGGGTGACGTGTTGGTGCCTCGCCTTATTTATTAATTTAATGTATGGATAGTTTCATGCCCCATGTCATGATGTATGTGACACTTTCTATTTCTGACTTACCCATGTGGATTGGAATGTAGTCTAATTTAGTGGGATGAATTAGAGATCGCGATCTTATTTTGTGAACCTTGTCTCACGTGTTAGTGATGGCATGCGTGACCTTATTCTGAATTACATTCTAGTGTCTGTCTCTGTATAATGATATATTTTGACATTTTAAAATTCTGTTTTTGTATAAAAATATATTTTGGCATTTAATAATAATCCTGACTAACAAATAACCATTATTTGTTAGTGGGCAGATAATATATCCACTGACCCAATTACTTAATAGTAGTTACTACTGTACTACTAAACAAATATCCTGGCTAAAGGCAAGTAGTATTAACAATATCTTCTACCGGAACACTTACGGATGGAATTGGAAATACTGATGGCACTTTAATCCAAGCAAGGTCAGTTTTATTATCCAGATTATAAGTTGGGAGGTCTCTATTTCGGAGGTCCAAGATCCATTTATTTCTAGTAAGATCCCGTATGAGATCTTGTATTTTGAGAAAGTAAAAGAACTTGACAACAATCCCAAAGGGCTAATCTATTGATAAAGTCATTACTATATTTTCTCTTCCTTTCTTAAGCATAACAAGAATTATTTCCCAAAAATCACCGCCAAAAACAAATGGTATCCCACCAATGACTTACGTTTTGCGGCTGGAATTTTTTTCCTCAATATGTCTCGCAAAGTTCTATCAATAGCCTCAAAAATATGGATATGGTTCATGCATGCTTCATTCCTATTGACTAAACTTGCCTTGCAAATGACTCTGGTAGCATAATGGTATCCCACCAATGACGTAGTCTCATCAATGCCTAATATAATTTTGAACATGCTTATTGCTGGCAGAAGCAAACAGCAATAACTGATGAAGAAACAGCGACAACTACACGTCCATTTGCTCTGAGCCTTGACATGATTGTTTGTCAAACATGAGTTACGCGTTCCGCCATGTCCATGGACATAAAAGAATCCACCCTTTTCATTTTTCAACAGCATTTGTCACCTTTTCGTAGATATCTCGTTGTTCAGCATTAAGTTCCTTGGCAATTCTATCACGCTCTTCATGGAGGTGGTTACAATATTGTTGCCAAAATAGCCTGCTGTTATATTCGGCCAACAGTGATGGGTTCGAAAATGGTAACTCAGGGAAATCTTTTAGAGACCTACCATTTCCATTTAGAATTAATTCTATCTCATAAAGCGTGAATGTTTTTTTGGATGATCAAGGAGTCTCAAGTTATCAGCACAAAATATACCATGCTGCATGTATTCAATATCATCCGACGTATCTTTCTAGTGCCTTTCCCATAACTCCAACAGATTAGCTACTTCACACAAAAGTAGCACAGTCGCATTGAATTAATTCCTGTAGCTGCTAGCCTGTTCGAGATTTTGCAGCCTCATGAAGTGCATCCCGCCATTCATTACCATCGTCGAGAAGACCCTTGTGGTAGCAAGCTTGCCAAAAGTTGGATAGATTACCCCAACTGCTGCTCTTATTCTTCGTAACATGTTGCTCCCCTTACAACATTGTTTCTATCCCATCCTGGCTACACACTTTTGGGCCCACTGTGGGTCCCGTTTTGCTTGACATGTCGATATTGTCAACGGTTAATTTTTAACGCTCCCAAGATGGTCAAAGCGACGCATGCTCAAGTTACGTGCGCGCCACGCTCTTTTTCATAAAATCTCAAAGTGAGAAACGTCGTCTTGCCTTGGCTTGTGCCTTGAAGGGGTTGGCCTTGGCCTCCCCCTTGGACCCTCATCACTTTCTTCAGACAACAACCTTCGTCCTCGCCTTCGTGTAGTCTTTGCGACTACCGTTGCCATGCTCATGCGTCATTCATGTGTCACGTGACCTTTGCACGACGCCCACTTCCCCGACGGACATCGCTGCACCCATGTGGCATTCATGTGCCACGTCCCCAGGCACGACGCCCGACTCTGCGATACATGTCACCACTCCCGTGCAACATTTGCACATCACATGCCCTCGGCACTGCACACACTCTGTCGAGCTGATGCGTCTCGCTATTTATACAGTCGCGCCCCTCGGCTCTTTATCACATTATCATGCAGCTGGCACCGCACATAATCCACCTCGCCCATGCACCGTGCCACTTATACAATCGCGCCTCCTGGCTCTCTGTCACACTATCATGCTGCCAGCACCACATACACTCCGCGGCGCATGGCGCCTAAAATGCCAAAGGATATCTAAAACTCCAAATTTTTGGCGTGAAACTCCAAAATACCCTTTATATTCACTAAATGCCAATGGATATCTGAAAAATATGAGGGAAAAAAAACAACCCAATAAGAATCCAACTGAACCAGTCCTCACCATGCCCCCTTACCCATCGCCCTCTCCTCCCTCTCCCCTCATTGCTATTGCCCCTTACCCCCTCCCCCTTCTTCCCCTCCCCGTCAAACCCCCAATGCCCCCCACCAACCCCCCCATCAATAGACTGATGCCCTTCTCTCTCCCCGTCAACACCCCTCTCTTACACAGCGACATTGCTAAAATGTAACGTCCCATTCCTCTTTCTCCACCGCCAGACTATCCACAGATGTGCCACGCCATCATGCTGCTTGAAACAACGGCCGACACCCTCCTTTCCACTCACCGCTACCATCATCAACCATTCCCCCTTCCTTCTCATCTCACACTACAAGAAAATAGGGTTTTAGCGACGGGGTAATCCGTCGCTAAAAGCCAAAAATCCGTCTCTAAAAGAATTAGCGACGGATTCACCGTCGCTAAATATCCCTCGTATAAAAGCCCGTCACTAATAGTTTAGCGACGGAATGTTTTAAATCCGTCGCTAAATATGTAATTTTTACCGACGGATTTATTTTAATTAGCGACGGATATTCCGTCGCGAATTATATTCTTTAGCGACGGATTTATATTTTTGAGACGGAATATTCCGTCGCTAAAAAACTTATTTAGCGACAGAATATTCCGTCGCTAAATAACTGATTGTAGGAATACTTTAGCGACGGAATTAATCCGTCGCCAAAAGTCAATTTTTTTTTTGAATTTTTTTTTATTTTTCAATTACCCAAACCTGTAATACAATTTTCAAATCTCAACAACAACGCGCAATAATCAATACAGAAAGAAATATATATAATCAATTATAAAAAAAATTTATAATAAAAAAATTCATATATGTACAAGCCGGGAACCGGATATAGCCGGTTAGGAGAGGGGAGAAGAGTACAAGTCGGGCACGGGGGGGGGGGGAAGCTAGGAACGGGCACGGGAAGGGGCTCATCAGGGGTTCCCGAGTCCCGGATCTGGATCCTGCTGATCCGGGGCCGGGGCGGCCTGTCCAGCAGTGCCCTGCTCCCTGATCATCCGGCACACCACTGTAGCAATGCGCTGGATCTCCTCGTCGTCCAACTGAGGCCGAGGAGCCGGTGTCTGTGGAGGGGCAGCAGGGGGTGAGGACGCTCCTATCACGGCACGAGCAGTCGTGCTAGGCAGGCCGCGTATGCGGCCTTTCGGCCGATTCACGACCTCCGGCGTATCCAGCCATCGCTTCAACCCCCCAGTACTCGCAGCCGTACTAGTGGACGCTGATGGCTGTCCGGACTGCTGCTCGGACCCCCTTAGCTGTTCATACGAGGCCTGCAAAAATAGTGGTTTAACGATATGTTAGGGCATTAATTAACGAAACAGACATTGAGGATAGAAAGAAAAAACATTAACTTAAATAAATTGACTCACATCGATCCGCCGGGCAATATCTGAAATATAGTCGCCCGCCCGGTGCGTCTCGTCCTTGTCCTTCTTCCGCACGTGCGTCTGATTATACGTCAGAGCTACGACCTCATCGTCCTCCAGATCCGGGTGCTCGACCGCGTTCTTGTGTCGGACGATGTCGTGTGGCACCGACCCCCCTGTGTGCGTCGGATCTTTGTTCTGTCTGTTCTCAGTCCCGCTCTTACTCTTGGCGTCCCAACCTGGATCCGTAGCCCACCGATCTATCATCTGCCCCCATACACGGTGAGATATCCAATGTGGGGGATATCTCGCCATGTCCGTCATCGGGGCACCCGCGGGCAGCGCCTTCTTCGCCCGGTCCCGTGCATCGTGGAGCCATCGGCGGTAATTCTTGCCGATGTAGGCAAAGAAAGCCTGCTGCCCCAGTACCTGCTGCTGAGGCGTGTCAAACGTGAACCCCTCCTGTAAGGCATTCAATAACACAAATTAACAACATAAAACAAACTGTAATTTAACATTTACTAACGCTGAAAAAAATACTTCACCGTACCAGCCACTCCTCCCATAGGGCCTCCCTCGCAGCGGCATCCCAGTCCTTCCAGTACAGGCGTGGCTCGAAGAATCGGCCCTTCACAAGAACGCCGATCTTCGTCCTCGCAATATTCTCCAGGATCCTGCCAAAGAAGTAATTAAATTAATTAATACAGTTCAAATATAAATTAACACCCCAAAATTTTAAACATAAGGCATGGGGTGATATTTTTAGTACTTACAGGCCCTCCTGCGTGAGCGTAACTCTCTGTTTACGCTGGGGGTCGATGCGTACCCCGCGTGTCGGACCACGGCCTCGTCGAGATCCTACAAAACACAGACATTAATACAGTTCAAATATAAGGCTAGCGAAAATGTACGAAACACCGTTATCAACTATACCTGAGGTAGAACCCACGGAAGATGGAGAATGCACGCGCGTGTGGGATGAATCTGCGTCGGGCTGGGGCGACGGCTCGAGCTGGGGCTAGGGCGACGGCGATGGCTGGGGCGACGGTGATGGCGACGGCTGGGGCTGGGCCCCCGATGGCTGTCCGCGATCACTCTGTGCCTCGTCATCAGTAGGCAATGACGAGGTGGGACTAACCGGGGAGGAAGCAGCTCGGCGTCCAGCCCGGCCACGAATAGCCCGTATCCTATCCATATCTGACTTCATATAGATTATATACAAAGACATTAACACGTGAAAAACAATAATTTAGGCATAAATCATCATCTGCACTATATATATATATATATATATATATATATATATATATATATATATATATATATATGAACGGATGTGCAAAAACACATCAATAAACACCAAGTTCTAAAATGTTACTACATTTTTCCCGTGATGTTACAACATTACAAGTCAATCATTTTCAGTTTGCGAATCATCTTCATCACTTTCGTCGTCGCCCTCTTCTTCGTGGGACTCGTCGTCCTCTTCATCTTCTAATTCATCCTCTTCATCAGTAGACTCGGTCACATCATCTCCAACACTTTCAACATCTTCCGCGTCATCATCTACGACTTCTTCTCCCACAAGAAGTGTTGTTGGAAGAGGAAGATCGTCCTCCTCGTTGTTGACCTCAACAGGGAACAAGACACGTGGTTGGTCGGCTTGAAAGGAGTCTACCTCACTGTCATATGTCACGGGCAATTTCTTGGACTTGATAGTTGTATACCAATGAGATTTGGGATTGGCGACGTCCTCCGCGTAAAAGACTTGTACAGCTTGACTAGCAAACACAAAGGGCTCGTCTGATGCAAGTCTTGACTTGACATTGACATCTACAATCCCTTGAGAGCTAACATGGATTCCTCTACTGCATGTGACATCGAACCACGTACACTTGAACATTACCAGGCAGTTTTGGGAACCCAAATATGTTAGCTCAACAATCTCATCTAGCTCTCCGTAAAAATCCATGCAATTCTCGGCATAACAGTCGCCGTTGACCAAGACTCCACTGTTTTGGGTTTGTTTTGTTCGGTCATCATCTTTTACGTTAAACCTAAACCCGTTGATGATATAGCCTCCGTAACAGGATGTTTGTTTGTTAGGGCCTTCGGCTAGTAATTTCAAGCATGAGGCCACTGGTCTATCCATTGACTGAACCTATTGTAGATGACGGTAAAAATTAAGGATAAATCAGTATACTAATTGGCCACAGAACTGTATATAACACATAATATAATCTCGTTAAACAATCTTACACGAATTTTGAACCACTGCACAAATTGTGATTTTCGATGAGATTCAAGTCCAGCGGGATCAGTGATTAAGGATTCCGCATCGAACTCACTGCAAACCAATATAGTTGACTCACTTAACACACACTTTCAATTATGTACAACAATGTAAGTGAATTAAGACTTTAACTTACTCAACGAATGCTGAAACTTCATCGCAATTTAGAAGGGCATATATTGTTGCAGCACTGTACTCTTCATCCGTTAGCCATCGAGTATACGTTCGGCCGAACGGACTCCCACTGGCTGCTTGAATATTGACAATTGCCCTTCCAAATTAGTGCTTGATCCGGGGTCATTTCGGCCTAGTTGATTTAACCTCGTACCAACATTAGGCCCGAAATATTGACTACAAAAGTTTACAAGTTCTTCCATTACGTAAGCCTCCGCAATTGAGCCTTCAACCCGAGCCTTATTACGGACTTTTTTCTTTAAATGGAACATGAACCTAGAAGTTTAGCGAATCGAGTTAGGTGAAATATCAATGATAACAGATGTCGCATTAAGTGTAAACGAACAACTATAACAATTTAAGGATTACCTCTCGAAGGGATACATCCACCGATATTGCACGGGTCCACCCATCTTAGCTTCATATGCCAAGTGAACAGGCAGATGCTCCATTGAATCAAAGAACGAAGGTGGGAAGATTTTCTCCAGCTTGCAAATCGTCACCACAATGTTCTTCTCAAGCACTTCCATGTTACTCACCCGGATCGTAGAAACGCATATATCTCGAAAGAAATGAGATGAGGAGTACCTGCAATGGTTTCTCAAGGTGACGCGCACGAGGGTGAATCGCCCTTCCCAGGCGAGGAAGACATCGTATGCGCCACGTGAGATCTATGACCAGTTCTGGGCATCGAACATTGTAAGTCATGCTAGTGTTGTTTCAATTTTTATTTGCGCACCTTATCTATCATGCCTGAAATGATTAGCCATATTTTGTATGCATGTTTTTTAGGTTGACCAGGGCACTGAGGTGTTCAAGCAGCTGGAGGGGTTTGACTGGTTTGTCGCGCAGGCTCCTGACAATCTCAAGAGGTCCATTGAGAGGTACAAGACTGAAGTTCAAAACTTTAGTCTTGTGTACCGGGGTTACCAAGGGGAGCCGTCTAGTCGCTTGCCTCCTGACGCGTACGACTATCAGCGCCAGAGTCAGGTATGGGAGCCGTCTACTCGCTTGCCTCCTGACGCGTACGACTCTCAGCCCCAGATTCAGGTGACCCAAGTAGGAATCCAGGCATCGCGCCCAAGCATCCGGTCTGATAAAGGACAACCGATGAAGCCATTGAGTCCAGCCAAAAGGGATTGGATCAACCGGAACTACTTTGGGCATGAGCCAATCGCTACAGCAGACTTTCCTGTTACTTCATTCCTAGCTCACTCTGATCTAAGACTGTTGGCGCCGAACACAGATATTTCGAATTTTCTCATTGACGCTTATATAGATCTGCTGTGTGTTAGAGAGCTAAATTATAACCCCTGCCAAACTTTGAAGCTTAACATGTATGCCTCTTTTGTTATCCCCTTCATGGTGAATAGCATGAAGGAGTTCACAGAATGGAGGAGGAAGCGAGGGACAAGCAAGGGTTAATGGTGACCATCTGCAAACGTGCTTTCCTACTTGAACGCGGACTATCAATGTCACGCAGCTGAGGCGAACCTAATCATGCTACTTGCTCTTCATGCAAGCCACTTCTTCCTATTAGTTCTCTTTCCAGAGAATAAAGTGGTCCACATATACGATAGCCTAAGGGAAGACGGACCTGGTCTGCAGCTGGCGCAGATGTACTCCACGTACATCAATGCGGTGGTTAGTTTATATCTTGACCTTCGCTCATAGTCTATTCTTCTTGTTACTTAGGCTTGATAACCTTTTTTTTATTGTTGGATGCAGACTACTATCATTCCACTAGCGTGTCAACATTTTAAGGGGGAAGCCATCACGAGCAAAACAATGATAGATCCTTGGACGGTCGTGACGATAGAAAACCGACCAAAGCAATATAACAGTCATGATTGCGGGATTTACGTCCTCAAGTACATGGACTACATAGCTCGCTCAGATGTGCTCGAATATGATACGTGGTCTCGAAACGATGCCTTGACGTTTAGATATAGAATAGCCTGAGAGCTGAAAGAAGGTGTAGCTAGACGCCTTCCTTACCATTATCCTGAGATGTAATAGATGTTCGTATGTTTTATTATTACTATTGTTGGATTTTGGATATTAAGGTTTGAAATTGAATTAATGTCTCTCGTTTTTTTTCCGAAATTGATAAAAATGGGCTAACTAGCGTGCCTAAGGTTCAATGAGCAAAAATTAAGTGACAAAAAAAATTACGTAATTTTTCGGAAGTTATGAATTGGGTCCTAAAGTGTGCCCGAACAGGCCCTTCATAGGAAAGCCTAAAAAATAATGTCTCGTTTTTTTTCAAAATTGATACAAATGGGCTAACTAGCGTGCCTAAGGTTCAATGAGCAAAAAAAAAGTGACAAAAAAAATTACGTAATTTTTCGGAAGCTATGAATTGGGCCCTAAAGTGTGCCTGAACAGGCTATTCTTAGGAAAACCCAAAAAATAATGTGTTTCGATTTTTTCCGAAATTGATACAAATGGGCTAACTAGCATGCCTAAGGTTTAATGAGCAAAAATTAAGTGACAAAAAAAATTACGTAATTTTTCGGAAGTTATGAATTGGACCCTAAAGTGTGCCCGAACAGGCCCTTCATAGGAAAGCCCAAAAAATAATGTGTCTCGTTTTTTTTCGAAATTGATACAAATGGGCTAACTAGCGTGCCTAAGGTTCAATGGGAAAAAAAAAGTGACAAAAAAAATTACGTAATTTTTCGAAAGCTATGAATTGGGCCCTAAAGTGTGCCCGAACAGGCCCTTCCTAGGAAAACCCAAAAAATAATGTGTCTCGATTTTTTTCGAAATTGATACAAATGGGCTAACTAGCGTGCCTAAGGTTCAATGAGCAAAAAAAAAGTGACAAAAAATTACGTAATTTTTCGGAAGCTATGATTCCACAAACCAAATCACAAATTTAAACATTATAAAAGTTCAATTTATACAACTGAAACATTAACCCTAACACTGATCATCATCGTCCTCCTCGACCATACTGCCAGGTTCGATACCTAACACTTTATAATGGTTTCTCTTGTCATGATCAGTCATCTTATTACACAACGCACACTTTCGCAATTTTTTTTGACCCGTTGCTTCTTCAATCGGATTCTTCATGCGTATTGCTCGTTTTCGCCCTTTTGTTTGAGAAATAATCGGATCAAAAATGTCGTCCTCCTCACCTTGCAGGCTAGTGCCGTCAATGACTGGCTGTGAAGCTCGATTGAATCTACCGGCTGGAGTCGTCCGACTAGTCGGAGTGTCCCGTCTTTCTGGTAATGCCACCCTAAACTGTGCAAGGTTAGCCTTATCCCGTGCGGCTGCTTCAACTTGATACCTGTACCCATCAAATGTTGACGCTGCATCCAATGATAAACCGTGCATGATGTTACAAAGGTGATTATATCGCAGCGTCTCAGATTGCTCGAAATCAACTGAAACATTGGGCACGTAAGGAATGTGACCGTGGACTCTATTGGCTTCCTTCGTCCACCGTTCCAAGATATACTGTGGAGGGATTTCACGAGCATTCTTGGCGCTAAAAACCCTCAACGCGTGTCGACAAAGTATACCTTTATGCTCAAACAGTTGACAGTTGCAATTAACCAACCCGGTGTCCATACAAACTGCTACGGTAAAATGTCTTCTGCTCCTCGGAGCCGACGAAGAGCACGGATTGGCAAAATTCGTCACATTTGTCAAAGCATAAACCTTGATCACTCTGGTGGAATACTCGTGCAACTTTGTCATGCTATATTGATTCGACTTTAGTAGTTCCTCTTGAAACTGTCTAAACATTTCCTTGGTATAGACTTGAGCCGCATGAGCCTCAAAAGGTGAAAAAACTACTATGGCTCTTTCTCTGTAAACTGTAGCCGCGTCGGCTTCTCTCTCAAGGAAAAATTGCTTGTCAAGGGCTTTCTGCATCTCTAGTACGAACTTTGTTATACTTGAAGAATGGCCTACGTACCCATCAAAGAATGCATTCATACCTTCGCTTCTCGAGGTCGTAGTCATTCCGGCTGCAAAAAACTTCTTGGTGTAGGCACCGACCCACTGTGTCTTGATCTCATACAACGATTGTAACCATTCATGATTGTGCAAATGGTAGTCATCCATTAACTTGGCCCACCTCTCCTCGAACACGTCTACCGTCAACGATTTCTTCACACATGTATTAAAGTCAGTCTTGAATGTCGGATGGTTTGCATATACATTGTGAAGCCGTTCGGGATATTTGTTGCTTATGTGCCATGTGCACAGGCCATGGTGAGTATCTGGAAGGACCTTAGCGATTGCATTTTTCATTGCCAGATCTTGGTCGGTGATGATGGTCTTTGGAGGAATATGATACATTGCTTTAAGCCACGTTTCAAATAACCACGTAAATGACTCCTCCGTCTCATCCCTAAGCAGGGCAAAGCCAAACAAGATTGACTGATAGTGGTGGTTCACCCCGGTGAACGGAGCAAAAGGCATAGAGTACTTATTTGTGCGGTATGTGGTGTCAAACGTCACAACATCCCCAAAATTTTGGTAAGCAGCTCTAGAACGGGCATCCGCCCAAAATATAGTACTAATGCGGTTCTCATCATCCAGTTGGAGACTATAGAAAAAGTCAGAATTCTCACTCTGAAGGTGCCTGAAGATATCAAGTGTAGCTTGAGAATCACTCTTACCGAAAGACTCTCTCCTCTGAGCACGAAGTTCATTTCGAAGGTCTACTTCGTTGAAACTCAACTTGTCAATCCCCCCAGCCTGGCTTGAGAAAACCCCCATCATTCTAGAAGGTGGAATTTTAGCCTCGGCCATTGTAAATATCAGTTGTCTGTGTGCCGCGCTTATTTCTCGGTGTTGATGAATTTGACCAATCTTACTAGGGGTCATCAACTGATGATTATGGCTCAACTCCACTCCCGTCACAACCCAATGGTTTTCATTTTTCCGGTGTACTGCATACACATGGGCCTTGCAGCCAGTACCCGGAAATGTGTCGCGTTTTCTTTGTCTTGATGGCCCTTCGTCACTGATCCGAACAACCGGGGGTACATACGGTGCTCCTCTATGACACTCAAATAGTCTTCCACAAATTTGATCTGTATTCGCCCGTTTTCTAGTAGTCTTAGTTCTAATACCGAAACCTATCGTTTTCGAATATGCTCTATAGTATGCTTCAACTTCGTCCAGTGTTTGAAAAACTTGACCCAAGTAAGGTGGATCAGAAGCTTCACAAAAAGTATTTCCTCCAGTTGCATCCATATTTATACTGAAATCTAAAAAATAAAAATTATATCATTCTCAACAAGTCATAGAATTAAATAAAATAAAAATAAAGACTCTTTCCTCCAGTAGTTGCAAAAAATTTTACAATGTTCAATTACCAAAATACCCCCGATGAGCGACAAATTACCGAAATGCCCCCGGGGGTTCATTATCACCCTAACGCCCCAAACCAGCTTCAAAACAACCTTTCAGGTGTTTTACTTACATTTCTGGACTAGAAAGTCCTTTGAAAAACTTAACACCGTAAAATTATCAAAATACCCCTCTCGGGGTGGCAAATTACCAAAATGCCCCTGGCATCAGAACAATCTCAAAAGTGCTTTGAAATGCTATTTTAAGCTTCCTGAATTCATTCTTGATCTAAAAAGTATTCTACGGACTTTTCGCCCAAAAATCCCGAACTGGTGTCCGGATCGAGCGCTTAAAAGCCCGTTCGGCCAAAAAATAGCTAACGACTTTGGAATGGCCCGAATTCCTGGGAGATGGAACTTCCCAACATCCTAGGGTTCCCATAAAAGTTTCGCGCGAAATCGCGCTGGCTTGATATTTTAAATTACACTGCAAAGTTACAAGGTTCCCCTCAATCAGTTAACCCCTTTTTAGTCCTTGGAAAAATTTAAAATTTTTCCCTGATATAGATCTTTTAAAAATAACTAGGGTCTCATTTTCGTACTTTGGCAAAATCTAGCTCTAGCTATTTTTCATAAATTTGTGAAAAACTGTCTAATTAAGTTTTCACCTTTAGCGACAATTACGTTTCGTATTCACATTAAGCACACATAGTGTTACACCCTAGGAACACACACAGTGTGCCCGAAACCAAAATTATTTCCTCCAGTTGTGTTACAATGTTCAATTACCAAAATACCCCCGATGAGCGGCAAATTACCGAAATGCCCCCGGGGGTTCATTATCACCCTAACGCCCCAAACCAGCTTCAAAATAACCTTTCAGGTGTTTTACTTACATTTCTGGACTAGAAAGTCCTTTGAAAAACTTAACACTGTAAAATTACCAAAATACCCCTCTCGGGGTGGCAAATTACCAAAATGCCCCTGGCATCAGAACAACTCAAAAGTGCATTGAAATGCTATTTTAAGCTTCCCGAATTCATTCTTGATCTAAAAAGTATTCTACGGACTTTTCGCCCAAAAATCCCGAACCGGTGTCCGGATCGAGCGCTTAAAAGCCCGTTCGGCCAAAAAAATAGCTAACGACTTCGGAATGGCCCGAATTCCTGGGGGATGGAACTTCCCAACATCCTAGGGTTCTCATAAAAGTTTTGCGCGAAATCGCGCTGGCTTGATATTTTAAATTACAGTGCAAAGTTACAAGGTTCCCCGTATCAGTTAACCCCTTTCCAGTATTTGGAAAAATCTGAAATTTTTCCTGATATAGATCTTTTAAAAATAACTAGGGTCTCTTTTTCGTACTTTGGCAAAATCTAGCTCTAGCTATTTTTTATAAATTCGTGAAAAATCCTAATTTAGACGCCCTAAAAAATCGCTATTTTGGAATCTATAAATGTAATACCGCTCATCCGATCTCCGATTGATCTGATTTTTATTTCCTTCAATTTGTATTTTCGTTATCTTCGATTTGAGTCTACAATGACTATTTTTGAACTTTGAAATTAACATTGAATTATAAGAAAACCCAAAAAATACTTACTTGTTTTGACTTGATATATTTAAAGAAAAATCCACCGATCTTCTAGCGGTTATCCACCGAGCTTCTAGCGTAAAATTTTTTTGTTTGTATTGTTGTAGGTGAGATGTGGAGTATGAAGATAGTTGGTAAAGATGATGGAGAGTGGAAGAAAGGGTTCGGGGAGGAGGGATTATAAAGAGAAAAAAGCGAAGAAAAGAGAAGAAAGAAGACAGAAAAAAAATCCGTGAGTGAGGGGGAAGGACACCACGTGGCATCACGGGAGGGGGAAGGGGGGCCATGGGGAAGGGGGGCATCACTGGGGGAAGGGGGGCGATGGGGGGCATCATGGGGGGGACACCATGGGGGGGGGACCGCAACACATTGTTGCGGTTGGCAGAGGGGGAAGGACACCACATGGCATCACGGGAGGGGGAATGGGGGCCATGGGGAAGGGGGCATCACTGGGGGAAGGGGGGCCATGGGGGGGAACATGGGGGGGACACCATGTTGGGGGGACCGCAACACTTTGTTGCGGTTGGCATGCCAATAGCAACAAAGTGTTGCGGTTGGGCATGGAGGGGGGACAGGGCCACGTGGCAGGGGAGAGGGGGACGGGGACACGTGGTGGGGAATTGGGAAGGGGGATCGGGGGAAGGGGGAAGGGGGCCAACCGCAACAAAGTGTTGCGGTTGGGCATGGGGGGGCCATGGGGGAAGGGGAGGACGGGGGGAAGGTGGGCCATGGGGGAAAGGGGGGAGGCCAGGTGGCGGGCGAGGGGAGGATGGGGGAAGGGGGGCCATGGGGGAAGGGGGAAGGCCATGTGGCAGGGAAGGGGGACACCACGTGGGGGAAGGGGGCCAACCGCAACAAAGAGTTGCGGTTGGGCATGGGGGGGGGGGGCACAACCACAACAAAGTGTTGCGGTTGTGTATTTGCGAGTAATAATTACAACCGCTACTCTTTGTAGCGGTTTGGTGGAGAAATTTTATTTCTCCACTGGTCGATAGGGATCGGCTCCCTATATATATATATAAGAGCTGATCCGTTGAGAGCGTTAGCAAAATAGAAAATTTTGCTAGCGTGATCTAGCCATCCATCCTGAATGGATGGACGAACCAGATCTTTTTTTTTTTACAAAAACAGTCAGTCGTTTGCTACACAGTGTAGCAGACAGAATTTTTTACGAAATTGCCCCTCTCCTCCGTCCGCTACTCCGTACGGCGAACAACTTTTTTGTCCTGACAGTTGCCAGTCCAAAAGTCATCCGCTACACTGTGTAGCGGACAACTTTTGACTGACATGACTGATACACTTCCATGAATTTCTGTACCTACCTTTAATTTAATGTTATCAGCTATACAGTATCGCAGACAGTATTGCCCATTCATCAAAACATTCTCACCTCTTTCAGCACTTCTTCTCTTTCAGACTCACTTGCTTCCATTTTCAGCTCCCTTCAAGTTTCGAGTAACACTTGCTTCAAGCTCACTCAAGTAAGGTAAGTTTGTGAATGGTGAAGTTTTCTTTATGGATTGACTGATAAAGTATAAAAAAAATTTTGGACAAAAAAATATAGATTTTTTGTGATGTTCTAGAAATTTGTCACTCTATTCATCAATTTGTGATGTTCTAGAAATTAATTTGTTAACTTCAAACAAATTCATTTTTTTGAGGTTCTCTAACTTTGAAAATTTTTTCCTATTTAAATTCAAATTTTTTTAGATATGTTTGTTGTATTTTTGCATGATGAATTTGTCTATTTATCTTAGTAATTTTAATTTGTTATGTTCAATAAATTAATAATTGTTAAATTGGAGACACTTTTGAGATTATGTATGTGGTATATTTGTCATCCTAAATTGGTCTATTCGCCAAGATAATTTTGAGGTAATATTTTCAGTAAGAAATGCTATTTGATTGTTAAGCGTAGTCTATTTCTACATAGGTCTTGTTTCACAATGTCTGATTTCGTGTCGAGCTCCAACATCCCCGTAGATGCTAGTGATCCGTATCTAGGACGAACGTTTCAAACATTGGAAGAAGCTGAAGAATGTTTTCGAGCGTATTCATTGAGGGTTGGTTTTGGCATTAGAATAAAGACTACAAGAACAAGCAACGTAACAAAAAAGATATGCTCTCGCTTATACGAGTGTCATAGGGGCAGAAACCCACAGCAAAATGAGACACGCGTAGGCAATGATGACAGTGATGACGAAATAGGATATTCGCGTAGAAGACGGGACTGCTTTGCGCGCACAAATTGCCAGGTCAAGATGTTCGTAAGCTATAAACCCAAGCAAGATCATTGGCTTATTACCAGCCTGGAACTGGCACACAATCACCCGTTAGTAACCCCTTCTAAGGTGAGTCAGATGCATCAACACAAGAAGATGGGTAAGGTCGCGAGGAGCCTAATTCACACAATGAGCAATGCGCGGCTAGGACCTACCGACATGATTAATGTTCTTGCTGAACAGGCTGGGGGAATTCAAAATTTAAACTTTAACACGACAGACGTTCGTAACGCGGTCCGAACCCATAGACGAGCCGCGTATGACCTCAATGATGCTCAATCCACAATGAGCCTATTGAAACGGATGCAGATGGAGGACCCGCAGTTTACCTTCGATTATAAACTTGACGACGAGCATCGAGTTAGTACAATTTTTTGGGTCGACGGTCGTTCGAGGCTAGCTTATAAGCATTTTGGGGATGTCGTGACTTTCGACACCACATACCGTACCAACAAGTACTCGATGCCGTTCGCTCCTTTCACGGGCGTCAATCATCATTATCACTCCATCCTGTTCGGGTTCGCCTTGTTAAGGGACGAGAGCGAGAGTTCTTTTGAATGGTTGTTTAGGGCGTGGCTGGAAGCAATGAACTTCAAAGCACCCAAAGTTATCATCACCGATCAAGATTTGGCAATGAAGAAGGCTATTGCTACCGTCTTCCCAGATACTCGACACAACTTGTGCACTTGGCACATAAGCAACAAATACCCTGAACGTCTGCATCACGTGTACGCAAAGTATCCAGACTTTAAACAGGATTTTGAAAAGTGCGTTAATAAGTCATTAACGATTGAGGAATTCGAGGAGAGGTGGGAAAAGCTTGTTGGGATTACTCATTGCAAGACAACGAGTGGCTCCAGCACTTGTACGGCTCAAAGAGCAATGGATTGGCGTTTACACGAGGAGGTATTTTTCTGCGGGCATGAAAACGACGGGCAGGAGTGAATCTATGAATGCCACGTTCGATAGTTATGTGGGTACAACTACCAATTTGAAGAGTTTCGTCACATCCGCACAAAAAGCGGTTGCCTCGTTGTTCGTGAAAGAAAGGGCTGCAGACTTTGCAACCACGTACAAACAAAGGAGAAGGTTGCTTGAGACCCCGCTGGAGCTGAACGGTGCCAAAGTCTATACGAAGGAGATCTTCCTGCTATACCAAGTAGAGCTGCAAAAATCGGGACGATACAGTATAAACAAGGTGGCAGAAAAGTCTACGCGTGAGTACAAGGTTTATTCGCTCGTGAATGACCTCGTCCCTGAGAAGCTGCGCAGAATTTATACGGTGAGCCATGACACATTGACGGATTCGGTGACATGTGTTTGCAAGAAGTTTGAGTTCCATGGCATCCTGTGTAGACACATTCTGCGGTTTTTCACCCAGAAGAATATCAGGACAATCCCCGATAAATATGTCCTGCCACGGTGGACGAAAGGTGCAAACAGGTTGCACGGTACCATTGCCTTTCCGGAGCACCCGTATACTGACTTTGAAGAATCAGAGACGTTGCGGTATAATCATCTGGTGACAATGTTCACCCGTTTGTCCGTAAAGGGTGCTGCTACAATGGCCGGATATAAACATCTCCTCGAGGTAGCTCAGCAGCAAGAGCCCATCGTCGACCAGTTGGAAGCAGCTTCAGTCAGCAATGCGGTTGACACCGAGCCTACAACGGGATCAGAAGATGACGAGCCGGGGGAGGAAGACGACAATGATATCCGGCCTTTGGATCCAATTATATCGCAAACGAAAGGCCGCAAGAGATCTACGCGGATAAAGAGCTCTATTGAACAGGCAACTCAACCTAAAAAGCTGAGAAGGTGTGCATTGTGCAACAAAATGACCAACCATGACAAGCGGAACCATTACAAGGCACTGGGGATAAGTCCAGGGGGTTTGCAAGACGAGGAAGAAGATGACGCCGAAGATGAGGAAGAAGAAGCTGCAGTGGACTTTTAATTTTTTGTAATTTTTTATATTTGTAATAATGTTTTTGTAATTTTTTTCTAATAATCTTTCGACTGAAGACTGGAATTTTATTTTTGATGGACCTATAAGAGCCATATTTAGCTTAAGTTCTTTTTTTTTTAATTTGCCACGTCCGCTACGTAGTGTAGCGGATAGTGGAAACTTTTCGTCTTCTTTTTGTTCGCTACACTGTGTAGCGGACGTCCCTGCACCGTTTAAAAGCCCAACACCTCGGCCATTCTTCTTTCTCCCCTTTCTGTATCTGTCTCGAACATCTCACCCATCCGTGACCCCCTCTACGGTGACGAACATCTCCGACGACACCAGCGTCCTCCCCCCGACGAGGCGCCACCTTCGGCAACAAATTCGTTCCGATGGCTTCTGCTTCTGTGAACAGGGACGTTTCAGTCGGCAGACACTTCTTCAAGGTCATGGTGCCTGGTTTTCATACATAACTTGTAGGCCATCCCTTTTTCTCTGTGTTTTCGTGTGCGTTAAAAGTTTTATCTTTGGTTAAAATTTTACATGTCTTACTGTATTATGAATATGTTAGGCCATACCGGTAGCCTTTTGCAAATTGCTTACCAGCTTTGGTTCGAAGCAACTTTAACCAGCCACAAGGGGTCATGGCTTGTTAAAATCAAGAAGATGCGCGGCCAAGGCAAATTTGTTTCGAAGAAGGTTAGAACGAATTCGTGCAGCAGCATGACCTCCATCTAGGGGACTTTGTAGTCTTTGAACACATGGGGCATATGCGTTTTCAAGTGACGGTGTTTGACCATAGCACTTGTGAAAAAGCTTCCCCCCTAATGTTGAACTCTAAGCCCTAATTTTGTGTTATTTGAACAATTGTGTAATTTGAAAATTTGTGTTATTTGAACTAATTTAAGGTTGTTAATTTTGCATTAGAGATTTGTGATTATTGATCGTTGATTTTAAGTTGTTAATTGATGATTTTTTACTGTTAATCGTACATTTGAGATATTGAGGTTGTTGATTCCGTCACTAATTTCATAAAAACAATAATAGAGTTAGCATTGTCCGCTACACAGTGTCGCAGACGGCTGGAATGTCGTGCGGCGACAGGACTGATGTGACAACTGTTAGGAGCGATGTGGGTGACTTGACGTGTGTCAGTCAAAAGTTGACTGGCAACTGTCAGGACAAAAAATTTGTTCGTCGTACAGAGTAGCGGACGGAGGAGGGCGGCAATTTCGTAAAAAATCCCGTCCGCTACACTGTGTAGCGGACGACTGACAGCTTTTGTAAAAAAAAAGATCTGGGCCATCCATCCATTCAGGATGGACGGCCAGATCGCGCGAGCAAAATCTCCTATTTTGCTAGCGCTCTCAACGGATCAGCTCCTATATATATATATATACACACACATACATACATTTATATGTACATATGTATGTATATATATAGACATATATATATATATATATATATACACATACATATGTATATATCTATATATATATATATATGTGTGTGTGTGTGTGTGTGTGTGTGTGTGTACATATGTATGTATGTACATATATATATATATGTAAATACATACATACACACACACACATATGTACACACACACACACACACACACACACACACACACACATATATATATATATATATATATATATATATATATATATATATATATATATATATATATATATATATATATATATAGCTGCTATTCAACCTTGTTCCAAAATCCTCGAGCTAACCTAAATTGGCAATTTAATTATTAGACCAAATTTCAATCTTATAACACCATCAATCCTTATGCTAATTACTCACTCCGACACTCTCAATTTAAACTCAAACAAAAAGGATCCCTCAGACAGCCAACTTGTTAGCGTATAACCTGACAATCTCTATAAGCTATTAAGACACCCCAAAATTCATAATAAATTCTAGTAAAACACAACTATAGTTTAAACATTATAAAAAGTCAAAATATGAATTTTCTAAAATTTTGAATATTCTCGAAGTAAATAGTTTCTTTAAATACTAGAAAAGCCCAAAAATTGCCATTAATATTTTTTGCTCAAATAAAAGTCCCCCAATTTTATCAATAGACTTATAATATATAAGGAAAATAGTGAAACTAAAATCAATATTTAAAAAGCACCAAAGCTATTAAAAAACCTTTCGTTTTGATAAATCAAATGCGGTAAGGATTTAATACCATATTAACTCTAAGAATTATGAAACTAAAAAAACATTACAAATTTTTTTTCAGAATTTAATAAGAATTTTAAAGGCTCCAAATGGATTTTAGGAAACTGAATTTTCAAAAAATATTAAAGAAACCAAACAATATCAGAAAAATATGAAATATTACCGGTAATTATGATTTTTTTACTTAAAACACTTCTTATAAAGTTTCAACATTTTTCAACAATCGTACTTATAATCATGTAGTACAACTGTGCAAGCACACTATACCACTCTACTGCATAAACCCATTAGCAGTTTGCCATCTTCTTCCTCATTTTTTCTCTGCCCACTTCCTAGTACAAAGCACACTCACTCACAGCTGTTATGCAGCTTCTTCCCTCTCCATTATTCACTCAAACACACAAACCCACACACACACACACTCTTCACGTACAGGACACACACTACACTGGTTCCCCTCTTTCACCATCAATATACATGCTATACCTTTTTTCCTTTTCCCCCCTTCACCATTTCACGCACACCACCTTTCATAACACAAACTCTCTCACTCACAACCCACACAAACCCACTGTAACCACACACTCCACACTCAACACGTACAAATGTATACCCACAATACACATACATAAACATCCACTCACGCAGTCCCTATTTTCATTTCTCAAACCCCACTACACCTGTTGTACATGGTGCTATTTCAGCGGTCCCATCCTTCTCCTCAAATACACCTTGCACGCATATATGCACACCATATACCCAAGTACTCAAGGTAGCCACCAACACCTGTATACACACTCATACATTTTCTAAACACACATAAAAACTAACTGGAATATGATAGTGTAAACGTTTACTGTCTTTGCTGGATTTTCGACTGCTCCCAATCTTTCTTATGCAGCCCTTCTTCCTATCTTTCTCTCTCTTTTTTCTATTCTTTTTCACCCTTTCTTCTTCACTTTGTAACGGAAAGAGCAAGTCTGCTCTTTTTATTTGGTAACCGAAAATCTCAATTAATTTTCTCCACTTTCATTTCCTTTTTTTCCCCCAAAGTTTAGGAGTTGACATTATTCTTAAATAAAATAAGATTTTGTTAAAGTCTTTTAATTATTCAATACTCTAATCTATAAATTTAATTATTTAACTATCCCTTTAACTATCATATATTATTGCTTAGTAAAAAAGTTGCTAAAGATTGCCGCTAAAATATCGACGTTAACTATAGGGTATAAAAATATTGCTAAAATTTTCTATAAATATCGTTAATGCTAATCGTCGCTAAAGACCCCAATCTATATCACCTATAACTGCTATCATTATGTTATGACTTATGGTTTCTAAAAAAATTATCGCTAAGGATCATAGAATATAATGCTCACCAATTTGGCACTAAAGGTACAATAAATTTTTAGTTGGGATTTTGATCACAATTACAACCTCAGATTTTGGGGTGTTACACTTTACATCGATTACGGTAATGTAATGTCATTTTTTTCCTTCCAAATCTAATATGTTATTTTCGTTTGTTAAATATATGAATTTTTTATATTCACATCAGAGAGTGTTTTAAGGATATAATAGTTAAAATTAAGTCCTAGTAAGTTAGTTCATTAATTAGTGAGAGTTTCACTATGTTTAGAATTAGAGTTTCGATTATATATAAGGCTTTTCACTCATACGAAAATTAACCTATCAAGATATAAGGACCAAGATAATATTTGATACCTTTAGAGATATTTATAATGTTTACAATTCTATTTCACATTGAATACTTAATGCGATAACATGTCAAGTAAAAAAAATTATTTCTTTAATAATGTGTCATGTAAAAAAGATGTCGCTTTACTTATTATATATTATATATAAATATAAATTTGCTAACATGATCTAAAATTACCTAACAATTTGCAATTTGGCCATAATGCCAACTGCTTTGAATGCTTTTGCAAGTATCAGTCAACTTGTTCCCTGTGGCACACTACAATTTTGTAGGGCGTTAGAATGTCTACAACATACGAAGGTTGGAACTGAGGTGGGTTTGTTTGATTACTGAATGCTTATTGGTGGCTAAATGAAATATGTTGCAAGCTTATGACTTCTCGTTCCACAAAACAGTACTGAGATATCTTGCAAGCTCATGTATATAAGGGACTGAAGCCAACGAGACATCCATCCAACTCTCTATCATTTTCAAACAGACCATCATATCCTTTGCATTTGCTATCAAACTATATCAGTTCACCTCTAAGTTCCACTATGGCACCCAAGAACGCCTTCTCATATGTGCTAGCAATTGTGCTTGCTAGCCTCTACATGGCATCCGCGGATCCCGACATCCTTGTTGATTACATCGTGCCACCAAATGTAACTAACGTAACTGCCGACTACTTCACCTACACTGGCCTGCGAGGTGTTATTGGAGGAGCCCCGCCAACAAATTTTACGCTTACTGTAGTGACCATGATTGAATTTCCAGCGCTGAACGGCCAGAGCGTTTCTTATGCATTTCTTCAGTTCCCGCCTCTCTCAGTCAACGCGCCGCACTCCCATCCTCGTGGATCCGAGATCTTGCTCCTCCTCTCAGGCACGCTTGATGTCTTCCTTGTTGACACCAACCTCAAGTTCTTCACTAAGACTCTCGAAAAGGGCGACATGTTTTTGTTTCCTAAGGGACTTCTTCACTACCAGTACAACAGTAACGCCAAGAATCAAGCCAATGCACTTTCGGCATTTGGCAGTGCAAACTTTGGACGTGTTTCTGTTCCTGAGGCCCTCTTCAATACCAGCGTTCCTGACATTATCTTGGCAAAATCATTCAACACTGACGTTGCCACCATTCAAAAGATCAAGAATGGATTTGGCGCAAAGGCCTGAACTAGATACTAGAAGGGTCACACCGGCTTCTAATAAAGGGTCTTGGCTCAAAGGCCTGAGGTAAAAGGGCCTTACTAGCTACAAAATAGATTTATTCCGTTATTTTACTTGTGATACTCGTGCAACGAATTCTAATCAATGATCTTGGATATTTAAAGGTATTCACCGTCGACCCTTAGTGGCTTTTTCATTGGCTTGCTTCACACTGCTACTTTATTACAACTGAACAGCAGTGCCAGATTGACCTGTATATTTCTTCTACCATATCTTTAGTACCATCAAACGTGAAATTGCCGTGATCCAAGCATGACTAGAATCATGCTCTATTCTAGCCCAAGAAAATAGACTTCAATTGAATGAGAAATTATGATATTACAAGTATATAATTATCACTGTCGTTGCTATTGCTGCCATTTTAATGATCATGGCAAATGCCTGTAGATCATTAAGTGAAATAGGAAAAGATCCGGAAGTTTCAGGACTATAGATGATAAGGCTATAAAATTAAACAGCTGAAACATCAGATTTATTTTTTTTAAGCAAGTTCAATTCATGAAGGGAAAAAGAACGTACAACACTGGGTTAGTTCATCTCATCCTCCATTAGACCTGGCAAACGGGTCGATCCGCGTGGGTACGGGTAATACCCGGGCGGATCCGGGTAAAATCGGGTCGGGTAATTTATACCCGGGTTTTTTCGGGTACGAATATCTGAGATCCGTACCCTACCCTTGCGGGTAGGGTATTACCCGCGGGTAAGTTATTAAATTTATAATTTTTTTTTATTAACATATTTTTGTCAGAAAACTTTTTTCCTTCTATTTGGTTATCACAAAAATTCCACCACAATTATCTCAACTCCCAAATTTCCTAACACAATAAGATCACTATCTTAATAAAAATACCAGAAAATCACTTATAAATTAGTTCCTATAACTGAGATACTAACATAATTATTACATACAAAAAAAAAATTAACACAAACTTTACAAGTAGATCTGAAAAAAAAAACTATTTAGCAAATTATACTCTTCGGCAGATCCAACAGCATGGTGAAGGCGTCATAGTGGGTATCATCGCCGATGGACACTTCGGTCATGGCGTCGGAGCTGATGGGAGATAAACCGGCGTCGATGAGGTTGACCGGCGTCGGAGCTGATGGGAGATAAACCGGTGTCGATGAGGCGGAGTTGCGGCAGATCTGGCGGTGGAGCTTGAGAGGAACGATGGGACGCCGTTGAGATCACGTGGAGTAGAGTGGTCGTCGCAGATCTAACTGGTGGATGAGAGAGAAAGATGTGGGTGTGAAAGAGGCGTCGCGGTTGACAGATAGCGACGTCGTGGGTGGTAGAGAGCGACGGCGTGGCTGGCAGAGAGCGGCGGCGTGGCTGAGTGCAGCGGCGTGTGGTGGGTTCGAAGGCAGAGAGAGAGAAAGGGCGGCCAGCCAGTCACACAGATAAGAAGATGGGAAATGATGAGAAAATGAAATGAAAACCCTAGCTAGCACTTTTTATAGAGGAAAAACGGGTAGCCCGGGTAAACCGCATCCGACCCGGACCAACCCGAAAATTACGGGTCGGTTCGGGTACGGGTCTATTTTTCACGGGTCTTCAAAATAGGTACCCGTACCCGGCATTTTGGACCGGGTACGGTCCGGGTAACGGGTCGGTTCTCATTTTGCCAGGTCTATCCTCCATTAACAAAAGAAGATGGTGGATGGAGGATGCCGGAACTAAACCCACAAAAAGGTTGTGAGCTGCCCAACTAGCTCGGTTATGGGCCAAACTATTAGCAACTCTATCTACTTTTACAAAGCACCAGCAAGTACTCGATTTCAGCTTCTCTCTCGCATCTTCAACAGTTGCATAGCATCTCCAGTTTGGTATCGCATCAATATCATTGAACCAATTTACCACAGAAAGGGCGTCACCTTCGAAAATGATATGAGTGAATTTGTATTGAATAGCCAGCTCAATTGCAAAAAGAGCTGCCAAAGCTTCTGCATGTTCAGGATCTATGACCGGGTTTAATTGAGCATGGGCTGCAATGATTATGCCCATATGGTTAGAGATGATGATCGCTTGGGTCGACGAGTTTTCCCGCACAGCCGCATCGAAATTGATTTTAATCCAGAAAAGAGGAGGGTTGCTCCAAGGCTTCAAGTCCGTCTTCGCATTCTCAGCCAATTTTAGTACCCCACAATGAAGATTGTAGCTCTTGAGGACGGTTTTTGCCACTTCAGATGCGTTTAGCGTTGCCTTTTGAAAAACCTTCCGATTTCTATTCATCCAAATATGTTCCATAACTATGCTCGCAAATAATGTGTATCTCTGTCGAAGGTCTGGGTTTTGCATATCTGGGAGTTGGGGTGCTAGAATAACCTTCAGCCATTGTACCATCGAGGATTCTTGTTCTTCAGTGCTGGGTCACGCACAGAAACACACAGGCATGCACACGTCATTTCTAAACAAATGCAAACTGACATGCTTCACACATAAATATTTGAGACGGTCATTAAATTGGAACAATAGGGATGAACCTACTGATGCTACCTTAAACCTACCTGAGAGTTATATTCTGACATCGGACCTTATGCATAATGGAATCAAAATCATGAAGACTTGCTTATATAACGAGAAGATTATAGACATGCATTTCAATTATCTTGGGGGTTTTATCAGATTATCAAATGGATGGAGGGGGAGGGGGAGGGGGAGGGGGAGGGGAGAGAAAGTTTTGCTTTTGAAGCTTGCCATGCACACATCTGACTATGTCTAGAAATTAAAATATTTGCTCTCTCCAATTCGAAGATTTAAATTACGAACTGATGAACGGGCAAATTTTTTTTTTTTGGGTCGAAAGTCCCTTTTATCCATTAAATGCAACATATACAATCTCAACCTTATATACAATCCTCTAAGGCACAATTAATTAGCCATATCTATAAGCTCATTCTCTAGTTATTCTATCCCTGTAAGCATGAGCTTTGTATCAATGCCCCAAGCATGGCATAGTTCTTGCTTAATGTAAACTACGAATCTAATCCACTGTTGTATGACATACAAGCAACCTTGAGCAAATGTTTGTTTCTGTCCAAAAATTCTAGTGTTTTTTCCTGCCAGATCCCATAGATAACAAAAGCAACAATAAGCTTCCCAAGTTTAGCTCTACAGCTTTTACCTTTGAATTATCTTGAAACTTGGTGACACACTTGAGACCAGGATTGCAAGAGTATTGTCACCTTCAATCTGTCAAAAGCTAATTTCCAATTTCCTTAGCAAAGGAACATTTGGAGAATAGATGGTCTTCAGTTTCTGGCCGGTGAGAGCGTAGTTCACAGTAGTCCTCTTGGAGTACATTCCAAGCCCTCAGATTAACTTTTGTCCGTAGACCACCCTTGCACAAAATTCATAGGGAAAATTAGGAAAAAGTGAGTTTTGGGGTAAAATTTTTGGGGATGGTGGGTTTGTTTTGAAAACTTGTGAAAAAGTGGGGCAACTTTTAGAAATCTCTGAAAAAGGGGATGAGTTAGAAAAAAATGGTTTTTTTAAAAACATTTATTTTGCTATCCCCAAATTACCCCTCCCCCATCCTGTCTGACCCTGGTCCCCGCTCCCCCTTCCCAGCTCTTTCCACAATCAGATTCTAAATTCCCTCCAAAAGTACATCTAACCCCACCCAGGCGCCACCCTCCCCCTCCTCCGGCGGCAATTCCATTCCATTCCATTCCCACCCCACCCCACCCACCCACTCACTTTAATTTCCCTCCAAACTACCCTTTTCCCCAAACCAATTATGTCTCTTCCACGCAAACACGCAGGGCACCCGCACGTCTGGTCCCTCCATCCCTCTCTCGCCCAACCCCTCACCCCCCAACAACAACTACCTGGTCAGATTTAACCCACCCCCTCCCGCTACTGTACCCACGCCAACGTAACAACAAATTTCCGAACGAACATAGAGGTTTTCATGCATGTCGTTGTGATGATCGCAATCTGAAGCTGAAGCTTCGCCATTTGTGCGCGCACGTGTAAAGGTACCCCTCTGACATTTTTGCAATCAGTAGTATTAGATTGATCGAGAGTAGTTTGAGTGACTTTATGAAATCTGACCTCGGCAGGTAGTTCTTGATTAGCCATATGAAACTGAAATGACTCCTTGCCTGAATAAAGAGTAGATGCAAACTGTTAGGGAGGTTTAACATGTGATAAATAAAGTTGAATACGGCGTCTGGAAAATGATTGGAGAATCTCTGACAGAAATATTCATTTTAAAAGGACAACATATACATAAATTTCCACGAATGATGTACATTGAGTGGATTATGATTTTTTCGGTGTATGTCACATAAGGATCATTCCTATAGGAAGTAGTGAACGCTCTAATGTTGAGGAAATTAGTAGCATGCCGGTCTATATTCAGTAACTGAGCTCGATCTAAAAGTCTGAGATAAACCATGTTGCTGATCTCATAGTCTAACAGGAAAGATGTATGGTGGATGCACCGATTCTTTGTCATGGGTTGCGCATTCCCAGTTCAATTGCCAAATATATAATCTTAAAGATGAGAAGTATACTTTGAGAATGATTCTTTTCAAGTTATGAATTGCTTCAGTAACAAATGGCCTGGAAAAAGTGCAATCAAGACCGAGGGCCACACGAAAGATGTCACGGGATACGAATTCAGCAAGTAATGGGATCCATTACAGTCTAACATTGTTTAATGTCTTGAAACACGTTGTCAAGCCACTGCTACGTTATGAACTGAATAGTGGTGGATATATTCTAACATCTAAATCTATAGAGAAAGGAAAGGAATCGACCCAAAGATTAGGGAACGATGCTTCATTGAAATTTAAATCCAAGGGTGGTGAACTGGTGGTAAACCAGCTGTTCTTTTTCGAGGAACAACTGAGATTCAAAAGCTTCTCCATGACAGACAATCATCATGGAGTATGCTTAAGTTTTTAGAAAGACTTGAAGAATCTACTCGGGTCAGAACTCTGTTACTGACTAATGGTTTGCAAAATGGCCTTTGCTTCCTCAACATCCATAAGAGCACGTTAAGCCTGTTGCTCCGGCAAACAATATACCAAGAAAACAACTGTACTTGCTTAAGAAACTAAAGTGTTGGTATTTATGTGAATCAGTATACTGTCAATCTAGAAAATAACAGTCTCCATGTGATCAAGAGGCACATATGGAGTATTGGCTGTAAACGAGCTGAGCCCAGTCAAGCCTAGGATTAGTCAAGCTTATCTAGCTTTAAAATGTGGTCATGCTGTTTGTAAACAGCTGGACCAGAATGAACCACACCATTTTGAAAAACAAATTCTTTTGGTGTCTATGATTATCGATGTTAAATTTACTGGGCTGCATATCTGGAGTAGCTCTCCCTCCTCCCGAATCTTACGTCTAGGTGAGAATCGATCTCAAGTCCTTTGGCACGATGCCAAGAGATTCTACCATCGAAACTAGCAGTTAACACCGTTTTTTATGCTACCATTCTGACAAGTTCTTCTGCTGCTTATTATTGGAGCAGATTACACTAAAGTACAACTTAGAGCAGTGAAATGCTCCTAAACTCGCCAGCCTCTTTATAACCTTAAAACGCCATTTTTCTTTAATGCGAATTATTGGATGCAATGGCTTTTCAAGAATGCCTTTAGGCTCTAGTGGCTCGGGTTGTATTTGCAGTCTCCATGCAAAGCATAAGGATCTGGTTTTTGAGGGCTCAGTTCATCTTGGCCTGCACCTAATGAAGCAACGTTGGCCAAAACTAAAGGATAAAAGTTGGGATTACTCAAAGAGGCAAGGCAGTGTGGTCACTTCTGATTTGGACCTCTCATAGCTTCTTGGATCATGAAATTTTAGCCTACTGATTTTGAGTTCACTCTCATAGCCTCTTGGATCATGAGATTTGAGCCTACTGATTTTGAGTTCATTATATCGGTTAGGCTAGTTAGTCTTTCGTACCTCTTGCGGATGCAGGACTATGTTTTGATAAGCAAGGTCGTTTATCATTTGATGTTGTGCCATCTCTTGTCAGGTGGCTCGATCTTTGTTGTAATAGCGATTTATCTTCATTGCGATATCTATTTCCGAAGTGTAATGTAAACCAATAACCGATCTTAAAGGAATTTGCGATCAAACAAGCTCAATGAAGACCAAGATGTTGTTTCCTTTTGAATTGGCCGAAAGCTACCTCTTGCTATCGAGCCCATACCTCTAACTTTAAATGCCAATTAAGTCGTAAATAGTAACGATTAACAATTACAGATATAATTAAGAGTTAAAAATTATTTTGGATTACACCTTAATCGCCTTGCCAAACATGTTCTCCAGAAGCTTGATAAAATTCACGAAACTCAATCCGTCCATCCCCGTTATCGTCAAATGCTGTGATCATCCTTTGGGTTCCCCTCTCGGAACTTCAACAATGCCCAGTTTACAAAGGATTTTCTCTAGTTCCTTTGCATCAATGTAACCATCATTATTCTCATCAAATACATCAAAAGCTTCTTTCACTTCCTCTAGGCGCTCTGCTTCAACGAATAAGTTTCAATGTCCTCAGAGCCAAGTCTGTCCAGAAGCTTATCCCCATCTAGATCACCAGAAATTCCTAGTTTTTCCATCACCATTCCCAGGTCTCCTCTGACCAACTTCTCATTTTTGACATTTTTGCTAGAGTAACGTTTTGGTGTTGGAACTTGGGGATGGGCTTCCTTGCTCCCACTCCCAGAATTCCATGTGCTAAACAGGAAGTGAACTATGGGCTGAAGTAGACATAAATATAAGTCATATATTGTACTTAACCAACTAAGAGCCATCCACAGTAAAATGTTGACCTCCATTGGAGTGAGGCTAGCTGACTTCATTCCCATCAAGATGATGCCAACTTTTGAGGATTGATTTTTCTTCTCCGTAATGGGGTGGGTTTTAAGGGGGATAGGGATAATAGGTAGAGGCTAGTGTGTGTGTGTGTGTGTGTGTGTCAAGTTGGGGGGTTTAGTTCAATGTTTGAGATGGGTTTTTGAGGAGCGACTGTGGGTATTTATATGTGGATACTTACTGAACTTTTGATGACAAGTCTTTGTGGAAAATGCATTGCAGTGGTCACAGCATTTCCAACTAAAAGTGACTTGCTTGCCAAAATCAGTAGTATTAGGTTGATCGAAAGTACTTTGAGTGACTTTATTTTATGTTTTTTAAATTGTACAGTTTTTTGACAAAATCATGCAGTTGGTACTTTGGCACTACAATTGGTTCGGTAAGAAACAAATGGGCACGCATGCAATGATAACTACACTTATGTTGAATTTCTTTGTAGTTTTTCTCATGGCTTTTTCTTTATTTCATATGCAAATTTCTACTCTTTACAATATTCCATCACATACAACGAATACAAATCTTGTACCAGTACATCTATCTAATGTTGGGCACATATTCCACATCTCACAAAACTGTCTATTTGTTTTATTAATTGCCAAAAGAGATTTAACGACGACTTTTTGGGACTTACTCATGGTTTCTTGGCGTGGGCGGACTTCTCAATTTATGTGGTATTGTGCCCCGCCGTGTGCATACGAAAAATAACCTTGCGGTGCTCGAACATAAGCCCTTCCCCTATCAAAAAATGTTTAGTATTGCTTCTGCACATAAATGACTTGGGGATTGGCACGTACCGACATGCACCTTCGCACAAAGCACTTGCGTTTCTACAGAAAACGACTTGTGTCACCTAAACCGTGTACATTGCATTTCTGCAGAAAAATGATTTGTGTCACATAAACCGTGTACAACCTTGGCGCACAAGCGCAAACGACATGATTATATTTGGTTCTTATGAATGACCATTAAGATTAGTGCAATTCATTTATTGTTTTCTACCATGAGAATCCCTTGTTAGGTGAATAATCCATCTTTGTTGAGTTAATTATCTTCTGCTCTGCACAATGATTTATGGAGACTCAAAATTTTCGTTCCTATAATGTTCTTGGCATTTGCCATCCTGGTTCTAGTTAACTGGACAACGGCGAACAAACTTACAACACCATTAATAAGCTTTCGATTTTTAACATTCCACCCAAATCACACAGGTTAGCAACCTTGTTTTGCTACTGATCTTCATAGCGTTCTACCTCATTTTCTTTCATGTACATCGGTAGTGTAACTAGCCTTTAATCCACTTAGTGTTGCCATTGTGAGTAATTCAATTATTTTGACATTTGTACATTGGTTCCTATAATGTTCTTGGCATGTGCTTGTTGAAATTAAAGTGCCTGTCATAGTTGTTTTGGCGATATACATCTACTTAAGGGTGATGCTATCGGCACTTGAATAGTTTAATGTAAGGAAAACATATCAAAATTAGAGTGCTGCAACCAATTATAGAAATAAGAAATTGCAATATCAGCATTTTTAGGTGGGATACTACATCCTTCAGAGTACGACAGTTCATACCATAAGACTAATAGTTAATTGGCTGATTGATGAGTAGAAATATTGGCAGCATCAATGTGGTATTGTATTGAAATAGCCACAGCAATTAAGGACTATCTTTTTCACAAGGTATTATTATTTAGGTTCAAGTGATCACTAAAGTACCTGCTTGCAATGCATAATGTTCTTTCTGATTGCAGGTTTTGGACACATATAGTGATGGCATATGCCTTTACTTTTTGGACGTGCTTCATGTTACAGTAGGAGTATGCAACAGTTGCATCGATGTGGTTGCACTTTCTTACATCAGAAAGGCCCCGTCCTGATCAATTTACAGTATATCGAACTACTGCTCATGTTATGGCAATTTGTAAAGTGATGTATCATGTTATGAATTTTCAGCACTATCAACACTGTCTAACACGTGGGAATATGTTACCTTTGTTATCCTTTGACTTTACTTATAAACATAGGATGGGAATGAGCTTGGTGGTGTCTTCAAGGCTTGTTTAAAGTTGATTTGCTTGCAGTTTTGGTTGGAGAGATACAAGAATTTTTTTAGCATAAAGTAAGGACTGGACAACTTTTTTTAGCTAGTTAGCCTAACAACAGATGGCGTGTGAGAAGCTGAGACACTCTGGCCTAACAACAGCATTTATCGAAGATTATGCACTGCTTTAGGGATTAATGAGGGAATAATGTCTCAAGGAAGTTGAATTTTTGTGTACTTGGCTGTACAGTTTTGATTATTACTAGGCTATCTTACAACTTAGTATTTGTGGATGATGATGTACAAAGAGTTAGGATTTCTAATAATACATCAGGACATCAGGTTTGATTGAAGCTTTCAGCTATTCCGTAAGATTTGTCAAGTTCATTTTTACTTGGAATTATTAGTTGATATTTTTGAAATGGTACTGTCCATGAAGTTTATTCTAAACTACTACTTACTGCTTATCCCATTGGAGTGAAAGGAATACTGGAACAATATTTGCTTCAAGTTCTCT
Source organism: Escallonia herrerae (assembly GCA_033070095.1). NCBI lineage: Eukaryota > Viridiplantae > Streptophyta > Magnoliopsida > Escalloniales > Escalloniaceae > Escallonia > Escallonia herrerae. The sequence continues at coordinate 85,788 of JAVXUP010000187.1, forward strand.
TTGACTAGTTGCCACACATTTACCTGTGTACTGTTCAAGATTATGTACAACATGTGATGGAATACTTGAAGAATAGGAACTATCCTAGAACAATGCATTTCTCATCAACAACTACGTGTATATTTGGACCCAAAAAATGAGGCCTAATTGAGAGATGACAAAATGCTTTGCTTTTCATAACAAAACGGCTAAAGCACATCTGTTTCTTCAATCCCAACCCCCTTAGCAAGGGAAAGCGTAGTTCCCACAAGGTCCTTTTTTTTAGGAGGCCCAACAAAGCAAAAGCAGCGCTTGTGCCCCCCATAACTTCTGCATAAAAAGACTGGGGCGTCGGCAGAATCCAACATGTACTTTTGCATAAAAGGACTTGGGTTTCTACAGAAAGTGACTAGTTTCACCCAGAACATACACCGTTCTTCTATGATTGATCAGTAAACACACTCCGAAGTGGATCATTTTCTCCTTAACACTTATGTGTAAAATACGGCCTACCCTCACTCCCCCCCCCCCCCGGGCCGCAAGGTTGCCTACCCCACCTTACTGCTGCCACCCCACCCCATATTTCCCTCCAATCGAGACTTTTTTCCAAACTGAGAGACACTGACTCCACCAACACGCACACACCCCGTAATTTCTACATAAACGACTTGGGCATCAACACAATTGGACACGTACTTTTGCAGAAATTGACTTGTCTTTCCACATAAAATGACTGGTGTCACCACAAACCGTTTGCATCTACAACGTTCTTCTATGCTTGGTCGGTAAACACATCAACCACTTCGCATCGGACTCCTTAACCACGCATAGCTGGGCCGATAAAATGCGCCCTAACGGAGAGGTGACGAAACGATATGCTTTAAGTTCCCATCGAAACGGAGCATACTGACAACCCTCAATGATCCCAGCCGTGTAAGGGCAATGTGTGTGTGTGGTTCCCGCAAGGTCATCCCACGTATGCAGTGGTCCCATCGAGAAAAAAGCAGGCGCCGTGCACCCCGTAATTTTAGCATAAAATGATTTGGGCATCAGCACAATCGGACACGCAATTTTGCAAAAACTGACTTGTGTTTCCACTGAAAGTGACTGGTGTCACCACAGAAAATGTGTTGCGGCTGTGTTGCAGTGGGTGGATTGGAGGGAAAATAGAAAAGAGGGGGGAAACATTTGGTTAAAAATTACGACACATCCGATTTTTAGAACTATATCTTTGTGCCATGTAGGATTTCTTTGAAACATCTGTATCTGCCACGTAAGCTTCAACTTTGCACGTCGTAGTCCCCCTACTTAGTTGGGCAAGACTTATATTTTATATTTGCACACACTTTGAGAAGTGTTTATATTATTGCTAAATTTGGAGCTTTCACGCTAAACTCCTTTTGCTACGAATAACCATAAGGAGTTCTAAATACGTTGCCATATTACAAGGATGTTTGTCGGATGCAATTGATCCGACACCCCAAATTACCATCGTGATAAGTAATTGCAAAAACTAATAAATGCATTTATGCAAATTTTACCGAATAAACATGGTTTCACTTAAAATCACCTTCGGCAAGAGTGGTTTTTTTTTTGTCGTTGCGAAAATTTACTATTCTTTTGGAACATCTGAAAGAAGACGTAGAAATTCCAACAGAATTAGACGCTCACAACATTCGTTCTTTAAGGTAACTCAAGGTAAGTTTCAAAGGAATCTAATTTTTTATTAGTTATACCGTTAAGTTCTAACATGTTACACTCAGTTTTAACTAAAAAGAGATTTGATTTCAATTGAAGATTAACTTGTGTCAAGCTAAGATTGAGTTGGAAGATAACAAAAGTAAATCTAAGGATAAATGAGTAAAACTAAATTTTCCCCCATTGATCAATAACAACGGAAAATTATAATAGTTATGGTAATGGTATTATGGAGCTTCCAATGGTAGATGTCACAGTACGACGGTGGTGGGAACTGTAAAGATGACAATGATTGTGCACGTGATGGTGGTAATTGAATAGTTCAAGTGGCATCACTGTTAATGAGACTGAGATTTGTAATAGGTCCGACAAGCGATTGATGAAATGGTGTTGGCGTGTAGTTCGCGAGATGGTTGTACAAGAACCATAATCATAGTAATGGTTGCAATAATAATGACAAAGTTGAGGGTAGTGGTAAACACAAGAGCGAAGCTTAATGAAATTCTATTGTCCAAAAGATGTGAAAACCAAAGGAGGTGGTTGATGTGTAAACAGATTAGGTGACACAAGTCATTTTCTGCAGAAACACAAGTCTGTTTATGCAAAGGTGCTTGTCGGATTCTGCCGATGCTCAAGACGTTTCTGCAGATGCAATACTAACTTTGCTATGGGAAGAGCTTAAAGCAGCTCTTAGTTTTGCCTCGTGTACACATGGCAGGGCACAATACCACATAGGTTGTGAATCCCATCCACGCCAAGAAGTGAAGAATGATCCAAAAAAATGGTAGGTTTACATTGCACAAGTCAATTTCTGCAACAATGCAAGTCCTGATATGCAAAGATGCATGTCATTTTGTGCAGATATTCAAGTCGTTTCTTCTCTTGCAACCAATTCAATAGAAACTTTGCCCTATTTGCGAATGAAGACGTGGTTTTGGAATTCTTAAAGCTCTTCATTGGCAAATTGGGCAAGCGTGACTGTCAATGGTACTAAAATTCATGCTACACCATAATGGCACCACATGTATAGGATGCGACCAGATGTACTATTTTCGTCACTGTAAATTGGCACAATGTTTTTACCATGAAAATCTACATCGAATTGTGCTATGTTATAAGCTCTTCCCTTAGGCAAAGTTTCTATTTTATTGGTTGCAATATTAGAAAAGACTTGAATATCTACACAAACTGACAAGCATCTTTGCATATCTGTACTTGCATTCTTGCAGAAAATGACTTGTGTTAAAGTAAACCATCTTTACACTGTATTAGCTTAACAACAAAAGTGCTGCATTTTTGGTTTGTTGTCCTACGGGAGAATCAACTTCCTAAGCATTGTAAGAGAATATCAATGTCTGTCTATAGGAGAATCAACTTCTTGGCTCGATAAAGGGCGACCATGCCACTGAGTGAACATGCAAAACCCCGAAATCCTAAGCAAGCCTCTAAAATGGCCTATGGCAGCGGTCGAAAAGTGCTGTTGTAGGTCCAATAACCGCTGCTATAGGCTCTGGCGGCGTTCATATACGGCTGGCGTAAGTCTCGCTGCCAAAGACTTATGGCAGCGATCAAGGGTATCTACAGTAGCGGCTGGCCACTGCTATTGTGGCTTCCTTATCCACTGACTATGGAGACCTATAACAGTAGCTAAAACTATATGCCAGCAACTAATGGCCGCTACTATAGCTGACTTTTGTATAAGAAAAATAAAATTAAAAACCATGGTCTATTTGAACTCATTCAGTAGTAAGTGAAAATTTACTAAAGTTTTAAATTCTTACACAAATCATACCATCTTCTTTACAATTAATCTAACTCATAAGACTAACATAGGTTGGATCAAATTAACAAATCCATTCAAACATAATAACAAAGAAAGCTTTCAGTAGGCTTCTTCCCAGAGCTAGACGAAACCACCATGCACAAAACAAAGTTTCCTGGTCCATTTGTATTCAGCCATGTATCTGCATCAATATCAACCTAAAAACAAAGTTGAACACATGTAAGGGATTAATTTCAACTTGCTTAATTTGTGTTCCAGCATGTAAAGCAAAACTGCTGCCACGCAATCAACTTGCACTGAGCTAATTCATATCGCAAAAATTACACAGTGTTTTAGCACAAAAATATGAGTATGATACACCATAAAAGAAACCTGATCTAATATTCTGCTAGGATGTTAATAGGAGACTGATAAGTAGAAGATTGCTTTTGGCATAATCACTTAGGCCAAATCAGTTGCTTTTGACATTTTAACACCTCATTCTAAACGTCTATAGCACAAGGGCAGCAAAAAAAACATATGGTTAATTTCCTGATACTAAATACTAAGCTAACAAGACTCATAATATGACTACAAAAATTTCACTTTCACTCTTATGTAACTCCCTAAACCGAAACTACAATATATAATTTCAAAGGTAACCGCCCAAAAGTTTTTCCGGAGAGCGGGACATTTAGTGCGTATACCATCTTAGTACGGATTCATCTGTCTGTATAATAACGCTACTAAGATCGTCTTCCTTGCAATTTATTTCCACCATCTGTGTCATTTTCCATTTTAATGTCCTTGCCCTTTCTAGAATGATTGCATATTCAATACAAAAAGCACTAGCTTAGGAATCTCTGGCTTGCAATCAAATCCTTTTTCATGCCGGCTTTTTCCATTAACAACATTCTCAAGCTATGAACACTAGCCTTGTTGTACAAGGTGCCCCCCTGCATTACTATCTTCGGAGGGTGCCCCCAATGCTTATTAACTAACTAATTAACTAATTTTGCACCCAAATCATGTACGAGGTGCCCCCAATGCTTCACTCACCTCCAATCATGTACGGGGGTACGATAGAAACCACTCTCGAGTCTTATCCCAAACCTCTCAAAGCTACTGCTTGAACTAATAATTTCCTTTATTTACAGCTCTACTATTTGCTAGACCATATACCTCACTTCAAAGATACACCACCCTTAATAGGGTGAACTAAGAATCTGCAGAAGGAAACAGCAAAGGCTGTGGCAACTGGCAAAGCCTAAAATATCCAGCCAACCACCCGGATAAAGCTTAGGCTACCCAAAAGGTTAAAATCTAACATTTTTTGGATAATGTTTATGGCACACCATAATCACAACAGTGTGTCAAAAAGGTACAAAGTAATTTATTTAGTATGAATAGGAGACACTTATGCCATCACATAGATGTCCAGAAAATTTCCTTGTACCAATAATTGTTGTGCCAAGTATCTCAATTAAAGGAAATATTAATTTCAAGAGACATCAAATTTTCTGCTCACTCTTAGGAAGAAGTATACCAAGTGTACAGACATGCAAGTTAGTAACTATCGTCATCTATTTTCGGCTTTCGAAGGTAGTAATGCGAGCAATTTCTCAACACCTGCAATAATAGTATACTTACAGTAACAAATTAACTAGGAGAATTGTCGTAGTGGTGCGGTTCGCTTAGTACATGAGCAAATGGTTGAAAATAACAGACAAATACAGTGGTGCGGTTCGCTTAGTACAATCGTCGTATCCAATCGAACCACGAAAGAGTATTTGGAGATTGTTCGTTGTTGTCTTGTTAACTAGAACCAGGATGGCAAATGCCAAGAAAATTATAGGAACAAAAATTTTGAGTCTCCATAAATCAATGTGCAGAGCATAAGATAATTAACTCAACAAAGATGGATTATTCACCTAACAAGGGATTCTCATGGTAGAAAACAATAAATGAATTGCACTAATAAAATATGCCGTCTGATCTGGACTGTTGTTGAAGACCTGAATTAAATGACAAGAAGGAGAATATTCATGAGTTAAAGCTCAAAAAATAAAGATTACTTTACACGAATCTCTAGTTGTACATGCCAACAAAGGAAAATAAACTAGCATCTACCTGAAAAAATTGAGAACGGCCAAGTGGAAAATGAACTGAGGAAATATTGAGAACCGTGGCGATTAAAAAAAAGGAAGACGGACTGTCCTTCTGGTAATCACCAAACTGAGATCATATCTGTATTAACGATTTATCCAGCCATCTTATAGGATCAAATTCCACCTGCAAACCAAAAGGCAGGATTTCGTTGAAAGATAGATAAAGCAGTTATGAATACGAGGCAATTTATCTGACATCCAAACCAAATATCGCGCACTTACAAGGACGTCACAACTGTTATCGAATGCCCAAATACACATCAGAAGCCTATTTCAAGGGACACTCCTATGTTGAACATGGTTTGTACTTTGTACGTCTAGTAACAAAATTCATTTTCTCTTTCATTTGATTACAGGTTCCCACTTTGAACACTTAGATGTGCCAGTTTACTTGTCGTAGATAAACCAAACACGAGGACAGGCCAAGGGGAGATAGACTTAGAACCTTAATGATTGGATAAACTTATTCAAGATCTGACGAATCGCAGCATTCATTTTTCTCTCAATAACAGTCCACTCTCTAACTTTAACACACAATTCAGGAGAGTTTAGATGCATAAACATATAGCCCTCATCCAAAATGATGATTACCAAGTCCAGTACGACTACTTGATGTCTTGACAAGTGAATGAGAAAATATTGTACAGTTAAAATCTCTATTTCGGCATTCAGAAACTTAGTTAAAAATATGCTCATAGCTCAGAGAGGACAATTAATCAAGCAAGGCTTGAAAGTAGAACAAGGGACCATAATTTGATACATAGAGAACTCCTACATGCGCAGAACACAAAGTATAAAATTCCAGTAATATATAATACAATATAGCTTACCCAAGCAATCCACAAATAGATAGCACAATCCAAACTTGCGTGATCAAGGTGAAGGTGATGCAGCTGTAAGGTGCTGTCCAGCTATGTCGTCGCCGGAAGGTTCGATTTGGAGGAGGGAGAGGGAGTCAACGTTGCCAATGGATTGATTTCAGCACCCATGGAGAGAAAGGGTGTCGTCGTTGACCAATATAGATCGATTTTAAAACCCATGGATCGTCGTTGTCGGAAGGTGGAGGTGTCGTCACCGCCGGTAGATGGAATCGGGGAAAGAGAGAGAGATAAATACACTTTGTTTGGAGAAAGTAATGTAGATTGCGTCGCCGAAAGGTGGATGCGCCATCGCCGTGTCGTCGCCAGAAAGTGGTTGGCGTTGAGGAGTCGTCAGCAGATGAAAATGGAGAGAGAGGAAGCCAGAGAGTTTGGCCGGAAAGAGAAGAAAATGCTGAGAATATTATCAATCCAAAAGTCTGATGTGGGACAAACAGGGGGAGGGGTATTTTGGGGATAGGAAAAGATATGGTTTCAAAAAACCCATTTTTTTTCCAACAAAACCCCTTTTTCAGAGATTTTCAAAATATACCCCACTTTTTCACAATTTCCCAATACAAACCCCTCATCTACAAATATTTAACTCTAAATCCCATCTTTTCCTAATTTTCCCAAATTCATAATATCAATGAGCATTCAGGGATGTGCCCTGTAAACCAAACTAACTTCCATATAGGATCAATATTTGATTTGGTTCCGATACATTCCCATGCATTTTTTATAGTGAATTTACCATTTGGATCTAAAGCCCAAATGACTGTATCATGTGTTGATGTGTTAGGTTGAGGTAGTGTAGCCAGCACAGAATTAAGAGCTCTCAAGTCATTGGATCTATTCAAGAGCATTTTCCATACATGCCCTTAGTTGATTTCATCATTGACCTTAGCATTGTTCCAATCATATATAATTCTCAGGCCAAACTGCACAATTTTGGATTTGCCATTTAACCATTTATCCTTCCACAACCAAGTGTTGGAGTATTTTAACAAAAAATTCTCCTTTTGTTTTGAAAAAACATTGAAGTTTTTTAGTAAAACCATAAAGTGTTTTAGTCCCACATTGTTTGAAAATGGCAAGTCAAAATTTTCTTACATACTTAAACTTTTGGAAAGTTCTTGTCCCACATTGGTTATTGTAAAGGACTTTACGAAGTATATAAAGTGACACTCCTTGGCCTTTGAATAAGATGTGCTTCAGTCTAAGACTCGTACACGCAAGGGGGGAAGGACAAGTGGGGGAAATACACAAATATAGCATGACTACTTATACAACAATTCCAGCCTCTCCCCAAAACTCATGTGGGAATTCCGGCCTCTCCCCAAAACTCATGTGGGACTATAGCATGACTATTTATACTGCAAAATATAGCTGTTGGGCAACAGTCATATTCTTTATTACTCTCCCACAGTCACATTTTCTTTTATTACACAACAGTCATATTTTTTATTACGGCATTTTATTTTTGAAATGAATTTTGGATTTATTTCTTTGTAACAGATTTCCAACAGCTCTTTTTCTTTACCTATAGAAGGAGACCTCTTCCTCACTTTCCAACACACAACTCTCCACCTCTCTTTTCTGATTTCTAAACACTTAGACTGGTGGGCATTTTGGTAAGGTATCGAGTGAAGCTTCTGCTTCATTCGTTCGTGCAGAATTATGAGTGAAGCAACAGTGAAAGCTGGGCTGTTGTATCCCGGATGCGACGCGTCAATAACCTTGCTGCACTGGTGGTAATTCTTCGAAGGGGCGCGAATCGTCTTAAAAGAACGACCTAGTCCACGCCTCAGCCAGCTATTTTATACTATATTTTTTTGGAGTTGTTCTTGCTTGTTTCTTGCAACAATTCCAACAATTTAAGATGATTCTCTCGATGGAGGATTCCACCATGTCTTCTGCTGCCCACTCGAATGACTTGAATAAGTCATTCCGTTTTGGTGGCCAAAACTTCAAAAGGTGGGCTAGCAAGGTATTGTTCTATCTTAAGTTGATGAAGGTAGTGTGGATTTTAACTGCCAAAAATCCAAAGAAGATGAATACAAAAATATAAGTGAGGAGGAATTGGTGGAGCATGAAAAGTATACATCAAAGTGGGAAAACGATGAAGAAGATTGTCGTAATTATTTGCTCAATTGTCTTTCCGATGAGCTTTATGATTATTATTCTCATACTTACAATTCTGCCAAGAGAATGTGGAAAGCATTGCAGCAAAAATACGACACAGAAGAAGCCGGAAAAAAAGAAGTACGCATGTAGCCGTTTTTTAACTACAAGATGTTGGAGAACGTGTCGGTTGTAGCCCAGATGCATGACCTCCAGATGATTGTACATGAAATCATCTCCGAAGGAATCAAAGCAGACGAACAAATGCAAGTAGCTGCCATCATAGACAAGTTGCCGAATTCGTGGAGGGAGTTCTAAAAAAGACTCTGTCACAAGCAATCGGAACTGTCGATTGTCAACCTCATGGCGCGGCTTCAAATTGAGGAGGAAGCTAGAAAGCAAGACAAGAAGAATGAAGCTCTTACCAACAACACACATGCCAACCATGCTAACAGCCACCAAGGTAATGGTAATACCAACAGTAATGGTGCTTAGGTAAACTTCCTAACATCGAGTGATAGCGCTCCAAAGGGTCAAAATAACTTTCAAAGGCAAAATAATTTTTTGAATGCAAGAAGTAGGCATATGAAAAACAAAGGTTTTAAATATCAACATTCTTCCTTTGCCTTAAAAAAGTGGAATCAAGGCCAATCTTCCAACCGTGGAAATAGCAACAAGAAAAATAAAAACTCAAATAACAATTCTAGCAACAATAATTTTGCGAATGAAGGTTTTGCAAATGGTGTATGTTTTATTTGTGGAAAACAAGGGCACCAAGCAAGAAATTGTCATTATAGAAAACTCGGTTTAACTCCACAAGATAATGTGATCGAAGAACCGCTTGTTGCTATGATTTTAGAAATAAATCTGGTTGGAAGTGAAGAAAAATGGTGGGCCGACTCCGGGGCATCAAGACATGTTTGTCATGATAAAAATTCTTTTCAAAGCTATGTCCCAATAGAAAAAGAAAAGAAGGTTTTGCTTGGTGATTCTCATTCCACAAAAGTCTTAGGCATGGAAGATGTTGTTCTTAAGTTTACCTTGGGCAGAATTTTGACCCTTAAGACGTGTTACACACTCCGGATATTAAGAAGAACTTGGTGTCCTGTTATCTCCTCAACAAGGCAGGATTCAAGCAGACTTTCGAGTCCGATTAGTTTGTTCTGGCTATGCATGTGATGGTATGTTTAAACTCGATGTTGAAATGAATAAAACTTCTACTTCTGTTTATATTGTGTCTCATGTGAATACTTGGCATGCTCGTCTTTGTCACATAAATGGCAAATCTTAAATATATGAGTCATGTAGGACTTTTGCCTAAGTTGCATAATGAACTTGAGAAATGTGAATTTTGTAGCATGACCAAAATCACTAAACAACCTCATTACAAAGTCGAAAGAAATTCTAAATTATTAGAGTTAGTTGATTCAGATATATGTGAATTTGAAGGCACTTTGACACGTGGTGGAAAAAGATATTTTATGACTTTCATAGATGATTTTTCTAGATATTGTTATGTTTATCTCATGAAAAATAAAAGTGATGCTTTTGAAATGCTTACTATGTTTATCAAGGAAGTAGAAAATTGTTTTGATAGGAAGATAAAAAGATTGAGAAGTGATAGAGGCATGGAGTATGACTCCTTAGGCCTTATCACGTATATCCAATTTTTTGGGATAGTTCATGAAACTACCCTTCTTTATTTGCCAGCCTCTAATGGCGTGGCTGAAAGGAAAAATAGAACATGGAAGTTAGTTGACTTACCTCCAGGTTGTAAATGGATTCTAAGGAAAAAGCTTAAACCTGATGGTACAGTTGACAAGTTTAAAGCGAGGTTGGTAACAAAGGGGTTTAAACAACGAGAGGATATTGACTTTTTTGATACCTTCTCGCCGGTCACTAGAATAACATTCATTATGCTTTTATTTGCTATAGCAGCGATCCATAACTTAAGAATTCACTAAATAGATGTAAAAACAGCCTTCCTAAACGGAGAATTAGAAGAAGAAATTTATATGTACCAACCAGAAGGTTACATACAACTAGGGCATGAGAGCAAGGTGTGCAAGTTAATTAAATCCCTATATGAGTTGAAACAGGCTCTCAAGCAATGGCATGATAAATTCGATCAATGTGTTCTAGCTAGTGGTTTTAAAGCAAATGAAGTGACAAATGCATCTACTATAAATTTGAAAATAGTGAGCATGTTATCATTTGCTTGTATGTGGATGATCTTTTAATTTTTGGCACTAGCATGAAAATTATTGAATTCACTAAATCTTTGTTGAAAAAGAATTTTGAAATGAAAGATTTGGGTGAAGCTGATGTGATTCTAGGCATGAAAATTACTAGAACTCGTGATGGTATATTTCTTGATCAAGCTCATTATGTTGAGAAAATTTTGAGGAAATACAAATATTTTTTATTGCAAAAATGCATGTACTCCTTTTGATCCTCAAAATCATATATATCCTACTAAGCTTATTATTGATGTTATGAATCAAAAAGAATATGCAAGTATAATTGGTAGTCTTAGATATGCTACTAATTGCACAAGGCCTGATATCGCATACATTGTTGGTGTTCTTAGTAGATTTACAAGTGAACGTAGTCTTGAACATTGGAATGCCATGTATCGTGTTATGGGTTATCTTAAAAGAACGACTAACCATGGTTTGATGTATCAAAGGCAACCAACTGTTCTTGAAGGTTTTAGAAATGCAAATTGGAATTCTCAATCTGGAGATTACATGTCAACAACAGGCTATGTGTTTACACTAAGTGGAAGAGCTGTATGTTGGAGAACCAAGAAGCAACAGATAATTGCCAAATCCACCATGGTAGCCGAACTAATTGCCTTGGCTTCGGCAAGTGAAGAAGCAGGTTGGCTACGAGATCTATTGTTCGAGATGCCTATATGGGAAAAACCAGTGCCACCTGTCTTGATTCACCGTGATAGCATTGCAGCTATTGGCAGAGTGCAAAGTAAGTTTTACAATGGAAAATTCAGATCAGTTAGAAGAAAACATAGTACTGTGAGATCATACCTTAGAAAAGGTGCAATTAATATTGATTATGTGAGATCAGGTGATAATCTCGTTGATCCACTAACAAAAGCTCTAGCTAGAGAAAAGATCTGGTATACATCGAGGGGGATGAGACTTAAGCCCAAGAATGTATAAGTTGCCTATAAGGATACAACCTCCTAGGTACTGGAGATCCCAAGAACTAGGTAAGGAGATCAATGAATTATAGAGTGACTGGTGTTGTACATGTACTACTTTTGTCTTATAACAATGTCCCTCCCTATAGTGTAAGTACATGTTTCTCGTAACGGTATTGGAGGTTGAGATTCATTGTAATCTCTTAATACGTTCTATAGCCCATACGGGTGGGATGTAATAGTTATGAGAGCATCCTTGATAGACTCACCTTTATGAGTGTGGAAGTGAGGCCGCTTCCTATGAGAATCGGGCTAATTCTCTAGAGCACTCATGAAAATTAGGATAAAGCACATGGCCATAACGTGCTGGCTTATGAAGCTTGGTTTAGGATACCTTGAGTCTCATGTGTGTGATGTCTTCTACGTATCCTCAAGTAGCCATCGTTTCACGGCTGAGTCCACTTTGGCTCTAATACGTGAAGACTGAAACACTAAGTGAAGGTTTCAAGGCAGAGCCACTTTCACAATGCATGAGACGCTCACCTTTTGCCCACTATCTAAGTTGTGAATTTTTTTATTAAAATAAGTGGAGGATTGTTGGAGCATTTTAACAAAAAATTCTCTTTTGGTTTTGAAAAAACATTGAAGTTTTTGAGTAAAACCATAAAGTGCTTTAGTCCCACATTGCTTGAAAATGGCAAGTCAAAATTTTCTTACATACTTAAACTTTTGAAAAGTTCTTGTCCCACATTGGCTATTGTAAAGGACTTTAAGGAGTATATAAAGTGACACTCCTTGGCCTTTGAGTAAGACGTGCTTGAGTCTAAGACTCGCATGCGCAAGGGGAGAAGGACAAGTGGGGAGATACACAACATATAGCATGACTATTTAGACAACAATTCCGGCCTCTCCCCAAAACTCATGTGGGACTATATCATGACTATTTATACTGCAAAATATAACTGTTGGGCAACAGTCATATTCTTTATTACTCCCCAGCAGTCACATTTTCTTTTATTACACAACAGTCATATTTTTTATTGCAGCATTTTATTTCTGAAATAAATTTCAGATTTATTTCTTTGTAACAGATTTTCAACAGCTCTTTTTCTTCACCTATAAAAGGAGACCTCTTCCTCACTTTCCAACACACAACTATCAACCTCTCTTTTCTGATTTCTAAACACTTAAACTAGTGGGCATTTTGATAAGGTATCGAGTGAAGCTTCTACTTTATTCGTTTGTGCAGAATTACGAGTGAAGCAACAGTGAAAGCTAGGCTATATCCCAGAGGCGACACGTCAATAACTTTGTTGCACCGATGGTAATTCTCCGAAGGGGCGCGAATAGCCTTAAGAGAGCGACCTAGTCCGCACCTCAGCCAACTATCTTATACTATATTTTTTGGAGTTGTTCTTGCTTGTTTCTTGCAACAATTCCAACACCAAGTGGTTCTTCCATTCCTTATTTTATAGTGTACACACTAGCAGAATTGATCCTTGAGGTTCAGGATTTTACACCATGTCCAAGGTAGCACCACAGGTGGTCTAAATGTCCAAAAGTGCTACCATTTGACCCAATGAGAATCGTTCTTATGAGCCAAGTCCCTCAGATGTTTACTTATTATAGCTTTGTTCCATTCTTTCATCTTTTTAATTCCAAATCCCCCTTCTTTTTTTGGTAGACAAACATCCTTACAAGCTACTTATGTTCCGTGTGCATTCACATCAAGAACATGCCAAATAAAGGCTATAAATTTCCTTTCAATTTGTCTTATAGTTTTCTTAGGGAGGACAAAAATAGAACACCAGTAGACTTGCATGCATACTGCGCATGATAGGGTTAATTACGATCTCCCTGCATATGATAAGACCTTTGTAGTCCAACTTGCAATCTTCTTAATAATTCTTTCAACTAGGCCTTCATATTCTCTATAGTGCAACTTTTTTTAAATCAAAGGCACACCAAAGTAGGTTAGTGGGAACTTAATTACCTATTTGAATGCCAATTATTCTTGGCAATGTCTCAACGGTTGTTGTGTCCACCCCAGCTAAGAAGATTGAGCTTTTAGCCATATTAGGAGATAACCCTGAGAGAATGTGAAACTCATCCAAAGCTTGCTTAATTAGCCTGATAGAATTGGTTCCCCTGCGCTAACAAGAATAAGTCATCTACAAAACACATGCGATGAATCTTTAGGTCCTTGCATCTTGGGTGATACTCAGAGTCTTGATGATTAGCATAGCCAGCCAAGATGCAAGAAAAAGCTTCCATCACCAATAAAAACAAATAAGGAGATATTGAATCTCCTTGTCTTAATCCCTTGGAGCTTGCGAAATAGCCCTCCACATCCCATTGAGGTTAATTGAAAACATGGCAATTGAGACACACTGCAAAATTAATGCCACAAAGAGGGGAGGAAAATTCATGGTTTCCATGACATGCCTTTGGAAATCCGCCCAACTGAGTCATATGCTTTTTGGAGATCAATTTTCATGATACATTTAGGTAAACCACCTTCTCTATTATAGTCTTTAACTAATTTATGCATTAAAAGAATATTGTAAGCTATAGTTCTTTTAGCCACAAATGGATATTGATTCCAGCTTATAAACTGTGACAGGACCTTCTTGATTCTTGCACACAAAATCTTAGAGACGCACTTGTAGATGACATTAAAGCATGCTATGGGCCTGAAATCCTTTATTGTGTTTAAGCAGGAACGTGCATTTAAGCTCTACCCTCTTGTTTTTCTGGGTGGGAATGATAAGTGCTTATCAGCAGTGACAGACTTGCTACTCCTCAGAATCATTGGCTGGAGACTAATAAATTCAGGAATTTCAAGTCTTATTATCATTGATATTTTCCACTCTAGATAATGCCTTGATAATATGGAGTGACCCTATTACACTTAGGTGGCTCCCTTATTATTATTGACCCTAATGTTAGAGACCTGTTATCATTGAGATTTTCCACTCCTTAATTTGAATCACTAGATATAGTGACTCAAACGCTAGTGACTCAAACCGAAGAGGATAAAGAATACAAAATTACCGAAATAAAAATTAGCGTAATTGATTATCAGATGAATTAGAATATTATAAAAAAAATATTTGGATAAAAATTTAGGACACAAAAATCGAGAGAACAAAAAGGAAACACATGGCAACAGTTTTGAGAAGACTTTTATCATTTGGCAATGTGTGAAGTGAAAGAAAAGAACGAAAAAGTCTTTTGGTCCAATTCAACAATTGAATGGAAGTCATGTTATTCTTCCTACATAAATCCGTTAGAATGCGTGAAATGTATCGGCAGTGAGAATAAGCGGACCAGGACAATGACCAAACAAGTACAATTTTTCTTTGTATCAAGAAAAGAGTTCAAAAGATCCCATACCATAACATAGCTACTTTAGCGTCAAAAAGTAATATTACGTAATTAATAAGCCTCAGAATACCATCTAGTCTAGTAGTTTTAAATACCAAACCATACCTTATGTTTGAAAATCCGAAATTCTCTAACTAGGGATTTTTCTCTCTTTTTCTCTTCCCATTGCTTCTCCAATAATTAATGAAGACCTTTATGTTTCTTCCATATATAAATGCTAATGTGGTCACAACATAACTTAATGTCCTATAGTAACTTGAAGTCATAGTCCAAGCCAAAATCTACTTTAATCGTGATTGTGGTTTCTGAGGGGACTGTTTTGGTGGTGGCAAATGATTGGGTTCAAAAAATGATGATTGAGGGAATAATGGCATAGAAGGTTGTTGTGAGATGGAATGGTGGTCAAAGTTTCACGGTGATGGTAATTGCTATCTTTGACAGGAAAAATTACTGAGTAAATGTGCTAATGGTTAATGGTGTGGAAATGCTTGGACCACGTAATGAATGAAGATTGACGAATAATGATGGCGTAGATGGTCATAGAGGTTGTAGTGAAAGATGGCCACGGTAGAGGGAGAGATGTGGCAGCATTGCTAGAGAACCAGTAAGATATGGCAGAACAATGATGACATTTTACGATACTCTCTTCACTTTTGGTGAAAAGAAACAAAAGTAGGAGCTAGTTGACAATGGTGGTGGCTATGGGAGATTATTATTGGTAGAGGAAGAGCATGACAACAATGCTAGAGATACAGTTAGAGAGGGGAAAATGTTGATAAGTGATTTTAGCAGAAAAATGGTGTAGCCATACGTCGTTCTTGTATCTTAATTCATTTACAATACGGTAAATGTATTTGGTGCCACTAAGAGATCTAAGTAGGTTATGCCGGTATTTGAAAGGCAAAATAGAAGAGGGAAAGAAAGAGACACGTGAAGGGTGATAAATGGATTATATGGTGACCATTGTGGTGGTGACCGAAGATTGGTTTCTAGAAAGTTTGAGTCATGGTGGTGATGTTATAGTGTGTTGGTTTCTATAGGTTGAGTTGGTATATAGATAGGTTTCGAGAGAGATATATACATAGGTTTCCAAAGAATGAGGTTAAAGAAGTAACCTCAATAGTTATGGAGGGTTAGGATTTCAAGAGATGTTGTGGTGGTTCAAAGTGATAATACTTGTTGTCCCAGAGGGAGTAAATTGATGATTGAAGGTGGAGGTGGCCAAATTTTATGATGATAAATATTGTCGTAGCAAGAGTAAATTGATGGTTGAAGGTTGTGGTAGTGGTTAATGATGTAGTAGTGCTAGAAATGGATACAATTGTGATCGATGAATATGGTGAATGAATATAAGTGTCTTAGCAATTCAAGGGAACTAGCAACATGTGGAAAGATGATAATGGAATTTTACTTGGCGCCAATATTTTTCACTTTAACGACAACATATTAATGCTTGAATACACAGCATGATGGTGACTATGGATGTGTAGAAATGGCAATAGTGGTGGTTGTCAGATATGGACATTGGTCGAAGAAGTGACACAATACTGATGAAAAGGATTGAACAAGCAAAAGAACGATGACGATCTCACTGATTTTGAGATCATAATGTTACTATACAGGCTGAACGCCATTGGTACCTCAAGTACAAGGCTACGGTGTACACCATCCTTTATCTTTTTACCGCATAAGACTTTGGAAGTTCTTATTTATTTATTGACACTATTATTAGATAATATTGAGACTAATAATAGTTTGCTATGAAGACCATCCAATATGTACAAGCATGGCCTCTTCTATTAAAAGAACTAAATAATAACTAAAAACAAAAACCTTGATGTCATTGCAGACTTTGTTTCACCCAAAAAATCAGAAATGTCATGGGGGAATTTCATCCACTCCCCCATTGACATTCAAATTTCACATTGTGCACGGCATAAGCAAAAATAGTAACTGTAGTTGTTGTTGTTTCCGTTGGTATTGCAAATGATATATATATATATATATATATATAGGGAGCTGATCCGTTAATAGCACTAGCAAAATGGGACAAGTTGCTAGCGCGATCTGGCCGTCCACGCGCGATCTGTGGATAGTCCAGATCTTTTTTTTTTTTGCGTTTTTTTAATCCGTCCGCTACATAATGTAGCGAACAATATTTTGACAAAAATACCCTCCTGCTCCATCCGCTACATAATGTAGCAGATAATATTTTGATAAAAATACCCTCCTGCTCCGCCCGGTGCACAAGTAAACATTACCTTTTTCTCTCTTTCTCTCTCCTTTCTCATTAATTTCCTGACATCTCTCTCTCCTTCTTTTCTCACGTCAATTTTTTACTTTCTCTATCCTTTCTCTTTCTTTTCTCTTACCACTATTTTGTTTTCTCTCTCATCCTCCTCTCCCCTCCTTTCTTCTCTCACTCTCTCTCCCTCCTCCGGCCAGAATCTATTCACTCTAAACCCAGGTGGGCAAGCAAACGCTAGCCAGCTCATCCTTGGCGACGATGGTAACTTGAAATTTGGCAGCTGGGTTTTTTTTTTTTTGCTCATCCCACGGATACCATCCTTCTAAACCAACCCATTAGTGGAGTATTGCAATCACTTTGTAATCATCATTAATGGAATCAAACCCTAAGCCAAATAACTTTAAGGGAAGCCCAAAATAGATCATAACAGGCAAGGGCCTGCACTTGCGATTCCAGGGATTGAACAAACAAATGCCCACATGGGTTGTTAGAAGCACCAAGTCGTTGCAAAAACTCAATACACAATCAATCTCATGTGGGAAGCAAATCTCAAATGGGCTGTTAAGTGAGTCAGATTTTTCTATGTGAGCTAAACAGTAAGAATACAGAGCACCCTTAGTTGTAACGAGGAGGTTCGTGCTGTTGATGATTGATTGTTTGAGGTGCATCTTGATGAAATCAGGGCCATCAATGAGAGCACAGCTTGGCTTGGAAACGGACCTGAACCTCAAAAGTGACTTGATGGGTAGTCGCGAGAGTATGTCGGTGATTAATTCCGTCAAGGATTCTGGCATTCCAGGAGTTTAAAAGAAGTCGCAAAGGAGAGAAGAAAAGTGATGAAGTAGAGTAGTAGACAAGGCAAAGAGAGAGAGAAAGGACAAAGAGAGTCAAAAATTGATGTGAGAAGAGAGAGAGAAAGAGAGAAAGTAATGTCTACTTGTCCGCTACATTATGTAGCAGATGGAGCAGGAGGGTATTTTTGTCAAAATATTGTCCGCTACATTATGTAACGGACGGATTAAAAATGCAAAAAAAAAGATCTAAACCGTC
Source organism: Escallonia herrerae (assembly GCA_033070095.1). Lineage (NCBI taxonomy): Eukaryota > Viridiplantae > Streptophyta > Magnoliopsida > Escalloniales > Escalloniaceae > Escallonia > Escallonia herrerae. Next base: position 104,224 of record JAVXUP010000187.1, read on the forward strand.
CACAGATCGAGCGTGGACAGCCAGATCGCGCTAGCAACTTGTCCCATTTTGCTAGCGCTATCAACGGATCAGCTCTCATATATATATATATATATATATATATATATATATATATATATATATATATATATATATATATATATATATATATATATATATATATATATATGCTAGTGCTAGCAAGTTGTTGGCTCTCCGGTTAATATCATTTTCAACCCCTCAACTTCTAAGTAGTTCACTTAAAATACCTCATACTTCTCAAAAGACTAAAATTGATCCTCTCAAGTTTATAACATGTCATTCCTAACCAAAGGAGAATTGGCCATACAAAATTGGTATCAGAGCCTAATCAAAGGCGAGATTCAACCGAAGACTCCATGGAAATTCCTTGTTTATTAAATCATATGCTATGAATTATACACTTAGAATATGAAGTTGGAAAAACTGAGATAACAGGTTTATTAAATCAAATAATGGACGTATCTCATGAAACTTTAAATATCTATAGAACTCAAAACAAGATAACATCTCAGATATTAACTAAATTACACAATTCAGCTAAAGGATTACAAAGTGAAAATCATGTCTTAAACTCAAATAATTTCTTATCAAACTTTGAAAGTTATGACGTTACCAAAAAAATACTATAGCAACATAACTTCACATGTATTTGAAGAAGTTATAGCATACAGTGGTAGTGAAGGAAAACCCTCTTCGAGTGGCTCAAAAGACACCAAAGATTCTGGAAAGAGAATAGGTGTAGAAGAAATAGAAAAAGTAATAAACGACTACTTAGACAAAGTATAAAAAGAAAAATCATTGAAAAAATCAATGATGGATGAAATAGACCTAGCTGTTTTAAAAGAACAGCAATATAAACAAGAAGAAAAAAGAGCCATATCAGAAATAAACAAGGCGTTTGCTAATATGAATTTATGGAATAGAGAAACCGATCCAAACAATGTAGGAGCGTAGAATCCAGAATTAAATTTAGAAAGAAATTCTAAATTTAATAACGCCCCTATAAGGACAAATTTAAAATAAGAATGTGTCCCAAAAAATGGAAGAAATGAGCCGGTAAATCAATATGGTATATATCTTCATATCGATTGTATACTACAAGAAAAGACGTCTTTTGCGACGGATTTTTAGCGACAGAATATATTCCGTCACTAAAATGAGCTTTATCGACGAAAATCTCCGTCAGTAAAACTCCGTCGTAAAATAAAATTTAAGTGACGGATTATTCCGTCGCTAAAAACTCCGTCGGCAAAAATAAACTTCACCGACGGAGTTATTCCGTCGCCAAAAATCTATTTAACTCTCAGATCTGGTTTTCTCTCTCACTGCTTCTCTTCTCGAAAATCCTAAAACCATTTCCGGCGATTGTGCCACCGCCGTTCTCACATCCTGCCCCACCTTCGGCGCCATCGAAAGCCTCGACACCGGCGGCAACCTCCCTCGACACCGGCGGTGACTTCCCTCGACCCTGGCGGTGACCTCCCTGGACAACGGCGGTGACTTCCCTCGACGCCGGCGGTGACCTCCCTCAACACCGGCGACTCCCATCAGGTAATTTTTTTTTGTAGTGTTTAATATCACTACCCATTGGTTTTGCGAATGACCCTACAATTGTACCCTTTTTGCACTGTTAGTTTTTCATTTGCTCTTCTTGTGCGTTTAATAAAACAGCAGAGAACCTTTATCTCAACGATGACAACGTTTTTAGTTTTGGGTTTTGTTTTTTACGAGCTCGCCAGTTTTGCTTTAGATTATCAGCATTCTTCCTCGCTTTGAAAGATTGAACCTGCAATTAGAATCATGCCATCAGAGTTACCAAAAAGCCTGGTACCACTACAGAACACCATACTCATCTCCTCCCGTTAGGAGATCCTCATGCCCTTAGCACGAATGTAGATGAATACCAAGTTAAAGTTTTCAACTCAAAATTGAACTTCTTTTTCAGAATGGAAACAAATATCGTTGTCAAGAATGCATCTAGAATACAACAGGATCCAGAATCAAACCCAACGTACCAAGCTTCTTCTTCTTCTCTGGATTAATCACTGAAGAAGAACTCTTGACCTGAATGATTCATCTCATGCAAGGTCACATGTCGAGTTTCTTAGGGAACTGGTTATTTGTCGAATGAACCAATCGTAGGGTCACGAGGTGTTTCACCTCCCTCACCTTCAAGGTCTTTTCATTGAAAATGAAGGTGAGGGAGCTTCCAAGCGAATATAGTCACAGATAACTCCTTGGAAAGGACGGGTATTCTGTGCTTGTGTCAAAAATATGGTATTTTCCCCTTGCACAAACTGAGCAGCCGGCATCTCAGTTTGTGCAAGGCTGGTTCTTGCTGAGGACCTCTTACCTAAGTTGTTTGACTTAAGTACCTACAAAGGCTGGTTCTTGCTGATAATAATCTCACGGGCACAATTCTAGAAGAGTTGATGACCTCCCAGCACTTACTGAAGTAGATGTGTCAAACAACTTAGGTAAGAGGTCTAAAAATAAGATAGCAGTGATCGTGTTGTCTGTGATTGGGGGTGTCTTTCTTATTTTCTTGATTGGTGTGACGGCTTTCTGTCTCTACACATAAGCAAAAGTGGTTTTCCCGAGTACAGAGCCCGACTCCCATGGTGGTTCACCCTTGTCATTGAGGAGGTGATAATGAGAGTGTCAAGATCACAGTTGCAGGATCACGTGTTAGTGTTGGTGCGGTCGGCGAAACCCAAACAATTCCTGACATTGAAAATAGCCATATCCAAATGATTGAAACAGGGAACATGGTCGTTTTCTTCCAAGTCCTGAAAAACGTGATGAATAATTTCAGTCAAGAAAATATACTGGGGCAGGGGGGTTTTGGCACAGTTTACACAGGAGAATTACATGATGAAAAAAAAATTGCTGTCAAAAGAATGGAGTCAAGAGTCATTGCTGAGAAGGGGTTGGCCAAGTTCAAGTCTGAGATTGCTATTCTAACCACTACAAGAAAAAAGGGTTTTAGCGACAGACTTTTAGCGACGAAACGACTTCCGTCGCTAAAGGTGTTTTCAGCGACGGAATTTTTGTGGGTAAAACGTTGTCCAAAAAACAATTTTACCGACGGATTAATCTGTCGGTAAAACCATTCCCGACGGACGTTTAACGACGGTCTTTTAACGACGGTATAAACCGTCGCTAAATGATTTTACCGACGGATCTTTAGCGACGGGACATGTCCGTCGCTAAATGTGTTCTTAAATACCCATATTTCTCTCTCTCTCTCTCTCTCTCCCGTCTTTCCTCCCCACCAGCCCTCCACGCCGGCGACAGGCCCCCGCCCCCGCCTCCGTCCCTCCCCACCAGCCCCCACGCCGGCGACATGCCCCCCCGCTACCACCACACCGCCCTTCCCTCTCCCCTCAGATCTGCCGTCCCCATTGCCACATCGCCGCCCCGCAGCTACCCCACTACTGCCACAGCCACCTCACAGTCGCACCACCATCGCCACAGTTCCTCCCCCTCCGCCGCACCACCACCCTCTGCCGCTGCCTTCCATGCGCCATTGTCGTCATCCGCCTTGCACCACCACTGCCTGAACTCACTTTTTTTCCCGGTTAGAAATTATTTATCATATTGAATTAATCTGTTGTTATAATGTAATTGTATGCTAGAAATTAATTTGTTGTTATAATGTAATTGTATGCTAGAAATTATTTATCGCATTAAATCTATTGTTATAATGTAATTGTATTTAATCTATTGTAATGTAATTGTATTTGATTTGCTATAATGTAATTGAATTTAATTTGTTGTAATGTAATTAAATTTAATTTTTTGTAGTGTATTGTATTGTATTTAATTTGTTGTAATGTAATTGTAACGATTAAATCCTAATTATCCCTAATTTGTTCCCAAGTAACCCTAATTGAACCAAATTAACCCTAATCAAACCGTAATTATCCCTAATCTAACCAATTAACAGTAATTAACCCCGCGTAACCCTAATTGAACGAATTAACCCCAATTAAACTTGATTAACCCTAACTGAACCAATTAATTGTAATGAACCCTGATTCAACCTAATCTAACCAATTAGCCCTAATTAATCCCGATTTAACCTAATTGAACCAATAAATCCTAATTAGCCCTGATTAGCCCTAATTGAACCAATTAACCGTAATTAGCTCCAATTAAACCTGTTTGAACTGGTTAACCTTAAACCCTAAACCCTAATCCCTAATTAAAGCATAATTAGCCCGGATAAACCCTAACTATCCTTAATTTGTTCCCAATTATTCCTAATCAAACCATAATTATTCCTAATCTAACCAATTAACAGTAATTAACCCCGCGTAACCCTAATTGAACGAATTAACTCCAATTAAACCTGATTAATCCTAACTGAACCAAATAATTATAATGAACCCCGATTCAACCTAAATTAACCAATTAGCCCTAATTAACCCCGCGTAACCCTAATTGAACGAATTAACCCCAATTAAACTTGATTAACCCTAACTTAACCAATTAATTGTAATGAACCCCAATTCAACCTAATTGAACCAATTAATTGTAATTGAACCCCTAATTGAATGCCCTGATCCAACCAAACCCTAAATTGAAATAATTGAACCCCCCTAATTGAACCCTAAATTGAATGCCCTAAATCAACCGAACCCTAAATTGAATCAATAGAACCCCCTAATTGAACCCTAAATTGAAGTAATTGAATCCTAATTAAACCCCAAAATTGAATGCCCTAATCCAACTGAAACCTAAATTGAACCCTAAATTGAATGCCCCAAATCAACCGAATCCTAAATTGATTCAATAAAACCCCCTAATTGAACCCTAAATTGATGTAATTGAACCCTAATTAAACCCTAAATTGAATGCCCGTGATTGAACCGAACCCTAAATTGAAATAATTCAAGCGCATCAGATATGTGCATTTTGAACATTTTTTTTCCTATTTGAACATTGATAATTTGTTTGATAATTTTAGGTTGTTAACTGTGTATTTGAGAATTGTGATTATTGATCTGTGATTTTAGGTTGTTAATTGATGATTTTAGGTTATTAGCTGTGCATTTGAAGTAATTGCGATTATTAATTGATGATTTTAGGTTGTTAATTGATGATTTTAGATTGTTAATTGTGCATTAAGCATTTAAGATATTGAGATTATTGACGGAGGATGGGACCCAATTGGATTGAATGTGTGATTTTTGTTAATTTTTATTGCATTGGGCGGCATTTGAGAATTGAGATTGTTGACGGAGGATGGGACCCAATTGGATTGAGATACCTGTTAGTTAGCGCAGACACGGACACCACGTCTGATCGACGGTGTCCGACATTTAAAAAATAAATATTTTAATAAATCAATAAACCCTAATTAATTAGCTCTAACGAGCCTAATTAGTTTTAATTAACCCTAAGAACCTAATGAAAATCAAAGTAGCTTTAATTATCCCAAATTAGCCAAAAATGAACCCAATTACGCGCATATTGATTATAGTTAGCCTAATTATTCGTAATTTGCACTAACATAATCCAATTAAGCCTAATTAGCGCTAATTAGGACTAATCAACACTACTCGGCACAATTAAACCCTAATTAGGACTAAATAACCGTAATTAGTCCTAATCAACCCTAATTAGCTATAATTATCCGAAACTAACCCTCATTAACATGAATTAGCCCTAACATAACCCAATTAAGCCTAATTAGGACTAATCAGCACTACTCAGCACAATTAAACCCTAATTAGGACTAAATAACCCTAATTAGTCCTAATCAACCCTAATTAGCAATAATGAGGCCAAACTAGCCCTCATTAACATGAATTAGCCCTAACATAACCCAATTAAGCCTAATTAGGACTAATCAGCACTACTCGGCACAATTAAACCCTAATTAGGACTAAATAACCCTAATTAGTCCTAATCAACCCTAATTAGCTATAATGAGGCCAAACTAGCCCTCATTAACATTAATTAGCCCTAACATAACCCAATTAAGCCTAATTCGGACTAATCAGCACTACTCGGCACAATTAAACCCTAATTAGGACTGAATAACCCTAATTAGTCCTAATAAACCCTAATTAGCTATAATTAATACTCGAAATTAACCCTAATAACACAGTTAGCCCTAATTAGCCCTTGTCCTTCCCATAATTACTCCATATTGCCCAGAGAAGGTTCAATTACTCGTTGTTTACAAACCCTGCCTTCTTTATATTAGTTGTTGTTTTGAGAAGTCCATTGGCAACGAGATGGTTCAACTCGTTGCCAACGAATTCTATTTAATGTGGAATTGGTAACATATGTAACGATCTTTCTGCAGTTTTGATATTTCAGAAAGATTCTTGCATATGTTATCAATTTCTGAACGCATGCATGCATAGAAATCCCTAGTTCCCGTTCAAAGGTACTCATTACAAAGTAATGCTTTGTAATGAGCCTTTGGATGTCCAGTTTGGACAATTTGAAAAAGCTAATTGTTTATAAAACAGTATTTTGACTCATGCTTTGTGTTCTATGTCGTGGATATTTGGTACACGTTCTCGTGTGTTTCTCCGGGTGCATACAGATCTGGTTTTCTAACATCCGTCAAACCTTCTTGAGCAAGGTTAGATGAATGTTAGAACACCTAATCGATGTCGTGTACTTGGAGAAATGCGGGGAGGTGCTGCCGAATTTTTCACAGACATGGGACTAAGCATGAGTTAAAAACTGTTTTATAAACATGTGCTTTTCTGAATGGGATAGGACCACTACATGTTGAAGAGTGGACGGGAAATATGTAGACATGTTGTAACATTCATGCATTCATATTTACATCGGCAATGCCTAATCACTGGTCATAATTGAAGGTGGTATACAGTACGATAATTCAGTCGTCATGTCAGTCGATCGAAGTTGGATGAAAAGGAAGAATGCTGAAGATTTTGAGTGTCGCGTTGACGAATTTCTCGACTTCGCTTATGCGCATCCTGCACATGTTGACCTTGATAAGATAAGGTGTCCGTGCGGTAGATGTGAGTTGTTGCACTGGAGAAAAAGAATTGAAGTAAAATGGCATCTTCGTCGGTACGGTTTTATGGGTGGATACACAAGGTGGACGCAGCACAGGGAAACGATAGTATTGTCGTCCAACCCGACTAGTCAAACTGAAGTTAGGGAGGAGGCACGATATGATTACCGAGATATGATTATGGATGCTGGGCATGCTAATATTGACTGGGGTGACGACAGTCCACAACCGCCGAACGAGGGGGCTCATCAGTTTTATGAGTTGTTGAGAGCTGCGGAAGAGCCGCTGTGGGATGGAGCTCCGAAACACACACGGCTGTCTGCGGTTAGTAGGTTATTACAGTTGAAATCAGACCACGGGCTGAGTGAGAAAGGTTTTAACGAGTTTGTTACCTTAATCAAAGAAATACTGCCCGAAAGTGAAAAGCTACCGCCGTCGTACTATGACGCGAAGAAGATGATGAGGAAACTTGGGTTGAGCTATGACCGGATAGATGCGTGCAATAACGATTGTGTGTTATTTTGGAAAGAGAATAAGGATTTGTCACGGTGTCCAGTATGTGATCATTCGAGGTACAAACCGGACAAAGGGAAGAAGAAAAACATTGCATGGAAGATATTGCGATATTTCCCGATCACACCACGGCTTCAGAGAATGTACTACTCCTCCAATACGGCTGAACATATGAGGGCTCACCGTGAGACTCGCAGCAACGATGCCGATGTGCTGACACACCCAGCTGATGGAGAGGCGTGGAAGGAGTTTGACCGCAGGCATCCAGTCTTTGCTCAGGAAGTTCAGAATGTTAGACTTGGTCTGGCAACCGATGGGTTCAACCCTTTCGGTCAGTCTACCACGCCTTACTCCTGTTGGCCTGTTATTATTGTCCCTTACAACCTTCCACCAGGCATGTGCATGAAAAAGCCGTATATGTTCTTGTCGTTGCTTATTCCGGGGCCGAAGAGCCCCGGTAAGGACATAGATGTGTATTTAAGGCCGTTGATTGATGAGTTAAAACAGTTATGGAATCATGGAGTCGAAACATATGATGCATCCCTTAAACAAAATTTTCAGATGAGGGCTGCTTTGATGTGGACTATACATGATTTTCCCGCATTGGGAATGACGTGTGGCTGGAGCACACATGGGAAGCTAGCATGCCCTGCTTGTATGGGCGTGAACCCCGGTCATACGTTAAAGCACGGCGGAAAGGCCTCGTGGTTCGGATGTCACCGTAAGCTTTTGCCACCGGGCCATCAGTTTCGTAGGCAGAAGGATAAATTTGACGGGACAATCGAGCGTGAGGTTGTCACACTGGACTACCCATCTGGTGAAGAAGTACTCTCACACCTGGAGGCACTTGATACTGACATACCACACGGTAAGGGTGTGCCGGATCAGAAGATTGCAGGGTTCGGGAAAGAGCACAACTGGAGAAAATTTTGTATCTTCTGGGAGTTAGCCTACTGGAGGACGCTCGTTATCCGAAACAACATGGATGTGATGCATATTGAGAAGAACGTTTTTGATAATGTGTTCAACACAGTGATGAATGTCAAGGGCAAATCGAAAGATCACCTTAAAGCGAGAAGGGATCTACAACAGTTGGGTGTACGCCGTGAATTGCATCCTCAGACAGTCAGTGGGAGGACCATACTTCCGAAAGCACCTTACTGTCTAGACAAGAAACAAGTGGAGAAGGTCTGTCAGTGGGTTAAGAATTTGAAGCTTCCGGATGGGTTTGCGTCCAACATATCTCGTTGTTGCAATGTATCGGAATGCAAGTTCCAAGGGATGAAGAGTCATGACTGCCACGTATTCATGGAGAGATTCATTCCTATTGCCTTCCGGGGACTGTTGCCACGGGTTGTTTGCGAGACTTTGACTGAATTATCTCATTTCTTTCGAGATATATGTTCTTCTACGATCCGGGTGAGTAACATGGAAGTGCTTGAGAAGAACATTGTGGTGACGATTTGCAAGCTGGAGAAAATCTTCCCACCTTCGTTCTTTGATTCAATGGAGCATCTGCCTGTTCACTTGGCATATGAAGCTAAGATGGGTGGACCCGTGCAATATCGGTGGATGTATCCCTTCGAGAGGTAATCCTTAAATTGTTACAGTTGTTCGTTTACACTTAATGCGACATCTGTTATCATTCATATTCCACCTAACTCGATTCGCTAAACTTCTAGGTTCATGTTCCATTTAAAGAAAAAAGTCCGTAATAAGGCTCGGGTTGAGGGCTCAATTGCGGAGGCTTACGTAATGGAAGAACTTGTAAACTTTTGTAGTCAATATTTCGGGCCTGATGTTGGTACAAGGTTAAATCAACTAGGCCGAAATGACCCCGGAAAAGCACAAATTTGGAAGGGCAATTGTCAATATTCAAGCAGCCAAGGAGTCCGTTCGGCCGAACGTATACTCGATGGCTAACAGATGAAGAGTACAGTGCTGCAACAATATATGCCCTTCTAAATTGCGATGAAGTTTCGCATTCGTTGAGTAAGTTAAAGTCTTAATTCACTTACATTGCTGTACATAATTGAAAGTGTGTGTTAAGTGAGTCAACTATATTGGTTTGCAGTGAGTTCGATGCGGAATCTTTAATCACTGATCCCGCTGGACTTGAATCTCATGAAATCACAATTTGTACAGTGGTTCAAAATCGTGTAAGATTGTTTAACGAAATTATATTATGTGTTATATACAGTTCTGTGGCCAATTAGTATACTGATTTATCCTTAATTTTTACCGTCATCTACAATAGGTTCAGTCAATGGATAGACCAGTGGCCTCCTGCTTGAAATTACTAGCTGAAGGCCCTAACAAACAAACATCCTGTTACGGAGGCTATATCATCAACGGGTTTAGGTTTAACGTAAAAGATGATGACCGAACAAAACAAACCCAAAACAGTGGAGTCTTGGTCAACGGCGACTGTTATGCCGAGAATTGCATGGATTTTTACGGAGAGCTAGATGAGATTGTTGAGCTAACATATCTGGGTTCCCAAAACCGCCTGGTAATGTTCAAGTGTACGTGGTTCGATGTCACATGCAGTAGAGGAATCCGTGTTAGCTCTCAAGGGATTGTAGATGTCAATGTCAAGTCAAGACTTGCATCAGACGAGCCCTTTGTGTTTGCTAGTCAAGCTGTACAAGTCTTTTACGCGGAGGACGTCGCCAATCCCAAATCTCATTGGTATACAACTATCAAGTCCAAGAAATTGCCCGTGACATATGACAGTGAGCTAGACTCCTTTCAAGCCGACCAACCACGTGTCTTGTTCCCTGTTGAGGTCAACAACGAGGAGGACGATCTTCCTCTTCCAACAACACTTCTTGTAGGAGAAGAAGTCGTAGATGATGACGCGGAAGACGTGGAAAGTGTTGGAGATGATGTGACCGAGTCTACTGATGAAGAGGATGAATTAGAAGATGAAGAGGACGACGAGTCCCACGAAGAAGAGGACGACGGGGAAAGTGATGAAGATGATTCGCAAACTGAAAATGATTGACTTGTAATGTTGTAACATCACGGGAAAAATGTAGTAACATTTTAGAACTTGGTGTTTATTGATGTGTTTTTGCACATCCGTTCATATATATATATATAGCTATTGTGCCGATGATGATTTTTGCCAAATTATTGTTTTTAACGTGTTAATGTCTTTGTAATTTATCTATATGAAGTCAGATATGGATAGGATACGGGCTATTCGTGGCCGGGCTGGACGCCGAGCTGCTTCCTCCCCGGTGGGTCCCACCTCGTCATTGCCTACTGATGACGAGGCACAGAGTGATCGCGGACAGCAGATGGGGCCCCAGCCCCAGCCGTCACCGTCGCCCCAGCCCCAGCCGTCCCGTCGCCCCAGCCGTCACCCCAACCCCAGCTCGAGCCGTCGCCCCAGCCCGACGCAGATTCATCCCACACGCGCGTGCATTCTCCATCTTCCGTGGGTTCTACCTCAGGTATAGTTGATAACGGTGTTTCGTACATTTTTGCTAGCCTTATATTTGAACTGTATTAATGTCTGTGTTTTGTAGGATCTCGACGAGGCCGTGGTCCGACACGCGGGGTACGCATCGACCCCCAGCGTAAACAGAGAGTTACGCTCACGCAGGAGGGCCTGTAAGTACTAAAAATATCACCTCATGCCTTATATTTAAAATTTTGGGCTGTTAATTTATATTTGAACTGTATTAATTTATTTATTTACTTCTTTGGCAGGATCCTGGAGAATCAGGCGAGGACGAAGATCGGCGTTCTTGTGAAGGGCCGATTCTTCGAGCCACGCCTGTACTGGAAGGACTGGGATGCCGCTGCGAGGGAGGCCCTATGGGAGGAGTGGCTGGTACGGTGAAGTATTTTTTTCAGCGTTAGTAAATGTTTAATTACAGTTTGTTTTATGTTGTTAATTTGTGTTATTGAATGCCTTACAGGAGGGGTTCACGTTTGACACGCCTCAGCAGCAGGTACTGGGGCAGCAGGCTTTCTTTGCCTACATCGGCAAGAATTACCGCCGATGGCTCCACGATGCACGGGACCGGGCGAAGAAGGCGCTGCCCGCGGGTGCCCCGATGACGGACATGACGAGATATCCCCCACATTGGATATCTCACCGTGTATGGGGGGAGATGATAGATCGGTGGGCTGCGGATCCAGGTTGGGACGCCAAGAGTAAGAGCGGGGCTGAGAACAGACAGAACAGAGATCCGACGCACACGGGGGGGTCGGTGCCACACGACATCGTCCGACACATGAATGCGGTCGAGCACCCGGATCTGGAGGAGGATGAGGTCATAGCTCTGACCTATAATCAGACGCACGTGCGGAAGAAGGACAAGGACGAGACGCACCGGGCGGGCGACTATATTTCAGATATTGCCCGGCGGATCGATGTGAGTCAATTTATTTAAGTTGTTAATGTTTTTTCTTTCTATCCTCAATGTCTGTTTCGTTAATTAATGCCCTAACATATCGTTAAACCACTATTTTTGCAGGCCTCGTATGAACAGCTAAGGGGGTCCGAGCAGCAGTCCGGACAGCCATCAGCGTCCACTAGTACGGCTGCGAGTACTGGGGGGTTGAAGCGATGGCTGGATACGCCGGAGGTCGTGAATCGGCCGAAAGGCCGCATACGCGGCCTGCCTAGCACGACTGCTCGTGCCGTGATAGGAGCGTCCTCACCCCCTGCTGCCCCTCCACAGACACCGGCTCCTCGGCCTCAGTTGGACGACGAGGAGATCCAGCGCATTGCTACAGTGGTGGTGAGGATGATCAGGGAGCAGGGCACTGCTGGACAGGCCGAGCCGGCCCCGGATCAGCAGGATCCAGATCCGGGACTCGGCAACCCCTGATGAGCCCCTTCCCGTGCCCGTTCCTAGCTCCCCCCCCCCCCGCCCCCACGCCCGGCTTGTACTCTTCTCCCCTCTCCTAACCGGCTGTATCCGGTTCCCGGCTTGTACATATATGAGTTTTTTTTATAATAAATATTTTTTATAATTGATTATATATATTTCTTTCTGTATTGATTATTGCGCGTTGTTGTTGAGAATTGAAAATTGTATTACAGGTCTGGGTAATTGAAAAATAAAAAAAAAATTTAAAAATTGACTTTTGGCGACGGATTAATTCCGTCGCTAAAAGTATTCCTACAATCAGTTATTTAGCGACGGAATATTCCGTCGCTAAAATATTTTATCCGTCGCTAATTTGACAAAAAAGAAAATAAATTCTAAAAATATAATTAGCGACGGAATATCCGTCGCTAATTAAAAATAAATCCGTCGAAAAAAATGACATATTTAGCGACGGATTTAAAAAATTCCGTCGCTAAACTATTAGTGACGGGCTTTTATACGAGGATTTTTAGCGACGGTGAATCCGTCGCTAATTCTTTTAGCGACGGATTTTGGGCTTTTAACGACGGATTTCCCCGTCGCTAAAGGCATGTTTTCTTGTAGTGGTATTTCAAATACTGAAGAAATAATTAATAATTGGACACAAGTCTTAAGAATTGCCATAATAGGTGGTAATTTAACAGAAATGCATGCTATGAAACATTTTATTCAAGCAAACTTGCGAGGAAATGTAGCTATGTTCTGGAATAGCATTGCAGATAACGAAATGATAATTGAAGCTCAAAGCAAGCTTAATATTTCTGAAGAATGGATAATGTTTTATGCAGATAACCTCAAACGAGAGTTCTGCAGAATATCTATAAATAACATAAGTATTCAAGAAAAAAATGCTTTCACAAATTTGACAAAACTACAAATATGTGATATGTGCTGTTTTAAAAATTACACTTGTGAATTTAAAAAATATTTTTACAAGTTAGAACTTAGAGACAGCCTCCATTGACAAAAGTAATTTGTTGCCAAACTTCCTAAACCATGGATGAGTTAGCAGAAAAAGAATTTACTAAACTCCTAAAGGACGGAATGCTTTGCGATTCCTTAGGAAGAAGGATTGTAGCTGTAGAAGAAGTCAAAGGAAATATTGTACTGAAGGACAGGCAATAAAAGATATAAAAAAAAGCTCATATGAGTTATGACTGTTGTTCTAAGATCGATAACATGGTAAATAGCTATGAATGTGAAAAGAAGCCAAACTTTACGAAGAAAAAATTCGAGAAGAAACGATTTGGAAATGAAAAAAGATATGTGAAGAAATGAAAAAAATTTCATAAAAGAAAATTTAATCATCAAGAGAAAAATCGAAACCATGGGGAAGATATATTAGAAAGAAATCTAATATTCTGTATAAAAAAACTCTCATGTCCGAAAGGAAAATCACCAGAAGAGTGTGATTGTTGCTGGTTATGTGGCGAAAAAGGACATTATGCAAATAAATGTCCAAGTAAGAAAAGAAAAGAAAATATAAGATCTTTTTTATTTGCTGAAGAAAGATACGAACCAGTATGGGGATATGAATTAGATTTTGAAGACGAAGCAGAAGAGCTTGTTTTAGAATACGATTATGAATCTAATGATGAAACAACTTCAGATGATGAAGAAAGTCTAAACAGAACTTTAAAAGAAGTAGGCACGATCTTCATGATGTCAGAAACATACGAACATGAAAAAGAGATGATTCCTTTATTTAATAACATGATTAGTCAAAGTGAATCCATTGAGGAAGAAACTCCCGGTTCTACTATAAGCCATTGCGAAATGCCTAAAATCAGGGTTGAAGAAATATATAAAAACTCCATATTTAGATTTAGAAGTAAGATGAATATAGAGATTTCTGAAGGAGAAACATCGGTAGGTCAAACTGAAGAAAGAATATTAAAAATTCCTCTCTTCAAGGCAGATAAGGCAAAACAATACCTTAGAGAAGGATATCACTATGTCCATATTGGTATGATACAAGTTAGTCTTTGTCCATTATTCATAGATGGAAGAGATACACCAGTAATTTGTTGTTTAACAGATAATCGGTGGAAAACTTTTGAAAAATCCCTAATAGGGGTATCCAAAGTAACTTGTATAACAGACCAGTTTGATTTAAAACTACACCAAACTACTTCATGTCTTTAAAAGATCCTTATCTTAATAAAGCATTATGACCGAGGATTCAGACTCAAGGCATGACCGAATTACGTGAAGTCTATAAAAACATTGCAGTATAATACCGTCTAGTTTACAGAGTGGTAAATACCACTAATCCACTAAGTAAGACGCTAAACAGTGAAGTAGAACTATTTGAACAAACAAGTAGTAATGTTCAAGCAATAAAAGCACGGAAGATAAATCCAAAGAAACTATCATGGCCTAAAAAAATGGGTGACAGGAGAAAGATTACCTAGTAAACAATTAGAACAAATGCATATTAGGGAAAATAAAGGTGTTGTTATCCTCGAGGAACCAAGGAGACATTATGTCTCTTCAATACCTTCTACGTCTACAAATCCAAAAGGCAAAGGAAAGGAAAAAAAAAGGTAGAAGAAGCTATCAAAGAAGAAGACAGTTCTGATAAAGACATCGTAGGGTACAAGACAGTTACCATTCCAATCAGACGAAGCATGTCATCACGTGTAGAAACCATACATGTAATGACCACAACATCAGTAAATGACACTGTCAAGAAGAAGCTTAAGGAAAAGGGCTTGACAGGAGATGATCTTGATAAAGGTATTTAAGACATTATGAGTATTATCAAAAGGAAAAGAAGGACCGAAAAAATGAATAATAAACGGATGGCGGTAAGTCCAAACAATTCTTATATAGAATTAAGTTTCGACTTTCAGGGATATCATCCTTTTAAAATAAATGCTTTATTAGATACTGGAGCATCCTATTGCCTGGCACAACCAGGAATTTTATCCTCTAAAAAATGGATCAAAACAGATCAACTCATGAGCATGCGAACGGCAAATGGCGATGAGTTCGAGCCAGAATATGAAGCATATCATATTCTGGTCATAACAAATGGAAAACAATTCATTATAGAGAGATTAATCCAATTCGACAACTTAGACGGTGATTTTCTAAAAGGAAATGCTTTCTTCAAACAAGCTGAAAATTGACCATTTATTCAGGAAGAATTTCATATTGAGATACAACATCAAAAAATTCCTTTGCTAAAATATGCTACTCAAAAATATAAATTTGGCTTTCATCCAAAAAAACTAGAAGAAATCCAAAAACATATCCAGAGTGAGTTCCTCTACGCAGCCCAGCGTGGTGAAGAAAACAAAACAGATTCATGGAAAAGGTTACTTGAAGAAGAAGTAAATAAGGAAGAGTTACCTAACAAAGAAATAACCAAAAAAGATGACAGTTGGGTTAAAGAAATAAACCAACATTATCAATGCAAACAAGGAAAAGAAATTCCTAGTCTTGATAGTATAAAAAAGATGTTAGAAAATAATTTTAGTGAAGACCCGCTAAAATTATGGGAAAAGGATAAACCTTGGGCGACATTGACCCTCAAGGATAAAGATTATGTGGTTAACGTAAAACCAATGCAACATAATCTTGAGATGGTTCAGGAATTTGAAAGACAAATTCCAGAAATACTAAAACAAGGGTTAATAAGACCCATCGAGAATCCTCATTCAAGTCCAGCATTCATGGTAAAAAAAATCATGCGAAACAGACTAGAAGAAAAGCCAAATTAGTTATAGACTATAGGGCTTTAAACACAGCAACAGTCAAAGACGGCTATAAAATTCCAAATAAGGATATGCTGATAAACAAAATCTAGCTAGCCAACTTTTTTTCGAAGTTTAACTTAAAAAGCGGATATTGACAAATCAAAATGGAAGAATCATCAATTTTACTAACTGCCTTTAGTGCACCATAAGGGCACTATGAATGGATAATGTTACCATTCGGATTAAAAAATGCTCCACCTTTATTCCAAAGAAGGATGGATAACATTTTTAGAAAGCGTGGAGATTACTGTGTAGTATACATAGATGACATATTAGTATTCTCAAAAACCAGAGAAGAACATATAAATCATCTAAAAAAGATAGCACAAGAATTCATTGACCATGGATTAGTACTATCACAAAAGAAATGTGAATGGGAACAAACCACCATTAACTTTTTAGGATTAAGAATAGAAGACAGTAAAAAAATTGTCCTTCAAGACCATAGAGCTGAAAAAATAAAGCTATTTTCAGAACAAATCAATGATGTAAAACAGCTTCAAAGATTTATTGGGTTGTTAAATTACGGGAGAAAATTCATCCCGAATTTATCAAACCTAACAGAAGCCTTAAGTAAAAAGCTTAGAAAAGGAAAATGGATATGGGAAGATAAAGATAAAGATGAAGATACCCAAAATGTTCTCTGGATAAAAGGTCAGATTAAAACCCTGCCAAAATTAATTTTGCCTACACAAGGAGACAAGTTAGTTCAAGAAACTGATGCTTCTGAAAATTTTTGGGGTGCAATATTAAAAGCAATACCTCTTGATCAAGCTGAAGAACAACTGTGTGGATACTGGAGTGGAACCTTTAAGGATGCAGAAACTCGGTATCACATAAATGAAAAGGAGTTTTAACTATAAAACGTGGCATAAAATCTTTTTACATATTTCTAGTTTCAGAACACTTTCTTATCAGAACAGATAATAGGTGTTTCAAGGCTTTTCTCAAAAAGAGACCTAAGAGATGTTAGTCAAACTAGACTTTATCGATGGCAATAATGGTTCAACTATTATACTTTTGATGTAGAATACATCTCATCAGCCAAAAATGCACTTGCAGATAGCCTAACCAGGAAATTATGTTAGTGTTATTACAAAAAAAGACTACTAAAAAGGCCTTAAAAGAAAGGCATGAAGCAGGAGATCCTGAAGTCGGTCTACTGGGAGAACCATCAGGAAAAAACAACTACTACATTATTTACCCTAAAATGAAATATGACAGTTCTTTGACACTCACAAATCAAAATCTTCAAAGCAAAATGCTACCATAGCACAAACCAATCATAATAAAACAAAAATATTTTATGATCCAAGATTATGTGAAGAGAGTAAAAAACTCTTTGAAAATGTCTGGCATTATCTTAGGGAAAATTACCGAAAAGAGTTACGAAGAACTCTTAGTCGATTAACTGATTATGTTAAGCACTTAGAAGAAAGGCTTAATATAAACAATGAAGAAGAAACAATAGTCGTACAAGACAAGGAAGAAAGAATTTGATTGCTAGAAGAACTAGAATCACTGCTCCCAGCTGATATCACTACAAAAATAAAAGAACTAACCAGGAAGGAGAAATTCTTTTCTTTGTGGGATCATTTTCCCGAACACAAAGAGATCCTTCGCAAACCAGAAATGAAGGCGTTCTTGAATCGGGATTGCGGATGACCAAGCCTCACATTACCATCAGACAAAATTGATCTTAAATGGATTGAACATGGACTCGTAGTCATATTTAAAATAAATTGAGATGATTATCAACTCATCGATAGTCTCTTAGCTATAGTTAGATATTCTCTTAGAGTTATGGAATTTAGTTGATAGATTATCACCGTCCAAATACTGCCAACACTGGCAGAAAGAAGCGAAACCAAATTTTACCAATCATACCAGATTTGGTTCATTTATCGATTCACTAATAAAAAGTTAATGAATTTCTACCGACCACACAATGATGAACTATGGAACACGTATGATCTGGAAAAAGACAAGATCGAAAGAATCAGTTGTGTTCATGCAACCATTGAAACCATGGTAGCCGATCCCATAGAAGCATGTTTTTGTGATGGACGAAGGATAGTAATCCTAAAGTGGAATATAGCATCCATAGAGTCCTCCAAACAAGGTCAAGATTAGGTAATCAAACTCTATGAACAGTTCAACAGCCAAGGTGAAGAAGAACCTGATCTGCCTAGCCAAACTATTGAGCTGTACAATAAGGTGCAAGACCACAGGATAGCCATGATAGAAATAGACATAATGGCCAGCGAAAAATGACAAGGCCAAGTGCATAAGAGAATAAAGTTGTCTGCCATAATAAAAAAGATAGTGACCCTATAGAAAATAATAAAAGATTTTCACTATTGAAGAATCCTATGTGCCTAATCCTTTCATCTATATAATGGGTCGAAATAAGAGTTAGAAGGCAGAGGAAGCCTGAGAGAGTGTGAAGTAGTCTAAGAGTGTGAAGTGTGCTAAGTTTTAGAGTGTGTAACAATAGAAGGAACCTTTCCTTTCTATTGCTCCTATGTAATATTTCTTTTCCAGCGTAAATAAAGAGGTATTGATTATAGTACGATGTCTTCTACTGTATTTCTTCAAACCAATATCCTGGAAGCTTGAGAATGTTTGATAATAGCCATTAGCCAAATCTGAGAAATGTAAGGCAACGAGCTGTGTATCCACTTGGTGAAAAGCTTGGATATCGAAAAGCGACAGGAGAAGCATGGCCGGCGTACATTCAAGAACCCAGAACAGAATCTCTGTAAGTAGCTTTATATCCTGAAATAACAGTATTGTTTATATTGTATGTAACGAAGTATTAGGGTGCATAAAATTATATTTTTATAAAGTTTTGAGGTCATATTGCAAATATGTTAAAGTACTAGGTTTATCTAGCACTATTGAGGGATAAGATTTAATCTTAACCGTCCATAAATCACGAATAGATGGTCAGATCGCACTAGCAAGAAAACTAGTTTGCCAACGCGGGCAGTGGATTGCGTCCCTATATATATATATATATATATATATATATATATATATATATATATATATATATATATATATATATATATATATATATATATATATATATATATATATATATATATATATATATATATATATATATATATATATATACATATATACATATATACATATATACATATATACATATACATATATATATGTATATATATATATATATATGTATATATATATATATATGTATATATATATATATATATATGTATATGGATCGTGATCCATTGCTAGCGCTAGCAGCGCTAGCACCGTCCGCTACATAATGTAGCGGACGGCCAATTATCGTCCGCTACATAATGTAGCGGACGGCCAAACAGCGCTAGCAATGGATCACGATCCTATATATATATATATATATATATATATACTTGGTGAAAAGCTTGGATATCGAAAAGCGACAGGAGAAGCATGGCGGGCGTACATTCAAGAACCCAGAACAGAATCTCTGTAAGTAGCTTTATATCCTGAAATAACAGTATAGTTTATATTGTATGTAACGAAGTATTAGGGTGCATAAAATTATATTTTTATAAAGTTTTGGGGTCATATTGCAAATATGTTAAAGTACTAGGTTTATCTAGCACTTTTGAGGGATAAGATTTAATCTTAACCGTCCATAAATCACGGATAGATGGTCAGATCGCACTAGCAAGAAAACTAGTTTGCCAGCGCGGGCAGTGGATTGCGTCCATATATATATATATATATATATATATATATATATATATATATATATATATATATATATATATAGGGACGCACACACTCTCTAGTATGGAGAACGTGCGATACCTGTGGATGTGGTCTAGTGTAATTTTTTAAGTGATATTATTAGCTTTTTTAGATCAAATAATATAATTCAATTATGTTTTATTTCTTGTGACTTGTTCTTAAAGAAATGTATATTTGATGTTTACAATGTTTGCAGGCTTTGGATTGAAGAACTGTTTGATGTTACTGTTAAAAAGAAAGTAAATTGAGAAACTAAAAGAATCAATCTACGTCTTTGTTTTTGTAATATGTTAGATTGGTTTATGGTACACACATACTCTCTCTCTCTCTCTCTCTCACACACACACACACACACTCAAGTATGGAGCACGTGCGTTACATATGGATGTGGTCGAATGTAATTTTTTTGGTGATATTATTAGCTTTTTTCAATCAAGTAATATAATTCAATTATTTTTTTATTTATTTTGTGACTTGTTCTTAAAGAGATGTATATTTGATGTTTACAATTGTGATCAATGTTTGAAAATCTTCTTTACAGGCTTTGGATTGGAGAAGCATTTGATGTTACTGTTAAAAAGAAAGTAAATGGATAAACTAAAAGAATCAATCTACGTCTTTATTTTTGTAATATATTAGATTGGTTTATGGTATCACTACAAGAAAAACTACTTTTTTCGACGGATTTTTAACGACGGAATGAAATATGTGACTAAAAGTTACTTTTAACGACAGATTGTTCGTCTGTAAAAGTCCGTCGCTAAAGGCCTTTACTGATGGAATATTCCATCAGTAAAGATCTTTAGTGACGGGCTTTTACTGACAGGTTATTACCGACAAAAAAATCCGTCTCTAAATGTATTTTTCGTTTTTCTTGAATTTTTTATTTTGAAAAATAACTTTTTTTATTTTAATATGAATTCATCAAATCCTAACTTTTCTTTCATTCATTTCCCCCTGCCGCTCCTTCCTCTCTCCCCACCTTCTGCCCTTCGATCTCTCTCTCTCTCTCTCTCACACCCAGCCGACCGTAGGCCGCTACGCACTCCACCGCCTCTCCTCTTCCTTAGCTACCTCCCACGCCCGCTACTACTATTGCCCAATCGACGCACACTTTGCGCCTCTGCCGCTATGACAGATCTGCCAAGAGCGTTACTGTAGAGGTAGATCTCATTGTGAGTTCTTGCTTCGACAATTCAAAAGTAGGAGAAAAAGACATATATGGTAGAATTGTAGCCATTCATTATGTATCAGGAACCAGATTTGAATGTCCAATTGAATTTAACAAAAACTCTTATCATTTTTCTTTCATTGATTTGACAAATTGCAGGACGTATCGACGGAAAAGAAATTGCGCTAAGGTTCATTATCTTTCTCTCTTTGAAGATCAATGCGTTGTCTCCACAGGTACCATTCGGTTCTCTCATTAATCTCATCTCTCTGTCTCAATTTCTCTAAGGTTAGAGGTTTAGCCCATTCTTCAATGTTGCACCAGCTATGTTGAAACTTGAGCCTTTTTAATTTCATTGAATAGGTTGTAATTTTACTGGGTTTTGGTTGGTGAAGATGGCTGTGAAGTGTTTCTGTTATGCTGGGTGTGGGCTTCATATTGGGTATGTTGTGAATTGATTCCATAATATGTGACTTTGTGTAGATTTTGTTTGTAAAATCTAATTTTGTTGAACATATATATGAGATATTCATGTTGTTGAGTGTTGATTGTGGTGGGACTAAAAAACAAAAATATAAACTTGAAGGCACCTAAAGAACTGACAAGAGCTTGTTATATTTACACTATTTAAAAAAACCAAATGACATTGAGACGATTCTATTTTAACTATTATATAGACCTGGAAACAAACTGCAAACTGCCTTTAACTATCTCTACTTGAATTTTAATTTTGAATCATCGACTATTACCTTTCCAGTGTTGGATTTTTCCATTCACATGTATATTATATAATGCCCACAAAGGAAAAAACAAGTGATGCTCTTCTAACAACGTTATCCATGGAGAGTAATCATTTGTCTACACCGTTATGCATGTATTCGAGTTTGACATTGCACGATGGGATAGATACAGCTGAAATAGATGGTAAAATGTGCTTTGCTTTCATATGTTTTAATAGCTTTATTTGCTTGCTAATATTCATATTCAGTGGACTGTATCTTATTAATAGAAAGTAATCCAGCTAGTCATTAGTCATGTTAATGGAATTAATGGATTTGATACGGCTAAAATAGATTTTACCTATGAATTACTTTTGATTGATCCGTCTTTCTAAACTTAGAGCTCTCCTTGATTTACTTTTGATTGTGTTCAGCAACTCTTTGAATTTCATAGTGCATTCTTGTGGAACTGCCTTGGAAGTGATCATCCCAGAATAAACATGGTTAATCACTTCCAATAATCTAATGGTTTGCATATACTCTCTTGAATTTGGCTTGGATGAGTGGTTCGTTTGTTTCAGTAGTCTTTAATATAATCTTTTCTCTTGTTAGGGCGGTTCTAGTGACTTCGTATGCACAACTTGACTTGCAATCAAGCTACATATGTCCTCCGTGTGCATCACAGTTTTAGGTTTGGACACTCAACTTTCAGTAAGAAACAATTATCATCTCAAGTAGGTATATTTGAGCTATGATTTGTCAATGCAAATAAGGTGAGGACATGGGGACATCTTAGGGTAATGTTAGGGAGAAGTATAACTGTTTGCAAAGAGAAAAACAGGTTTGGAGTGTGTTAGTGAAAAGTGTAAGGGGCTAGGCACAGTGTATTTCGAAACAGAAAGGGGAAGATGGAAACAAAAACGAGTTATAATTTAATCTTTTCGCATAAGTCACAGTAACTCATTAAGGAATATGAGCACTAGACAACTTTTTATTCATTTTGTTCATTGTAAACGAATTTGTACAACTAATACTCTTTTTTAGGTTGTGATCCATAAAGGTAAACAAGTAAAAATTGTAGGCAGAGAGATATTGTGGAGGCTTCGGAGCAAGGATCTTGACTTATATTTTTGTAATTTCAATGAAACTTATAACTTTATTTTTGGGATTTGTACAATGTGGCTTATTATATTTAGTGAACATGAAATTTGTTGTATTTAGTATTAGTTGGTGGTGTATATGAATTAAATTTTATTTGTATCAGTTGGAATTTAGTAAATGATGAATCTTAGTTTAAGAACTAAATTGTTGTTGGATTGGTTGGTTAGGGTTAATCGTTTGAAACAGGTTTGAATTTATAAAAAATAGCTAAATTGAAAAACAGCCTGTTTTAACTTTTAATGACAAAATTTCGTCGCTAAAAGTCCTTGTACAGATCAATAAATGTTTTTAGAGACAGATTTTTAGCGACTAAAGACTTTTGAGACGGACTTTTAGCGACATAAATTCCGTCGCTAAAAGATTTTTTTTGAGAAATTCAAAAATTAGAAAAATATTGAAAATACCTTTGGCGACGGAATTTTCCATCGCTAAAGTAATTAATTCCGTTGGTAAAAGTGATTTTTTCAGACATATCATTAAATTCCGTCGCAAAACTTTTAGTAATGGGGTTATAGGCAACGGAATTTTAGCGACGGACAATCCATCGCTAAAAATCTTTAGTGACGGATTATCTACTTTTACCAACGAAAAATTTCGTCGTTAAAAGTGAATTTTCTTGTAGTGTATATTGTTAAGATTTATAATTTTTATCATTTTATTATAGTTTGTTTTGTTTCTATGAGCTTTCTAGATTTTTTCCCCTATTTTCACGAGAAGAAAAAAGTAAAGATTTTTTTTATTTGTTTTAGAAAAAGAATTCCATTGAATAATAAACAAGAAAGAAGAACTCAAAGCCTTAGAAAAACATTGTTTTTCCTTTTTCTTTTTTGGTTTAAACAAAGAAGTTTACAAAGAGAACCATTATCGGTTGATTACGGCATTGAGTGAGGAGGCCAGTTCCTTCTCTCTTTAAACACCAAAAGAGGGAAAGGGAATTTTCAACGAACAATCAATGAGAAGCTATTTGAAACGATATGTATGTTCAAACCACGAACTAACACTCACAATATAGACAATTACTATGCATGTATATAAATCAAGTATACATAAAACAATATATGAGAATGTTACAATGAATGTGCATAAAATCATTAATATTGTGTTATGAGAGTTACTCATGATGCAGACAGTAGGCTTTCAGCTTTTAGCATGTAAAATGAGAAGATGTATTTTCACTTTATTATATAATATTATCTTAGCTTTCATTAAAGTGATCTTCTTTTTTGCGCACTGGATCTTCAGCTGTCATTGAATAGTTTCCATCATTTTCTTGTGTTGGATAATATTCTTGCTTTAAAGAGCAGTACTATATAAAGCTGTTGTTAATATGCACGGTATCTAAGCCTTTTTTTCATTTTTGATAAATATTAACCACTTATTTCATTTTTTTGTTTTTATTTTTTCAACAATTTTTTGTTTCTTAACTGATTTTTCACACATACCAGTTTCTTTGTTTTGTTTTTCTTTTTCAGTTTTACAATTATTTAATTATTTACTAACTCAAAAAAATGCAAGAAAAAAAATATATCACAATTCTCATTACCCAATATTTAAAGAACATTCATTATTCAATGCACTACAGGAGAAGAGGTATTCTGCGACAGAATTTTAGCGACGGACTGGATTCCGTCGCTAAATGGGCATTTACCGATGAAAATAACCGTTGACAAAATTTAGTCATTAAATATTATTAGCGACGGAATAATCCTCCGAAAAAGTTTTTTCGCGACGGGCTTTTTTCGGCGGTCTTTTAGCGACGGAATTTCGGTCGCTAAAAGCTTTTTAGTTTTATTTTTTATTTTTGGAGGGTTTAATAAAAAATTATAAGCGACGGAATGACCTCGTCGCTAATAATTCTGTCAATAAAAGTATGACTTTCACCAACAGACTTTTAGCGACAGGATAATTCCGTTGCTAAAATCCATCATTTAAAACAACAAATCTATTTTTCTCTCTCCCCATTTCTCTCTTCAAAAATCTGGAAAAATAAAATATGCCGGCTCCACGATTCACCGTCGTTCTCACCTTCACGGTGCCCCACCTCCGGCGACACCACATCCTCCCCCCGACGCCAGTAGACCAATATATACCTTCACTGCCACCTCACCACCAACACCGCCGCCCTCCACTACCGCCAACAACCACTACTCGTCAGCCACACTTAGAAGGTAAGTCACCCACTATCCGCTTTCTTTGGTTTGGCATGGTACATATGTCAAGATTTACCACCCATTATTGTAATTTTTTGGATTAGATCATGCTACTTTGTTTAATTATATGGTGTTTTGACTGGTTATCTCGAAAACTTTGGTTGAATATTAAAAAAAAATTAAATAATTGAGGTGTTGATTTGATATTGCCCTGTCGAGAGAGAGAGAGAGAGAGAGGCTGCGGGTTGGTGTGTTTTGGGCTGTGTGTGAGTAAGTGGTTATGGAGTCGCGGTGATGGCAACCGTGACTGCAAGTGTATTTTCTGAGTGCAGTGTGTGCGTATAGTGTGTTGTGTACTTATACATGTAGGTGGTGTAGTGTAAAGTGCTGAGTGTGTGCAGTGGGTAAAAGGAGTGGGCAGGCTGTGAGGACACATGGTGTAACGCCCCAAAAATTTGGAGCTCCGCCGCCCCGAACTCCCGGGTCTTTAACCTACCGGATCACATCAAACCTATCAAATCTGTTTACCAACACATACTTTAAAGCAGCCGATCCAAATTCCTTAAAATACAAGATTTCCATAACAGTTCAAACTTAGCTATTAAAACTTAGGTTCTCAATAACCTGGCAAAATGAATCGACAGTACAGACCCACGCATGGGCCATACTACACTATAGTGGCAGGCATACCGGAACCTCACACAAATTCTAACCTATTTACAAACCTGCTACAGCTTATCATCACCTGCAAAAGGGAGTCAAACGAAAGGTGAGCTTTTGAGAGCTCAGTAAGGTCATACAAGGACTAACAAAATAGTCACAAAACGATTCCAAAGAATCCAACCGACGAAAATTTTCAGAATACTTCAAATGGTCAAAAACTCAATGATTTCCAAAAGGATCAAAAACTCATTAGAAATAGATACCAAAATAAACTAGAACAAACACGATGGATTCCAAAAAAACAATCAATAATAGATCATTTCTAGAGTCATCATTTCCAAAATACAATGAAGATTTTCTAAAGGATTTTAACAGAAACACAGATCATTTCAGATAATACTTTTCAAACATTTCTGTAATAGTCACAGCAGTATACATAGCAGATAAAATTAAAAATCAACGTTGATCCTGGGCGGTCGCGATGCCATTCTGGCAAAGCACAGAAGTGTACACATGCATGATATACCAAAATACTAGTCCACTTGGGTACTAGCCTGCTTTTCCTGTAGGATTCAGACCAGCCTTATTACGCCCTCCCACAGAACAGAAACCCAGGTCAACACAGAAATATCAACAATATCAGTGACATAAGTCAGCATTCAGAATTTACAAAAGAAATCAGAATTTTCAGAAGAAAAATCACAGATAAACAACAAAAACGATTGCGAATAATTATCGATTTTTAAGCACAACAATCCGGAAGAATAGATACAAACAATTATCAAATTGCTCAGCATGCAATACAGGCGAGCATCACAAGATTTCCAAACAATCGATTCAGGTTCAATATTGGGGTTTTCTGAGCAATAACATGCTGATAGCAATACACAATTCAGAGTTCGGCATTAGCCATAAGTAAATCAAATGAGTACTTACGAGTATGAATTATCAAAATAAGGGTTCGGACCAAAGTCCTTACCCAGGGTACAGATATAATCCCTTACTTGGATCAGCAGCTGAACTAGCTAACCGGAAGTCTTTAACTTCAACCTAAATGGAATAATCGAATCATTAGAACACAGACTATAGAAAAATATTATAACTTAATACAGACTCACGCATACTCCCAAAATTAACCCTCTTCACCGTGTATGTAAAATTACCAAATGCCCTCAGGTGTTAAATTACCAAAAATGCCCCTCTCAGACTTAAATCACCCAAACGGCCTTCCTGTGAGTAGAATCACCCAAGTAACCTTATTGTATGTCAATTTACACAAAGATACCTTTTAAATGTAAAATTACCAAAATACCCCTCGTGGTGATAAATTACCAAAATACCCTCCCGTTAAACTTGAATCATCAAAATGACCTTTCCATATGTAAAGTCACTAAACTAATCTCACTGAATGTAAATTTACCTCAAATTACCTCTTATAGGTAAAATTACCAAAATACCCCCATCGGGGTGGCAAATTACCAAAATGCCCCTGGGGGTATTTGACACTGAAAAAATCCCAAAAATATCTTAAAATGCTATTTTAAGAATCTTGGTATCATTTCTGGCCTAAAAAGTTTTTAAAAAATTTTCGTCTGAAAATCTCAAACCGATGTCCGGACCGTGCGCTAAAAGGTCAGTTTCGCGAAAAATATCTATTGGCCTCATAATGGCACAGAATTTTAGACAATGAATCATCAGAGTAAAATAGGGTTTCCATAAAATTTTCATAATAAAATAACTTGGTTTACTAAGTTAAATAATTCGATAAATGTCTTTAATTGATACCCCAATTTAGCACCCTTTGCGGACTCCGAAAATTTCCAAACAATTCCGTAGGTCTCATAAAAATATTTGGGGTTACTCTTTTGTACTTTCTCCATATAAATTTTTAGTTATGTCTTAAAATTTTGTAAAGAAATTACTGGGAGAAATAAGCTTTAGCTACACTTTGCAGTTAACTTAAATTAACCAGCTTCACTGTACTGTTCACCATCCCTGTTCTTCCCTCTCGGCAGCCCACTTCCCAGGTAACACACCCACAAACCCACAAGCCACTCACAGTATCACCCTCATTCATTTGCCTTTACCTATACATACATATCCAAAATTCATACTAATATACAACAAAACACACACCTATGCACCTTATAATCTCACAATCACACACATATGAATACACACACACGCACACAGCAAACACACGCTAACCCACTGAAAGACACACACACAAATCTCACATACCCTAACCCCTTGGAAATTCATGGAAACCTCACAATTCCATTTACCAACTTCATAAACCCTCACAACAACCTAAGATTATTCAAGATATCACTTGATTACACTTGTATACACACATATTTATACACGCACCCTTGGTACACACACAGTTATACACACACACACACACATACACACGGCACACCAAAAATATTCACAAAAATACATACTAAGGGGTAGAAGAATTACCCTTGAAAACTTTTCCCAAATCTTTCTCGAATTTTCTGTTGATTTTCGGTTTGCCCACCTATTTTTCTTCTCTTCCTTGCTTGCTCTATTTTCTTCTTTCCTTCTCTGTTTCTTTTTGTTCCTGTTTGTTCTTCCCGACGTCACTTTTGTTTCTCTCTTTTTTTCCCTTATTTTTTTTGTTTCTTTCATTTCCTTTTTATAACACTTGTCATTATCTTATCTTAAATCCAAACTAGTCATCATCAAAGAGAAAGAGAGGTGGCAACTCTACATAATTTGATTTCTAAGATTTTTGACACCTAAGTACAAATTTTCAAGAATTGCAAATTAACCCCCAAATTTTTCATAATTGCAAAATAGATCCAAATCTTATGTAATTATGATTAAGCCCCAAAATTAGTCTTATCTTGATTAATTAAATCAAATGTCACTAAAACATATGCTACCACCCATTTGATTATTTTTCATCACTAGAAACATTAATTTACAATTATGCCCCTAAGTTTTCCAAAATCAGGAAAATGCCCCCAAAATTTCAAAAATTATATTTTTGCCCCAAAGTCTTTTTAAGCTCATATGTACTACTAATATCCGAGCATTGAATTTAATGCCTGTTTATTTTTTTGGAGCACAGATGATTATTTTAACCCTCTCTCAAAGTTCAAGATATTACACATGGGATGGAGGGAGAGAGGCTGCAACATGTAGCCTGTGTGCTCAGGTGTGTGTGCACATTTATGTGGGTTGTGTGCATAGGTGTGTGTATGTGTTGTGTGTGTGTGTGTGTGCACGCGCGCAATTTTGTGTGCTGCGTGTGTGAGTGAAGCTGCTACGTAGCTATGTGTGTAAGTGTGTGAGAGCTGTGTGCATAGTGTGTGTTTGTGTGCCCATATGTGTGTGTGTAGCTGCCAAGAGGCAGCTGTGTGCGTGTGTTTTTTTGGGTTTCTATACAAGTGTGTGTGAGGGTGTTAGAGGAGTGCATGAAGCTGTCGAAGCATATCGAAGTGACTGAATAGGACATTTCGTGGTATTTGACATGAGAGGTCTTTTTAGGTGAACACCTTCTGGGTGAGAGTTACTTCTCCTCGATTATAACTTGGTTCCAAAATGCTAAGTGTATTGCGAGTCTTCGATAATCAGCATATTTATAACAGTTGGTTCCCTCTTGGCTTAGTTGGGGATGATTGTGAGTCTTTCATTGTCTATATTTTTGGTTTAGTCTGCTCAACACAAGAAGTCTGACTTAGCAAACAATACGAATATAAACTTAATTTCACTTTAATGGCAATGACTCAATGTAGATTTGTACATAAATGGCTTAGTCTTGAAACCTAGATGCCCTAACTTTTAGAGTTCAGCAACAGGGGGAATAAAACCAACCAATGATCATTTCAGAAATATAGTGGATACGAACCATTGGTGCTTTGCCACCATGCCATAGTGGCACTAAATGAGATGAACTATACAGACTTGGAAATAGAAAATCTCAATCTCTTGTGATTTTCTATCAATTTTACCAATTTAGAATCAATCTAGTGCCAATAGAACTGTTGCCCACTGCACAGGCTACATGATGTCAACAAGAAATGAGTTTTAAGCATGTAATACATTCAATTAATAAACCATAACTCCAGAATTAAATTTGAACTGTTAATAACAACCAATTGTTTAGAGTGTACTATGAGATAAGATTTTGGCAAAAACACAACAATTTGAGATATCTAGCTGTGAAAACTCTAGAAACGCAAGTCAAGATGCAGTAAGATACACCCTCCATGCAGAGCATAATATCTTTAACATCAGTAAAGCAATTCGCATTGTGATAGAACACCTACTCAATTCAAAAGTATTGACTAGCACAATTACTCAAGCACCCATGCACAATAAAGAAAACTGTACTTTGACAACTGCAGTGCTCATTCCAAATTTATAATCATAGCTGCAGTGAAATAAACATTTACCAAAAGCTAAAATAATTCAAGAGCGTCGGATATGTGCATTTTGAACAATTTTTTTCCATTTGAACATTGATTATTTGTTTGATAATTTTAGGTTGTTAATTGTGCATTTGAGAATTGTGATTATTAATTGATGATTTCAGGTTGTTAATTATGATTTTAGGTTGTTAGTTGTGCATTGTGCATTTGAGATTATTGATTGATGATTTTAGGTTGTTGATTGATGATTTTAGATTGTTGACTGTGCACTGAGCATTTGAGATATTGAGATCGTTGATGGAGGATGGGACCCAAGTGGATTGAATGTGTGATTTTTATTAATTTTTATTGCATTTGAGAATTGAGAATTGAGATTGTTGATGGAGGATGGGACCCAATTGGATTGAGATACCTGTTATGTAGCACGGACACGGACACTGCGTTCAATCGACGTTGACACCGAAATGCAATATTTTGGTGACATGCTTGTGGACACCCTTAGTTCGGTGTCTGGCACCTCTTCAATGGGTACACGGTGCTTGGCAATTAAAAAATAAATCAATGTCTTTGGACACCGGTGAGAGGTATCAGACACGTGTCCGAAGGTGTCCGACACGTGTCCGGATGTGTCGAGGTGTCGGTAGGTCATGGACACCGTATCTGATCGACACCGACACTGAAATGTCATACTTTGGCTTTATACTTGTGGACACCTCTTCAAGAGTGTCCGGCACCTCTTTAAGGGGTGACGGACACGGTATCTGACATTTAAAAAATAAATCAATATCTTCGGATGTGTTTGGAGGTTTTGAACACGTGTCGGTACGCGTCGGACACTTGTCCATGGGTGTCAAGAGGTTTCGGATGGATTTGCGTCCAACATATCTTGTTGTTGCAATGTATCAGAATGCAAGTTCCAAGGGATGAAGAGTCATGACTGCCACGTATTCATGGAGAGATTCATTCATATTGCCTTCCGGGGACTGTTGCCACGGATTGTTTACAAGACTTTGACTGAATTATCTCATTTTTTTCGAGATATATGTTCTTCTACGATCCGGGTGACTAACATGGTGGTGCTTGAGAAGAACATTGTGGTCATGATTTGCAAGCTGGAGAAAATCTTCCCACCATCGTTCTATGATTCAATGGAGCATCTACCTGTTCACTTGGCATATGAAGCTAAGATGGGTGGACCCGTGCAATATCGGTGGATGTATCCATTCAAAAGGTAATCTTTAAATTGTTAAAGTTGTTCGTTTACCCTTAATGCTACACCTGTTATCATTGATATTCCACCTAACTCTTTTAGGCGGAACTTCTAGGTTCATGTTCCATTTAAAGAAAAAAGTCCGTAATAAGGCTCAGATTGAGGGCTCAATTGCGGAGGCTTACGTAATGGAAGAGCTTGTAAACTTTTGTAGTCCATATTTTGGGGCTGATGTTGATACAAGGTTAAATCAACTAGGCCTAAATGACCTCGGATCAAGCACAAATTCGGAAGGACAATTGTCAATATTCAAGTTGTCAGGTAGTCCGTTCGGCCGAACGTATACTCGATGGCTAGCGGATGAAGAATATAGTGCTGCAACAATATATGCCCTTCTAAATTGCGATGAAGTTTCAGTATTTGTTGAGTAAGTTAATGTTGTAATTCACTTACATTGTTGTACATAATTGAAAGTGTGTGATAACCGGGTCAACTATATATATTGGTTTGCAGTGAGTTCGATGCAGAATCTTTAATCACTGATCCCGCTAGACTTGAATCTCATCGGAAATCACAATTTGTACGGTGGTTCAAAAGGCGTGTAAGTCTTTAACAAAATTATATTATGTGTTATATACAGTTCTGTGGCTGATTAGTATACTGATTTATCCTTAATTTTTATCGTCATCTACAATAGATTCAGTCAATGGATAGACCAGTGGCCTCCTGCTTGAAATTACTAGCTCAAGGCCGTAACAAACAAGCATCCTGTCATGGAGGCTATATCATCAACGGGTTTAGGTTTAACGTAAGAGATGATGATCGAACAAAATAAACCCAAAATAGTGGAGTCTTGATCAACGGTGACTTTTATGCCGAGAATTGCATGGACTTTTACGGAGAGCTAGATGAAATTGTTGAGCTAACATATCTGGATTCTCGAAACCACCTGGTAATGTTCAAGTGTATGTGGTTCGATGTCACATGCAGTAGAGGAATCCGTGTTAGCTCTTAAGGGATTATAGATGTCAATGTCAAGTCAAGACTTGCATCAGACGAGCCCTTTGTGTTTGCTAGTCAAGCTGCACAAGTCTTTTACGCAGAGGACGGCGCCAATCCCAAATCTCATTGGTATACGACTATCAAGTTCAAGAAATTGTCCATGACATATGACAGTGAGGTAGACACCTTTCCAGCCAACCAACCACCTGTCTTGTTACCTGTTGAGGTCAACAAAAAGGAGGACGATCTTCTTCTTCCAACAACACTTCGTGTAGGAGAAGAAGTCGTAGATGATGACGCGGAAGACGTGGAAAGTGTTGGAGATTATGTGACTGAGTCTACTGATGAAGAGGATGACTTAGAAGATGAAGAGGACGACGAGTCCAACGAAGAAGAGGACGACGAGTCTAGTGATGAAGATGATGATGACTCTCAAACTAAAAATGATTGACTTGTAATGTTGTAACATGTTCCCTAAAATTTAGTAACATTTTAGAACTTTGTTTATATTGATGTGTTTTTGCAGCTCTGTTCATATATATAGTGCCGAAGATGATTTCTATCATATTATTGTTTTTAATGTGTTAATGTGTTTGCAATTTATCTATACGAAGTTAGATATGGATAGGATACGGGCTATTCGTGGCCGGGGTGGACGCCGAGCTGCTTCATCCCCGGTGGGTCTCACCTCATCGTCATCGCCCACTGATGGTGAGGCACAGAATGGACGTGTACAGCAGCGGGGCCCCAGCTCCAGCCCCTGTCGTCACCCCAGCCCTCGCCTCAGCCCCAACCGTCGCCCCAGCCCGACGCAGATTCATCCCACACGTGTGTTGATTCTCCTTCTTCCGTGGGTTCTACCTCAGGTATAGTTGATAACGGTGTTTAGTCAATTTTCGCTACCTTATTTAATGTTTATTTGAACTGTATTAATGTCTGTGTTTTGTAGGATCTCGACGAGGCCGTGGCCCGACATGCGGGGTACGCATCGACCCCCAGCGTAAACAGAGAGTTACGCTCACCCAGAAAGGCCAATAAGTAAAAAAAAATCACATCATGCGTTATATTTAAATTTTTAGGGTGTTAATTTATATTTGAACTGTATTAATTTATTTATTTACTTTTTTGGCAGGATCCTGCAGAATCAGGCGAAGACGAAGATCGGCGTTCTTGTGAAGGGTCGATTCTTCGAGCCACACCTGTACTGGAAGGACTGGGATGCCGATGGGAGGGAGTCCCTATGGGAGGAGTGGCTGGTACGTTGAAGTATTTTTTTTCTGCGATAGTATTTATTTAATTAGAATTTAGTATTGAAATTAATTTTTGTTATTGAATGCCTTGCAGGAGGGGTTCACGTTTGACTCGCCTGATCAGCAAGCGCTGGGGTGGTAGGCTTCTTTGCTTACATCGGCAAGAATTACATTCGATGGCTCCACGATGCACGGGACCGAGCGAAGAAGATGCTGCCCGAGGGTGCCCCGATGATGGAGATGAGGACATATCCCCCACATTGGATATCTTCGACCGTATGGGAGCAGATGATAGATCTGTGGGTTGTAGATCCAGGCTGGGAGGCCAAGAGTAAGAGCGGGACAGAGAACAGACATAATAGAGACTCGACGCACACGGGGGGGTCGGTGGCACACGACATCATCTCGACACATGAATGATCTGGAGAAGGATGAGGTCATAGCTTTGACGTATAATCAGATGCACGTGCTGAAGAAGGATAAGGACAAGGCGCACCGGGCGGGCGACTATGTTTCGGATATTGCCTGACGTATCGATGTCAGTCAATTTGTTTAAGTTAATTTTTTTTGTCTTTCTATTCAATGTTTGTTGCGTTAATTAATGCACTAACATATCTTTGACTCACTGTTCTTGCAGGCTTCATATGAACAGCTTAGGGGCTCCAAGCAGGCGTCCGGATAGCCATCAGCGTCCACTAGTACGGGT
Source organism: Escallonia herrerae (assembly GCA_033070095.1). Lineage (NCBI taxonomy): Eukaryota > Viridiplantae > Streptophyta > Magnoliopsida > Escalloniales > Escalloniaceae > Escallonia > Escallonia herrerae. The sequence continues at coordinate 138,635 of JAVXUP010000187.1, forward strand.
GCGAGTACTGGGGCATTAAAGCGATGGCTAGATGTACCAGAAGTTGTCAATCGGCCGAAAGGCCGCATACGCGGCCTGCCTAGCATGACTGCACGTGCCATGATAGAATCGTCCCGATTCCCCGTTGCCCCTCCACAAACACCGGCTCTTCTGCGTCCATTGGCCGGGAGGAGATCCAACGCATTGTGACTATGGTATAGAGGATGATCAGGGAGCAAGATCAGCAGGGTACCGCTGCAAGACATGTCGAGCCGGCCCTGGATCAGCAAGATCTAGATCCGGGACTCAGCAACCCCTAATGAACCCCTTCTCGTGCCCGGTCCCAGCTTGTCCCCCCCCCCGGCCCCTGGCTTGTACTCCTTTCCCCTTCCTGGCAGTATCATGTTCCCAGCTTGTACATCTTGAGTTTTTTTTATAATAAATATTTTTTATGATTGATTATATATATTTCTTTGTGTATTGATTATTGTGCGTTTTTGTTGAGAATTGAATTTTTTTATTACAGATCTGAGTAATAGAAAAATAAAAAAAAATATTTTAAAAATTTGCCTTTTGGCTACGGATTAATTCTATCGCTAAAAGTGTTCTTACTATAAGCTTTTTAGCGACAGAGTATTTCGTCGCTAAAAGTGTTCTTACAATAAGCTTTTTAGCGATGGAGTGTTCCATCGCTAAAAATCTTATTTAGCGACAAAATGTTCCGTCGCTAAAACATTGATTTCGTCTCTAATTTCACAAAATAGAAAATAAATTAAAATATGTAAAATATAATTAACGGCGGATATTTCATCGCGAATTAATAAATAAATCCGTCGCAAAAAATACAATATTAGACGACGAATTTGAAAATTCCGTCGCCAAACTTTTAATAACGGACTTTTATACGAGGGACTTTCAGCGACAGTAAATCCGTCGCTAAAAGTTTTAGCCACTGACTTTGGGCTTTTAGCAACGTATTTTTCCGTCGCTAAAAGCCTTATTTCTTGTGATGTTTATTTCATTTCAATCAAATCAGAAAGGGAGTAATAAAGGGATTTCTTTGTTTTGTTTTTCTTTGTCATGTGACTTTTCATTTCTCATTGTTTAGAACATGTTTATTATCCAAGGTTCATTTAATTTTTTTCAAATTTAAATAGGAGTCATTAAAGGAGGGTATAATTATTATTGGCGTAATTAATTGAGGATATAATTGTTCAAAAAATAATTTACAAAAGTCGTACTTTTATAGGTATTACTAGTATAGAGCATGTGCGTTACACGTAGATATAGTCGAGAGTAATGTTTGAGGTGATATTATTATCTTTTTGGAATCAAAAGAATTTTTTTAATTATGTTCTTATTTCTTTGTGACTTATTTTATAAGAAATGTATACTTAATGTTTGCAATTGCAATCTATTTAATATTTAGAAATATTCTTTGTAGGTTGTTGGATTGAAGAAATATTTGATGGTACTACTAAAAATAAAAATAAAAGAGAAATTTCAAACAAAGAATCTACGTCTTTGTTTTTGTAATCTATTAAATTGGTTTATGATTAAGATTTATAATTTTTAAGACCAGGTGCTTTACATTTCATCAACAATAAAAGCAAAACACCCAGTCTTCAATTAAAATAACCGAACATATTTTCAGCTAAAATTGGGACCATTTTTAATACTTTTTTTATGCATATTTAACCTTTTTCATTTTTTTCCTGTTTTTGTTTTTCCAACAAAATTTTTTTTCTTAATTGTTTTTCAAGTATTTCAGTTTCTTTATTTTGTTTTTGTTTTTCAGTTTTTTAATTGGTTAATTGTTTACTAACCTAAAAATGTCAGAAAAATCACAGTTCGCATTAATCAGTTCAATATTTAATATTTTTTTTATTTTAAGCAAATTAAAAAGAGAATAAAAATGAATTTCTTTGTTTTGTTTTTCTTTCTCATCACACTTTTCACTTTCCAGTGTAAAGAATAGATTCATTACCCATTGTTCTTTTAATTTTATCAAAATTTAAAAGGGGGTCATAAAAGAAGTGAGTATATAATTGACATAATTAACGAAGGATATAATCGTCGAAAAAAGATTTACAACAAACATATTTTTATAGGTAGCATGCGCATGCATACACACAAAAATATATTTTTTTCTCAACCACACATTTTGTTTCCCAATGTATAAATGTATGTTTATATTATATTTATGATCTAATGTTCATTAAACGCATTACAAAAAAAACTAAATGGGGAAGGATAAGATTGTCATTGGATTAACTAATAGAGAAAAAAACAAAAATGTTTACAAACTTAATAATTAATAATAGTATTTATGAAAGGGTAGGATTGGTAGGATTGTTATTAGAGTGATTAACGAAGGCAAAAATAGAATAAAATGATTTACAAGATTCATACTTTTATAGGTAGTCTCTTTGTGTGTGTGTGTGTGTGTGTGTGTTCTATAGGGAGCTGATCTGTTGGCCGTGAGGACAACTTCGTTAAGCTGTCAGTGCCATCTGGTCGTCCATCTATCGCAGATGGACGGCCCAAATCTAACTTTTTTTAAAAACAAATTCCATCGTCCACTACATCATGTAGCGAACGGCACTTTTGACCACATTGCCCTTGCCTGTGACAACGTGACCTGACCGTCCGCTACATAATGTAGCAGACAGCATGACAGATATTGCTCTGTCAAGCTAAGTTGTTCTCAATATTCTGGGTTTTTGGGTTCTGGTTTAAATGTTCTTCCCAGTTTTTGTTTGGATGTTCTTCCACGACATTAAAACTGACAAAAATTTCCATATTTCGAATGTTTGTACACTGTATTTTTAATCAGCCAAGCATTACCAAGCAAAACAACCAAACCCACAACCGTAAAACAACCATCAGCAAATCTACAAATGCAACCACCACGGCGGAACCACCGCGCCTCTCCACCACAACCAACAAACCCACAATTCTTACAGCCAAAAGTACTAATCAAAAAATGAAAAATCAAGATTTGGCAAACCCATAATCCTTACGATTGACTCGGTGGCACTGGATGTGGCTTTAGCCATGGGCGATGGTAACCCCTGTAAATCTAACAACAACAATGGCGGTGGTTAGGAATTTGGGCGAGGTAAAATAGCAGTTGAGTCAGTGGCAGTCGCGGTGGTGTTAGGCCATGGGAAATGTCGACGCTTGCCAAGATCTAGCAAAGACGGACGACGCTGGGTGCGATTCAAATGATGGTGGTGCTGGGTGGTGGGTGATGTTGGGTGCAGCATCGATGTGGGATTGCGATAGATGGATATGCCGGGAACAGAGAGAGGGAGGGGTAGAAAGAGAGAGAGAGACACCAAGTGTAATCAAATGACAGTGGAGGGTGAATTTGTCAAGATGAATGTCCGCTATATTATGTAACAGATGATGGAGCATTTTTTGAAAAAAATCATATCTGGGCCTTCAATCAGCAATAGATGGACAGCCAGATCGCACGGGCAACTTAGCTCAAGTTGCCCGTGCGGTCAATGGATCAGCTCCCAATTCTCTCTATATATATATATATATACACACACATATATAATTCCAAATGTGCATTTGTTGTGCCTTTTAAATTTAAAAGAAAGCCAATTTTTAAACTCACCCCATGCGTCTTCACATGTACATTAACTACTATCATCTCAAATGATAACTAATCACATTTAACCTAAAAGTCATACTTATCCAAAAAAATAGAATGATCAAACATTATACAGACTAGCCCAGAATCCCGTGCCAAGCACGGTACGGTTTATTAACAATAATTTATTTTAATAGTTTTGAAATGCATAATAAAATATATTGCACAAATTTATAATTTTATGGTTATTTCATTAAAGATAGTTACTTTAATTTTTGGCTTGAAAATTGCTTGTAATAAAATAAATTAACTCTTCTGGTAAAATATCAATAAGTAATGTCCTTGTGTATATTAGCTAATTCTGATTTGGTAACTATATAAATAAAGAAAAATTAAAAGTATATTTATTACAAAAAAAAAATAGAAAGTAAATTCTACTGATAAAAATATGTGAAAAACGTATTGAGATCAATTTGCTATCGCATAATATATTTTTATTATTTTCTAAGTATCTTTTAAAAATGATTTGTAGATTTCAATAGGCTTTCCATAACGTTAATTATACATTAGTTTTATTTTGATAGAAAAATTTTGGTCCATATAAATTTGTTTATAGCATGTGATTTATAAAAGTTAATTAACATGACTAATTAAGTAAGGATGATTTGACATTTTTAGAAAAGAACTGTAATCCACCAACAAAGTATACAGAGAAAATAGTAATCATTTCACGAGGTAATTATATAAAGTTTAACCAACATGACTATATACGATAGCCAAAACCTCATAGTAAAGAAATTATTGAAAAAAATTTAACCAAGATTTCACAAATTATATAATAAGCATGCTTATTAAGTAAAATTTATCTTTAGATATAATAAGGTTTTCATTCTAAGTTTTTGATTTTCCAAGCAAATCTATTCAGAATTATAAAAGTTAACATAAAATCATACAATGTTATATTGCTAATGCAAAATTTAGAATGCTTAAGAATTTAATTACTCACAACAAAAATACCATAGAAAAAAATTGGTTCAAAATATTGTCAACATAAAATTAGTTGAATTTAAGAAATTCTCACGTAATTAAAAATTTAAATTTATACTTCTTTTAATATCTCTCATATAGAATCTGCATGTCATGGTATTTCTACATTTAACCAATGCACTAAATAGGATAGAACAATTTTTAAGTAATTTTATCAAGTTAGATTCATATTTGAATTTTTGTACCTAATTTTTCTTGTTAAATCTCTTAAGTAATTTTCGTTTTATAGTTAATATTTCATGTTAGAGCTTTTTATATATAATATTCAAATAAAGTCATAATAGGTTGTTATATTGGTTAGAAAATTTTGAATGTTTCGAATTCATTTTCAAATTGCTTAAGGCTTATTATTTAAATGTTTACTATATTTCTTGATTTAATTGATTACAAAATTAAGGATCCTTTTAAAATATTGTTCGGAGATCTTTAGCAACATTAATATGTTTAATATTATTTTTATAATAGTTATTATATTAGGAATACAATGCAATGAAGTACTATGAGCTATCACTACAAGAAAAATGTTATTTAGCAACGAATTTTTAGCGACGGATTGTTCTCCATCGCTAAAAGTCATTTCAACGACGGTAAATACCGTTAGTAAAAGTCGGTCGCTAAAAACTTTTACCGTAGGAAAAAATCTATACCGACGGATGTTTACCGAAGGAATTTTAGCGACAGATTTTCCGTGGCTAAAATATTTTTAAAAATTTTCTATTTTCGGCCACCTTTTTAAATTTTAGTAGAAATTTTTTAGTGAGGATTGTTTCTGTCGGTAAACATTACGTCGTTAAAACTACACTTTTGAGACGGAATATACCGTTGCTAAAGTATCCGTCGCTAAAAGTCTTAACTTTAAGCAACGGACTTTTAGCGACGGAATTTATTCCGTCGCTAAAAGTTATGATATAAATATCTACTCTCTTTTCTTTTCTCTCTCACTCACCGGCCGTTTCTTCCGCCGGCGATCCCCCATCTGGTGACACCCTCCCCCCACCAGCCCCGTCCCACCGGTGACAGCCCCCACGACGTCATGCCCCTCCACTGTCGTACCACCGTCGCCGCTGGTATGTCCATCTTACCCTAATTGTTTTTAAATGTATGTGGTTTAATGCATGTGAGTTTGAATTCAGTATAATGTGGTTAATTAGTTTGAGTTTGAGTTTGAATTTAATTTTACCCTAATTTTTGTTAAGTTAATTTGTTGTAATGTATATTGTAATTTTACTCTAATTGTACATTGTTGCATGTTGTAACTTTAATTAACATTAACTAAACTTGAACTAACCCTAGCTAACTCTTAATTAAACCCTAATTAAAGTTTAAAAACTCAATTAACCCAAAAGAACTAGATTAGCCCTAACTGGCCTAACTACCCTAATTAAACCCTAACTAATTAAACCCAATAAACCCTAAGTAACCCCTAATTAACCCTAGTTAACCTAATTAGGGTTAATTGGGATTAATCCCGATAAACCTTAACTAAACCCTAATTAACACTAATAAGCCCTAATTAATATTAATTAGCTTTAATCCAATCGAACCCTAAATTGAACTAATTGAACCTCCTAATTGATCCCTAAATTGAATGCCCCAATTCAACCGAACCCTAAATTGAACTAATAGAATCTCCTAATTGAACCCTAAATTGAAGTAATTGAACCCTAAATTGAATGCCTTAATCGAATCGAACCCTAAATTTAATGCACTAATCCAACCGAACGCTAAATTGAACTTTTTTAATCCTCTAATTGAACCCTAAGTTGAATGTCCCAATTCAACCGAGCACTAAATGAAGTAATTGAACCCTAAATATATAATTGAACCATAATTAAACCCTAAATTGAATGGCCTAATCGAATCAAACCCTAAATTAAAGTAATTGAACCCCTAATTGAACCCTAAATTGAATGCCTTAATCGAATCGAACCCTAATTTAAACTAATTGAACCCTAAATTGAATGCTCCAATTCAACCGAGCACTAAATTAAAGTAATTGAACTATAATTGAACCCTAAATTGATGTAATTGAACCCTAATTAAAACCTAAATTGAATGGCCTAATCGAATCAAACCCTAAATTAAACTAATTAAACCCCTAATTGAACTCTAAATTGAATGCCCTAATCCAATCGAACCCTAAATTGAACTAATTGAACTCCCTAATTGAATGCCCCAATTCAATCGAACCCTAAATTGAACTAATAGAACCCCCTGATTGAACCTTAAATTGAAGTAACTGAACCCCTAATTGAACCCTAAATTAATTGCCCTAATCGAATACAAAATATAAAAATAAGGTACCTATCAAAATTCAAATCAATTGTTAGATCATTTTTTTCTAAGTCTCGTAAGTTGTTTAATCTTAATCGTAACATTAATTCTTTTCTAAATAAAAAATATTGTAGTTTTTATACTCATATTAGAGAGTAGTTTTGAAAATACAATAGTTAATATTAAGTCATAATAAGTTAGTACAATGATTAGAATTAGTTTTCAAATTATATAGAGCTTACAGAAAACCCTTATTACTCCTGCAAAATTAATCAGATATAAAAATAAGAATCCTATCAAAGTTTAAATTAATTTTTAGAAAATACTTTTAAGGACATAATTGTCAAAAAGAAGTCTTAATAGATTAGTATATTAATTACGTAGAGTTTTATAACGATTAGAAATTAGTTTTTAAATAAAATTTTTCTTCTAAATCAAAAGTATTATTTTTGTTTTTTTATGTGTATGATTTTTTGTATTCATATTAGAGAGTAATTTTGAAGATATAATAATCAATATTCAGTTTTAATAAGTTAATATAATGATAAGGTTGAGTTTTAGAATATTTAGAACTAATTTTTGAATTTTAAGGACATAATTGTCAAAACGAAGTCTTAATAGATTAGTATATTGATTAGGTAGAATTTTAGGATGAATTGATTTAGTTTTTGATAGAATTTTAGGATGATTAGAATTAGTTCTTAAATTAAATAAGACATACTAATATAGAAGTTAAATTATCAAAAATAAGTCTTAATAGATTAGTATATTTATTAGATAGAATTTCATAATGATTAGAATTAGTTTTTAAATTAAATATGACATACTAATATAAAAGTTAATTAATCTTAAAATAAGAATCTAATGACGTGTCATAAGGAAATGACGATGTATTTACGATGTATTGCATAAAGAAATTATTAATATATTTTTTATTTTATTCATTATATATTATATAGATAGTTCGTAATTTAGCCTAAACGTCAACAGCTCTGAACACTTTTTGCTTGGATGTCACGGCTGTTATCAAACGTCGTGTTCCATGTGCTACATTACAATATTGGCGGACCTTAGAATGTCTGCAACATGCAAGGATTGAAATTCAGGTTGTTTTGTGTGATCACTCATGACGGCTTATTGGCGGCTAACTGAAACCGTACTCAATTTGCTCACTGAAGGCAGGAGGGCGGCCATGACTTCTGTCTATATGCCATCAAACTATAACATGCCATCAAAACACTTCTATCAGACCATCGTATTGAAACAGACCATCAAATCCTCTCCATATGCCATCAAACTATAACATGCTGGTTCAAACACCTTTTGAAAGGCAGCATTTAATTTTGATTCTGCCCGTACATTTTGTTTCAACGTATTAAAAGGAAAAAGATTTGGCTACTACTTCGATCGGAGGATTTTCCTTCTACGCCCTCTACAGCGACAATCAATCGTCTTTAAATATTTCTTATGACTTTTACTTAGTGACGCTAAAAAAGTGCCGCTAATAATTGTTCCCGAAAGTGTTAAAAGAAAAGTCACTATAAACATATAACGACTATTAATTGTCACTATATACGGAGTTGGAGAAAGATTCTTACAACCCGAGTAAGAGTCAAAATTTGTTCTATTAAAAGTTGTTACTGCCCATACATTTCAAGCATTAATATTGTAAGGGCACATTTAACATTTTTTATGCGAGGATATTTTGAAAACTCTGTTGGTCAAATCTAATTCTTCAAAACTTATTAAATTAGAATTTAAGAAAATGAGGATTCTAGTTTAATCAGTTTGAAGGATTCTGGTTGAATCAGTTTTGAACATATTGGAGCAAATATTTTACCAAATATTTTACACATAATTTAGTTTGAATTTAATCAAGTTTGACGATTTTAAAATTAATTACAAACATCCTACATATTGGAGCAAATATTTTACCAAATATTTTAAACATAATTTAGTTTGAATTTAATCAAGTTTGACGATTTTAAAATTAATTACAAACATCCTATATATTGGAGCAAATTTATTCAATTTTAAATACCAAACCATACCTTATGCTTGAAAATCCAAGATTCTTTAAATAGGGCTTCTTCTCTCTCTTTTTTTTCTTCTTGTTGCCTCTCTAATAATATATGAAAACTTTTATGTTCTTTCCTTATATAAATGCTAATGTTTTTATAATATAACTTGATGTCGTAACTGCTAATGAGTGGTTTCTGATTGGTTGCTACTATTTTATAACGATTGCTTCCTTGTAAAATATTTAATATCCCAGTCCAAGTCAAAATCTACTTTGACAGTGATTGTGGTTTTTGAGGGGACTGTTGTGGCTGTGGCTAAAGATTGGGGTTTGAGAAACTGGCAATTGAGGCAATAATGGCCTAGAAGGTGGGTTGTGAGATGGCACGGTGGCTGAAGTCCCACGGTGATTTGCTATCTTTGACGGGATAAATTAATGAGAAAAGATGCACAAGCTTGGTGGTGTGGAAATGCTTGGACTACTTAATGAATGAAAATTGACTAATAGTGACGGTTTGCAAACGGTTATAGAGGTATAGAGCATTATGGTGGCTATGGATGTGCAGATATGGCAAGAAGTATAGGGCTTTATGGTGGTGGTGGTCAGAAATGGCCATTGGAAGCAGTGACACAAAAGTGATGCCAAGGAACAGGCGAAAGGGGGAGAACAATGACGATTTAACTGATTTGTCTTTTACAGGCTTAACGTCATATTGGTTCGTCAAGTACACGGCTGCGGGGTACTCAATTCTTTATCTTTTTACGGCATAAGACTTTGGAGGTGCTTAATGATTTATTGACCCTATGATTAGAAAATATTAAGGTTAATAATAGCTTGCTATGATGACCATCCAATCTGTACGAGCATCCTCTTCTATTAAAAGAACTAAACCGAACATTGATTTCATTGCACACATTGTTTCACCCAAAAAACAGAAATTTCGTAGTGGAAATTTTAATCCACTCCTCCACTGACATTTAAATTTCAGATAGTGCTTTGCATAAGCAAAAATAGCAATTGTAGTTATTTTTGTTTCTGTTGGTATTGTAAAGATACAGGGGTATATATCTACATATTTAATCAAATATTCTAAAAGTATGTTTGTTTTTTAAAATTAGAAGAAAGTCAATTCTTAAACTCGTTGGGTCCATTAGCTACAGTCATCTGAAATGATACATAAAATCTAGAATGATCAAACATTATCTACAAATTTGCAACTTAGCGCTAATGTCAACTGCTTTGAGTGCTTTCTGCTTGGATATCACGGCTGTCAAACGTCATGTTGCATGCTACGTTACAATATTTGCGGGCCTTAGAATCTCTGCAACATACGAAGGTTGAAATTCAGGTTGGTTTGTGCGACTACTGAAGGCATGGTGGCTAACTGAAACCGTACTCAATTTGCACACGGAAGGCCGGAGGGCAGCAAGGACTTCTCTCTTTCCACACAACAGTTCTGAGATGTCTTGCAAGCTCATTATATAAGGGACTCAAGCCAACGAGACATCCATCCAACTCTATCATATTGAAACAGCCCATCAAATCGTTTCCATTTGCTATCGAACTATATCAGTTCACCTCTAAGTTCCATCATGGCACCCAAGAACGCCTTCTCATATGTGCTAGCAATTGTCTCTGCTAGCCTCTACATAGCATCCGCGGATCCCGACATCCTTGTTGATTACATCGTGCCACCAAATGTAACGAACGTAACCGCCGACTACTTCACCTTCACTGGCCTGCGAGATGTTATTGGAGGAGCCCCGCCAACAGATTTTACACTGACTATAGTGAGCATGTTTGAATTTCCAGCTCTCAACGGCCAGAGTGTTTCTTATGCACTTTTACAGTTCCCTCCGCGCTCTGTCAACGGACCGCACTCCCATCCTCGTGGATCCGAGATCTTGATCCTCCTCTTAGGCAGGCTTGACGTCTTCCTAGTTGACACCGAGTTCAAGCTCTTCACTAAGACCCTCGAAAAGGGCGAGATGTTTTTGTTTCCTAAGGGGCTTATTCACTACCAGTACAACAGTGACCCCAAGAACCAAGCCGTTGCGCTGTCGGCATTTGGCAGTGCAAACTTTGGACGTGTTTCTGTTCCTCAGGCCCTCTTCAATACCAGCGTTCCTAACATTATCTTGGCAAAATCCTTCAACACTGATGTTGCCACCATTCAGAAAATCAAGAATGCACTTAGCTCAAAGGCCTGAACTAGATACTAGAAATGTTTGAAGAATAATCTAGAAAAATTTAAAGATAAATATATATCTATCTCTAAAATGTTGTAAGCAAATATCTATCTAAAATATCTAGATTCTAGATAGTTATAAGAAAATATTTGTATCTAGAAAGTAGGTTCTAAAAAATCCATCCTCTACTATAAATAGAGGTGAATTGTTGTACTTGAAGGACAATTGAGTGAAATAAAAAGCTCTTGCATCAATTATTTAAGAGTGGTATCTGAGCCATATCTGTCCATTTAATTCCTTTTTTATATTAAAAATATTATGATCCTTCCCTTTCGTTCTACAAAACCACCAAGCTGCCCACATTTTGCTAAGTGAAATTCGTCATCTTCTGCGATTCTTCTTCTTATCATTCCCTCCACCTATTCCCTTCATTAGCAAAACCCATTTGTTGTTTTCTGTTTCATCGGCCATTCATCCTTCATCTCCCACTTGCCAATAACTCTTCATCTACTTTCCTCTAAACAGCCGAATACATCAAAATCTCCCAGAATACCAACTGCCAAGATCATCTAATCGGCAATTGAAAGTATTCTGTTATAGCTTCCACTAGCCAATCATCATCAAATTTAACCCAATTTAATTCACTATAAGAAAGAGTGGCTTTAGCGACCGCGTCTGGCAATCGCTAAAAGTGCCAACGCGGTCGCTAAAGGGTTTTAGCAACCGCTTTTAAAATTCGGTCACTAAATTTAGCAACCGTGTTGAAAATATTAAATTTAGCAACCGCGTCTGGCGGTCCATAAATGTTTTTTAAATTTAAAATTTCTTCTTTTTTTTTAATATTTTTATTAAATATTATTATATATTTGTGACCGAGTTAGCGACCGACAGTAGCAGTCGCTAGATATTTTTGAAAAATTATTTTATTTTTTTTTAAGAAATATATTAAAATTCGCGATCTCACTTATTTCATTTAGCGACCGCTATGTGCGATCGCTAAATATTTTTAAATATTATTTTTTTGAAATATTAAAATTAGCGACCGCACATCGCGGCTGCAAAACCTGATTTTGCAAACAAAAAAAAAATGCAGGTCAAATAACTTGTCCAAAACCTGTCGCAGAACTAATGTTAATTCATAAGTAATTCACATCCAATCCAATACCACTCCAAGGTTAAATCGGTCCAAAAACCGATTTAACCTCGATTGAAACGATTTTGAATGAATGCGTTGAAGTCAAAAACCTGTCGCAGAACTAATATCAATTCATAAGCAATTCACATCCAATCCAATATCAATCCAAGTTTAAATCGGTCCAAAAATCGATTTAACCTCGATTGAAACAATTTTGAATTAATGCGTTGAAAGCTTTCAACGCATTCATTCAAAACTGTTTCAACCCCATATCCCACATTCATTCAAAACGCTTGTCGCATTCATCAAAGTATAGATAAACGTTAACATATGCATTAAAATAATAAAATTCATACAGTTAAGTACCGATGATCAATTCAAAACAATAAAAACAGTCATTGCATAAACCAAACCAAACCCCTATCAAGATCACTCGTCGGCAGAAAAACCAGCCCCGTCGTCATTTTCTTCATTCCTCGATGAAGACGGCACGTTCGATCCAACAACATCTTCATCGCCCTGGGGTCACCAGCACTAGGATCATCGGTATCGCCCTGCACGAAGCCATACAAATGATTCAATGTCATATATCAAATCAAGATCACATATAGAGCACAAAATACATAAGTACTTGAGAAAATTTGTATTACATGAAGTTTTGGCCCCCTTAAAATTAGATAACCGTCATCGATCATCATCTGAAAGCGCGCATCAAACATTGTGTTGAAGCACACTTGCTCCGTCGCATCTGTTACATCTGTCTGAGGACCGCTACAACTGGTCTCGCCTGACGATTGAAGTCTGCCAGCTAGCAACGCTCGTGCTGACTGACGAGGGTGGACGTGTATACGGTCCTTCCTAGGACCCCCCCCATAGCGTCTGACCACAACGAGAACTCGTCCACTATCTGGCTACCGTCTAGGTGGGAGTTGGCCAGAATTCTCTCTATATATAAACTATGTATAAGAAAACAACGAAAATGTTAGAGAAATTCTACTGACCGCAATAGCAAAAAATGCAATAGGAATACAAAAGTAATACATGAGTTACATGCTCAGTGAAAACTACTCGGCACTCTCAGACACCCACTTCCCATCACTATTCTGGTGTGTGTGTGTGTTTAAAATAACGGAGCCTCATAGGGGCCTCTTATCAGGTCCTCCTCTATCAACCTCAGCTCGTGCATGGCAAATGGAGGGGAACTAGCACTGTGCTTCATCTTATTCTTGATGTGAGTCATCTCCGTGCCTCGCTCACTCAGCTTCGCCCAGTCTGGAGTACTCCAATGCGACACCAGCTGCCCCCACATGGTTCTGGAGAAGTACTCGGGGTTGTGGTCCCTGGTCATAGATATATCTGTCGTACCCACCTGAGCTAGCGCCCACCTCCTCGTATTCAGCATCTATTTCTTGTGGTTCTCGGCACAATGCCACTCCCACGCCTGCCTCCCGAGTTCTCGGTCACCGTCTGACTCAAATTTGAAATAGTCCTGAACATAATTCAACACAATTGAAAAACACGGTTAGCAAGAAAAATTTAGCGATAATGTACTTCTAAAACCACGAAAGTAAAGCACATAAAAAATACAGCGCTCCTTACCAAAAATTTCCCCCAGACAAGCTCCTTGTCTGATTCCATCCACGATCCCCACGTCGCATAAGGCTGTGGGAGGTGAGCCTTGATAATAGGACCAATCTTGGTCCTAACACAATCCTCAACAAAACTAATTACAAGAAATCATAGAGAGATACATCAATCCCAATATAAATGTGTATTATAATATAATTGAGCTTTGAAAATTAAAAACATAATAATTGTTTCGGATATGAGCAGTAATCCTCTGCTCCAGGGTGGCTGGAAGAGGTATTCCACGGGTGATATCTCGCGGTAAAGATGAACTAGACGCTGCAGATGATCAAAAAGAAAATCATGATATTTATATTTATATATATTGCAGGTAATTGCTTTCAATCCGACACGAAACTAATATCCTCTCACCATGGTCTGAAGCAACTGATGACGATGACGACTGCTCAGTAGTAGTCGCGTCACCAATCCTCGGGAGGGGCTGACCGTGCCGAAGCAGCTCCGCGACGGCCAACTCCACGACCTCGGGGTGCACTAGATCTCGGCATATCTATAATGTAGTTCACCAGAATAATAAACAACTTAAGTGCAAAAGAAAATTAATAACAATGTGGTTTGCCCGAATAATAAACAACTTAAGTGCAAAACTTAGTATGCCAACAATATGGCACTGCCGACTATAAAAGACAACTCAAATTAAATAGTCAACCACCATCAATTAATTACTAATTCAATTTAAATAATAAACAGGCATGTCTAAAAGTACATTGACAAGAATATTTTTGCTCTACACAGTCAATCACTATCACTAAACAATGGAACGTCTTCCTCCTCCTCGTCATCTTCATCTTCTTCTTCTTCTTCGTCATCAACGTCTTCCTCAGTATTGCCATCGTCATCATCACCATCATCATCACTGAGGGCTTCAGCATCGACCTCTTCTCCAGCATGCCGTAAATCGCAAAGAGGCTCATTATCAACATCGTTATTCTGAAGCGGTATCACTATGGGAGCATCATCCTCTTGGTACATATCAACGAACACATCATCATCAACAAAACCTCTTTTGGTCTTGATAACAGTATGCCAATTTGGATCCTTCCTTGTCACACCCTTTGCATAGAAGACCTGCATTGTCTGAGCTGCAAATATAAATGGTTCGTAGGATCTGAGCCTTGACCTCATATTAACGTCTACAATCTCATATCGAATACTAGCTTTAACGTCAAACCATTTGCACTTGAACATTACCAGTCGATAACCGCTGCCATAATAGTCTAGTTCAACAACCTCCTTCAACTACCCATAAAAATCACGCTCGCTATCATTATAACAGTCACCTTTGATTAAAACTCCATTATTTTGGGTTTGTTTAGTAAGGTCAACTTCTATCGCGTTAAACCTAAACACGTTGACAATGTACCCTTTATGACACGATACTAGTCTACTCGGGCTAGCAGTAAGAAACTTGAGACAGACGTCAACTCCATCATGGGCGGTCTACCACAACAAACAATTTACACAGAGTATTAGCTTATTACATGCAGTCTATATTAGAAATGACCTGTAGGTTTTAGAACTTACGCGCTGTCGGAACCACTCAGGGAACGTATTGTTTCGTATTTTTTCAAGTTGTCCATATGATATCTCAGGGTTTGCTAATAACACTTTATCATCGTATTCACTGCATGTTATATGGCATCGTCATTATATTATGTTAGTGGATACTATGAGAAAGAAGATATGTACGCAACTACTTACACTATGAATGGTGCAACTTCATTACAATTCATGAGAGCGTACAACGTTGCGGCAATGTACTCCTCTTCTAATAGATATCGACCACTCCTTGCTCCAAGTGCACAACCAAGATGCTTGAATATGGAAAACGTTCATTGAATTCTTTACGTTCCGAGCTTGGCGCATAATCTATTAAGTGTTGGCCAATTACCTCAAAGGGGTTATAAGCTTGAATTTGATGAAAATAGCTGCCTTATTTTTTTATAAGCAAAGGAGGCAGCTTATTACGACGGTAAAGATGTCCCCTAATAAAGTCTTTCCACTTTTAATGTCACTTGAGAAAGGAATTGCCCTTAAATCCGAAATTTTGGACGAGTCTAAATTGTGGCATTTGAGGTATAGTCATCTAAATTCTAATAGCCTTAAGTTGTTGAGGCAAAAGGATATGGTGCTTGGGCTGCCAAATATAAATGCGAAAAATAATATATATATATATATATATATATATATATATATATATATATATATATATATATATATGTGAAGGCTGCATTTATGGATAGATGCATAGGCTACCTTTTCCTAAAACATCTTGGAGGGCTAGAAGTTCGCTTGAACTTGTGCATGCCGATATTTGGGGACCTTTTAGAACACTTTCTCTTGCCGGAAAAAGGTATTTTTGTTGTTTGTTGATGACTCTAGTCAGATGATGTGGGTATATTTTCTTGAGAGAAAATTAGAAGCATTTTCATTCTTTATACGTTTCAAGGCCCTAGCAGAAAATCAAAGTGGTCATTCTCTTAAAGTTTTGCGAACTGATCGTGGGGGAGAATTTAATGATCATAAGTTCATTGAGTTTTGCAAGAAGAATAGGATCAAGAAAGAATTGACTATTCGACGTACACCACGACAAAATGGTGTCGTCGAAAGAAAATATAGAACTATTGAAATGGCCAGTAGCATGCTCCAAGGCAAAAGTTTGCCAAAATATTTTTGGGCCGAGGCTGTTAATATGGCTGTTTATATCCTCAATAGATCCCCCACTAAAGTTGTGCAGAATACTCCTTATGAAGCTTGGTTTAAGAGAAAACCAAAAGTCGAGCATTTTAAAATCTTTGGGAGTATTGTTTATGCCCACATCCCAAAAGAGAACAGAGAAAAGTTAGATGGAAAGGGAGAGAAATGTATCTTTATTGGATACAGTGATGAATCAAAGGGCTATCGTTTATACAAGCCCAGCTCTAAGCAGTTAGTTATCTCAAGATATGTGATTTTTTTATGAAACCAAAGCATGGAAATGGAGCAATAGTGTGCCTCAATGGCAACAGTTGTTGGATGAAGAAATTATGCCAACAGGAAGTGAAGCGTGCCCAAGCTCACCACCACCAACAAGCCCAAGAACAAATTCTGACCCAAACACATCATTTTCTCCTTCTTCAGCCTTATCTCATCCTAGAAAGATGCGGTTGATGCAAGAAATCTATGAAAGTTATGATGTTGCACTCTTTACATGTGAACCCCAAAAATTTGAAGAAGTTGCAAAGAAGAAAGTGTCGATTAAGGCTACGAATGAGGAGATGAAAATGATCCAGAAAAAATCAAACTTAGGAATTGGTTGATAAGCCCAATGATAAAGAAATTGTTTGACTCAAATGGGTCTACAAAGTCAAGCATAATAAAGATGGATCGGTGCAAAAATACAAGGCTCGTTTAGTGGCCAAATGATAATCTCAGTAGTCGGGAATAGACTTTGGAGAAACCTTTGCGCCTGTAATTTGTATGGAGACAATACGGACAGTTCTTGCTCTTACAGCTCAACTAAAGTTATTGGTTTATCAATTGGATGTCAAACTAACATTTCTAAATGGTGAAATTGAAGAAGAGATCTATGTCGAGCAACCGCAAGGATATATCGTCAAGGGACAAGAAGACAAGGTCTATCGCTACCTAAAGCCTTATATGGATTAAAGCAGGCACCACATGCTTGGAATAGCAAGATTGATAAGTACTTGCTTCAACAAGGATTCGTCAAAGAGCCCAAGTGAATAATCACTCTATGTGAAAATGCAAGGTAATCACGACTTTCTTATTTTATGCATTTACATTGATGACTTAATATTTACCGGCACTAATTTGAAGATTGTTGAGAATTTTAAGAAGACTATGATGCAAGAATATGAAATGACTGATCGGCCTTCTGCGATACTTTATCGGCATGCAAGCAAAGCAAAAACCTAGTCAAATATTTCTTTTTCGAGGAAAATACGCCGATGAGTTGTTAAGGAAATTTAATATGTCATCTTGCAAGCCTTTAGCTACTCCAATGGCACCGATTGATCAACTCTCCAAGAATGATGGAAAAGAAAAAGTGGATGAGTCTATCTATCGAAGACTTGTTGGATTGTTGATCTATCTTACAAACACAAGGCCGAATATCGTGCTCTCAATCGGCATTGTTTCCAGATTCATGAGCGAGCCAAGCAAGTTACATTTTGATACAGTTAAAAGGATACTAAGGTATATCAAAGGTACTCAGAATTTTGGCATCTTATATGAGACAGAGAAGGACAACAATCTTATTGAATTCGCAGACAGTGATTGGGCAAGAAGCCTAGATGACAGGAAGAGCACAAGTGGTTACATTTTCTGCATGGGATCTAAGGTTATTTCATGGTCTTCGAAAAAGCAGAAAATGGTATCACTATCATCTGCCGTAGCCGAATACATATCAGCCACGAATGCAGCTTGTGAAGCGGTATGGCTTAGGGGAATACTAGAAGACTTAAAGCGCGGACCAGAATTTCCTACAATAATATATTGTGATAACAAGTTAGCTGTATCCTTGGCTAAGAATCCAATATTTCATAGCCGCACAAAACATATCGAGTTACATCATCATTTCATTCGAGAGCTTATGGAGAAAGGCGAAATCGAACTACAATCTTGCAAGATCGGAGATCAGCTCGCTGACATCTTCACCAAGCCAATACCGACAGAGAAGTTCATGCAGTTTAGAGACCAGCTTGGAGTTTATGATTTTTCAAAATTAAGGAGGGATGTCAGAAGAGTAATCTAGAAAAATCTAAAGATAAATCTTTATTTGTCTCTAGAATGTTGTAAGCAAAGATCTATCTAAAATATCTAGATTCTATATAGTTGTAAGGAAATATCTGTATCAAGAAAGTAGGTTCTAGAAAATTCATCCTCTACTATAAATAGAGGTGAATTGTTGTACTTGAAGAACAATTCCGGGAAATAAAAAGCCCTTGCATCAATTATCCAAGAAAATAAAGGGTCTTGGCTCAAAGGCCTGAACTAAAAGGGCCTCACTAGCCAATAAATAAATGTTAATTCTTTGATTGATTTGTGATATTCTTGCGATGGTTATTCTAATTAATGTTCTCAGAAGTTCAAAGGTATTCACTGTGACTTTTTATGTTATTTGTTATTGGTTTGCTTCACACTACTACTACGTTACAACTGAACAGTAGTGTTAGATTTGCCTATTTTTTCTACTCTATCTTCCATATCATCATACAAGTGATTGCCGTGGTCCAAGCATGACTAGAATCACGCCCTATTAATTCCTGCCCAAGAAACACACTTCAACGGAAGGAGGCATAATGTTATTACAAATACTAATATCACGGCCATCGCTATTGTTGCCATTGATATTGTTAGATTATATATATTAATATGACAATTACCTTTTTTCTATTGTTCTATATCTAGAATATTCTAGAGTTCTCATAATTAATATAGGATTCTCTTTTCAATTTCTGGTAGGATAGCTTTTTATTGCCTATATAAAGACCTCATTGTACTCAATTTTATAAAACTCTCTAATATAATTATCTTTCCCTTCAGCTTTTCAATCGTGGTATTAGAGTCATACGATCCGCCGGTTTGAGAGTCCTTCAACTTGTTTCGCAAACTCCGACGGACGGCCTTCTGCCATTCGCCTGGCAAACTCAAGTGTTTTTGTTTCTTTTCGTTCTCTCTTTTTCTTCTTGATTTTAGAATTTTGGTCTTTCTTTCCCGCCCTTTTCTACACAGCGATCTTCACTTATGCTAAAATAGCCACCGCCTCGCTCTTACTGTTTTTCAATTCTAACTTATCTCTTTCACTCAAAAGAATATATATATATATATATATACAAATATATTTGTGTATATATATATATATATATATGTGAGAGCTGATCCGTTGATAGCGCTAGCAAAATAGGAGATTTTGCTAGCGCGATTTGGCCGTCCACGAGAGATCTGTGGACGGTCCAGATCTTTTTTTTGCGTTTTTTGTAAGTACATCCGCTACATAAAATAGCGGACCATTTTTTGACAAAAATACCCTTTTAAGTATGTCCGCTACATAATGTAGCGGACGAGTAGCCAGACACTTTTCTCTTTCTCTCTCATTTCCCTCATTATGACATGTTTCTCTCTCTTATTCTCTCTCTTCTGTCGTTAATTTCTTACTTTTTCCGAATCTTCCTCTGTCCTTTCTCTATCTTTTCTCTCTCATCCTTCTTTCTTTCATGAATTCCATGAATTTGTCTCCTAAAATGTAAAGAAATCTGTACAATACGATTAATTTCTAGAAAAATAAACTTCTGTTATTTGAGTTAGAAACACTCCTCAAACTCGCAGATAACTAGCAACCTTATCTCCACTCCTCGAAGACTTGATTGCACCAGCTAAAGAGAGAGAGAGAGAAGAAAGGAGGATGAGAGAGAAATGACTTGATTGCACCAGCTTATCTGATATCTGACCCTTGAAATTATTTTTAGATAAATCAAGAAACTCTAACTCACTAAGCCTTCAAATCATTTTTAAATAAATCAACTCTGCCAATCTACTCTACACACCTATCGGCTGAATACACATCCAGTGTTACAGGTTATTCATTGTCTCACTGCTGGCTAACAACCCATGTACATAGTAAGAAAGGTGGGAGAGGAGGATGAGAGAGAAAATGGTGAAAGAAAAGAGAGAAAGATAAACAAGTTAAAAAAGTGATGTGAGAGAGAGAGATAGAGAGAGAAGTCAGAAGAAGGAGATAAAATAGAGAGAAAAAGAGAAAGAAGTTAGAACATTAATGACAGAGAAAAAAGGTCTGAAAACTAGTCCGTTACATAATGTAGCGGACGGAGATAAAGGAGAGAGAGAGAAGGAGAAAGAAGTCAGAACATTAATGACGGAAAGAGAAAAAAGGTCTAAAAACTAGTTCGCTACATAATGTAACGTACAGACTCTTTTTAAGCTGGAGGGTATTTTTGTCAAAAAATTGTCTGCTACATAATGTAGTGGATATGTAGCGGACGTACTTAAAAAAATGTAAAAAAAATATCTAGACCATCCACAGATCTCGGGTGGACGGCCAGATCGCTATTTTGCTAGCGCTGTCAACAGATCAGCTCTTTATATATATATATATATATATATATATATATATATATATATATATATATATATATATATATATATATATATATATATATATATATATATATATATATATATATATATCCTCTTCAGTTACCTCTGTCGATTTCCTTTAGCCCAAACACTAATCCAACACCCTCATAAGATACAGTTTCTTCCAGTGATCACAATGCTGCCAACCATGCCACCAGGCCTCTCATTCAGTTCTTGCAATGAATCCTGCTCTTGTCTTGTTATGTCTCTTGCTTTGTTCTTAGTCGCCGGACCTCACCCGACACCTTTATGGTCGCCGGACCTCACCGCGGGACTCCTGCCTTGTTCTTAGTCACCGGACCTTATCCCGAGACCTTTATGATTGATGGACCTCAGCCCAAGACTCCTGCCTTGTTCTTAGTCGTCGGACCTTATCCCGAGACCTTTATGGTCTTCGGACCTCACCCCGGGACTCCTGCCTTGTTCTTAGTTGCCCACCCTCACACTGAGACCTTTATAGTCGTCGGACCTCACCTCGGGACTCCTGCTTTGTTCTTAGTCTACAGACCTCATTCTGAGACTTTTGTCTTGTTTTTAGTCGCTGGACCTCATGCCGAGACTTTATGGTCGTCTGACTTTGCTCTGAGACTCTCGTTTGTTCTTGCATCGCCGGACTCTATACATGGAATTCATCTCAACTTGGATCTCACTTAATGCAGCTGATATCAAGACACTTGTTTGAATTTAACCTCCAAACTCAAGCTTGTTATTTTTTACCAACTTGAGTTTGAGGGGGATGTTAGATTATATATATTAATATGGCAATTACCTTTTCCCTATTGTTCTATGTCTAGAATATTTTAGAGTTCTCATCATTTATATAAGATTTTTTTTTCTGGTAGGATAGCTTTCTGTTGCCTATATAAAAGTCTCATTGCACTCAGTTTTATAATACTCTCTAATATAATTATCTTTCCCTTCACCTTTTCAATCAGATATGATCATGGCAAATGCCAACAGATCATGAAATAAAAGAAGAAAGATCTCGCAGTCGACTTCAGGACCATGCATGATAATGCTATGAGATTAAACAGCTGATAACATGCACACAGAAACACGCGCACACGTATGCACGCATCATTCCCAAGCAAATGCACACTCACATGCTTTACTACATATTTTGACACATTGACTATATTGGAGCAATACGGATGGACTAATGACGGTAAGGCCTCTCTAGGATTCTTATTTTGTGACGACTAAAGTGTAGGCGAGGCAACTCCTCCGTGGTAATATGGTATCACTTCCTACGGCAACTTGCTATAACAGCAGGAAAAGAATGCATCTGAAGAGTTGTACGACAAGGTAATGTTTAGCAGCGGCCAAGCGCAACACAGGATCTGGGTCTTGAGTTTGATTCGGTGTAGCAGAGGCTACCTATCTTCAAGTCACAATGCTTCTCATTCAGTTACACCTTTGGCACAGTTGGAAACAGCAGCAGGGGAGGGGCATACTGCTAAAACAAATAATAGAAGAGGCATCCTTTTTCCTTCAATCATTGTAAGCTGTTGCAATCTACCAAAGAGACTCCAATTAAAATGGCTTACAGTTCTTGACAGAGAGAGCCTATCTTATGCGTCCTTCTGTACCTTGCTGTCACACCCTCAAAATGGAAATCGTAAATGTAATCAAAATTCCTGAAATACGGTTATAATTCTAGTAACATAGGTTACAAACGGAGCAACTAATCTTTTAAAACAAAATGTCTCCCTAAACAACAATCCAAGACAATCAATTATCTTAGTACTCCCTTACAAAACAATTTACTAAACGCAGCGGTTGAACAAATTACACAGTTAATTCAATCAAATTATCCACATCCCGGTAAAGTCTCAAAATAAATTGCGAAGTCTAATCAACAACAAAGAACTCCCAAAATTCCAACGCCGTCACATGGATCCTTAGTCACTTCTTTCACCTGTGGCAAGGGACAACGTAGAGTAACAGAGTGAGCTCGAATAGCCCAGTAAGGTACCAAAAACGACAAGACATCAAAGCAAAAGTAACAGAATAGAATGACAATACTCAATGAAATTGAGCAAACTAAATTTTTATATCAAATACCAAAATAAACGTGATTAAGCATTATCCCTAAACATATTTAATCCTAAACATATACATAATACGCCGGGAATGCGACACAACAAAAATATACGAGTATTATGTTGGTCATAAGACATAAACGTACAAACATCAAATATGTATTACCGGTAACGTGCTAGGCATCTACTGATCGTCAGCATATAAATAAATACGTGTCCAAAAGACCCTCTCAGTTGGAGAGTTGTTCAAACACAGTCATTTAAGGCAGTGAAAAGACTTAAACTTGGACCATATTCAGGCCATGACAATGATTTACGTGGCTCCAAAAGAATTTATTATAACATGGCCAATAACAAGCCCATGCACTTATAAAATAGAAGTCTTTTAGAACCCATGTAGCCATATAAGGAATGAAAGAATAGACTATTTTGGAGAATCAGACTAGAAAGTAGCGGATGAATTCAAACGTCTTAAGAATATTAACGAGCTTTTTAGCTTATGCTTAAGCTGAAGGTTCCAAAGCAAAATCCAGAATAGCACTGCATATTCTCTTATTTAACTAAAAGCAAGACAAGGGTGACAAAAGAATGAAGAGGCTAGGTGAGCGCCAGCCTCCGTGTTGCCAGGCATCTAAATCCATGTTGCCAGGCATCTAAAGAACATAATGTAGTGCAGTGACAAAAAGAAGAAAACAACATAGGAAACAAGTTAGTGCTAACAAGAATAACTCAATATTTAAACCATCATACAACAGAAGTCTTGCTAAGTGAAGATTGCAAAACGTGAGCAAACATAACTGGAACAGGAACACCAAACAGTGTAGAAAGAACAACAGGAACACGAAGCATTAGTCGCTAATGGTGGAAGCTTGTTGAAGTGGGTGAAAAAGGCCATAATCCTATAGATAGAACTGAAAATACACTTTGTGAAACAACTAATGGCAGAAGGTTTCATGTAATTGAAAACACTTGGAATTTCACCAAATCAAAACCAATAGGAAATAATCAATCCAAGCTACTGATTATATAAGAACCATGTGTATTCACGTTTGGGACATCAGGAGGAAAATAGAGAATGGTTCTAAAT
Source organism: Escallonia herrerae (assembly GCA_033070095.1). Lineage (NCBI taxonomy): Eukaryota > Viridiplantae > Streptophyta > Magnoliopsida > Escalloniales > Escalloniaceae > Escallonia > Escallonia herrerae. Next base: position 162,817 of record JAVXUP010000187.1, read on the forward strand.
GAAGGAATAGAAATTAAACAAAACAAAAATAAGGATGGACATGAATGACGAACAATAGATTTTCAGATTCAAAAACGGTATTTAGTCATAAACAAATTATGAAACCGAAGAAGGAAACATTTGCCATGGCAAGAAGACCAGAACCCCCTACCTTTATAGAGTTATAGGAGCAAATCAGTAAAAGCTCAACCCCCCCCCCCCACCCCCCCCCCCCCACTACGGCAATCGATTTACACCAAAATTCTCCCAAAAAACAAAAAAAAAGGCAAGTTTTGGGCTGTACTGCTGAGGAAGACGGAAGGAACCACAAGCAGGAAAGAAAAGAGGCCGAAAGAAGAAGAAGAGGACTATTTATACCAGAACCCTTCAAACCCCCCGAACTTTAACACTTATTCAAAATGTACCAAAACTTTTCTAATATTACAAAAAGGTCACAAACTTATTCATTTAGTAATTTACTTTTTTTTCTTGTTTTAAAGTGATAGCAAATCATTAAGATAATGGGGTATTACCCTTGCTCTTCCAGGTTCTTGTGCCTACTCACTGGGATCCTTGAGGTTGGCTTTGTTCACTACAACAAAACTGGACTGTAAGGACGCCCAAAAGCGTCCTTACAAGTGTCATGTAAGGACGCTTTTGGTGTAAGGTCGCTTTCGAACGCGTCCTAACCCCGCCCCATTAGACGCCGTCACAATAAGTTATAACAACGCGCACAAGCGTCCCAATAAAGGCCAGGTCTAATAGGATGCAAATACATGTCCTATAAAGCGCTCATTAAGAAGACTCTAATATGCCCTATCGTGACGCTGCAAAGCGTTATAATAACTATTTTAGGACGCTTTGTAACGTTGTCAAAGGTAAGGCCTAAAAAGGTGCAACTGAGCGTCCTTTAAAGTGCTCAAGAAGATGACTCCAATATATCCTATAGCGACACTAAAGAGCGTTCCAATAACTCTTTTGAAACGCTTGTTAGCGTCGTAATAGGTTCCATACCAAATTACAAATATTTACATTGTGATGCCTATGCCACCAATTGTAATATGTACCACACCATCAATAGACCAATGTAACCGAATTTAGTTCATACCACATTCCAAGCATAAGAAATTAAAAACCCACTAAATTGAAGGATCACATCCAAAGTCTTCATATTTACTAAACGTCTCAAGTGAACAATTTCATTGACTCCAAAGTTCAATATAACCACTTGTTCAAAATGCCTAGCTCATAGAGTTGTAACAACCACAAAAGGATTCGTGACCAACAAGCTATCCAATGTCCATCCAACAATAAAATATAGTCATCTGAGTCACCATATAAGTCACCAATCACATGTCATCTAGAGATGTCAAACGGGCCGGGCGGCCCGCGGCCCGGCCCGGCCCGTTCATGAACAGGGCTGGCCCGGAGGAATCGGGCTTAGGGCCTGGGCTTGGACCAGGCCGAAAAATTCTGGGGAAAAGCCCGGCCCGGTTCCGGCCCCACCTGTTTGAATTTTTTTGTTTTTCCCCCCCTTTCTCTCCCCCTTTTCCTCCAACGGATATATTCCCCCAAAATTCCACTTTTACCCCCCCAACAGCAATATAACGACTAGCTATGTGTTCAGATTTTATTAATAAAGATCACCAAGAAGAGTAAGAAAAGATTTAACATATAGCAAAAAATAAAATGAGAGACAAATAAATATATCTATACATACATACATATATATGAATATTACATATAATGAAATAAAATGATAAAAATTAGATTTGTCAAAATTTGAAAATTGGACATGCCTAAAGATGAAATTTAAAATTGAATAACAAGAAAATTTAAAAAAAAATTAAAAAAAAAGGGCCCGGGCCGGCCCAAGCCCGGCCCTAGAAATTGGGCCTAGGGCCAGGGCCTGGACCGGGCCTAGCATTTCTCCCCAGTCGGCCCGGCCCGGCCCGGCCCGGATGGCTGCGGCCCTGGCCCAGCCCCGGCCCGGTTTCGCTTCAAGCCCGATGGGCCCGGGCCGGGCGGCCCAAGCCCGGCCCGTTTGACATCTCTAATGTCATCAACGTTCTCTAGTTCCACCTGCAAACACAAATATATAGTTATTAGTTGATTGTATATATGTATTGGAAGTTTACTTTCGCACTTTCTAATGACAGACTTCAATAACTTTACATTGGCAATTTTAGAAGCACTTCACAACACAAATGTACTGCTCCGTTGTAGCAAGAATGCATGCATCTTGGTTGATCATAAGATATGAGTGAAAGAAGCTATCCTTAAAATCACAGAAGTCATGATATAACTAAACCTTTTGAGTTTGAAAAACTCTAGATGGGTTTTGTAAGGTTGAGACTAAAGTGCGAAAATGTGAAAAAGATTGACTTCAACAAATATGATATTTCCAAGGTTTTCTTCAAATAAGAGTAAAGCAACCACAAATAGGTGGGAACTTACATAAGGACACGGCCACGCAACAGTTGCTCTATAAGTATCATAAATGGTTCTATGAAACTCGTAGGATCGTATCAAACGTTCATCCTTTTTCACAGCAACCTGAATAGATACTTCACACAATTCGACCCAAGTTCTTCCCCCCAACTTGTATAGATGGATCTGTGCTCTGTATAATTCCTCTTGCTATAGTTTCTGAGGGATTCATTATGCTCTCAAGGCATACAACATCTCGAACCTGAAGAGTATATTCAACATAAAATAACTTGAGCATTGCTGTCACAAGAGTTGCCAATTTCAAACACAAATTGAGCATTTATGTCCTAACAATCTGAAATTATGTCCTAACAATAAGTGGAGTTAAGGAGCTTTTTTTTCCTTCTTTATTCTAAAAAGTCTCCTTGAGAATAAGCAAAGAGGTAAACTGAATTGAGACAATAAACTTTTGTCTAAATTGCATAGTCATCTAGCATACACAAGCAGTTTGCTCATCAGGATCATTTTTGCTAGCTTTTAATTTGCCAAAAGCAGGCTATCTTCTTTGGCAAGGATCGTAATTAGAAAAACGCATGTCGGGATTACAGATTAGATACCCACGTGCATCTACCCGCGACACCCAAATGGAATTCCCACACACGTTACAGGGGCATATAATCTTTCCATCAACACTTGCATTAGCAAAAGCAAAATCAAGAAATTCTTCCGGTCCTTTAAAATATGCACGGCTGGTCCTACATTGGTTCATACAAATCTTATCCATTTGTCTACCTTGAGCAAATAAACAATCTATATCAGAAGTCCATCTTAACTAAAAGCTAATGACTATGTACACACTTAAAACTATATGACAAAAAAGACTAGAAAACAGAACAAAGAAACTACTTTTATATGTTTTTAAGGACAAAAACAAACAAATATTAATTCCTAAATATGCAATCTGCAGGAGTATATACAGATGTTGTTAGGAATAAAGGTTTTGCTGGCATAATATCTAATAAAACTGTAGTACTAATCACCTTATGTGGAAATAAGGAACACCTTCAAAATGGAACCAACTGCTTTGCATTGAATTACCTGTGTGCACCTCAACTTTTGACTAAAATCAAGATATCCACCTACAAAAAGCAAAAGAAATACCATTAGAAATTGAACGAAACAAAATATGCAACATTTTTGGAATACATGCCCTTTTATTTGAGCTACTGCAATATCAAATTAAGTTGGATTCCACGCTTTCATGCTTTCAGGAGAAGAAAAAGTCAAAGCACCAATAAAGCTAGCATACATCATATACCCATCTCAGCAATTAAGGCAAGGAAAAATGCATTGCTTTTTCTGCATATAAACTTCTGGTGATGTAATTTCTGCTAAAATAACCACCTGATATGATTTTTACACTAGCAGAATTGTAAAAGATCAATAATCAATGCGTTAGGAATCAAACTGTAGCATTTACAATGCCAGACAATCCTGGAAGCCAGAAAATCTACCTTATATGTCTTGAAAAGAAACAAAAGAATAATGGGAAGTATCAAAGAAACTTGAAATGGAAGCGAAATGCCAGAGAAGTTGAAACCAAGCTCGATACATTGCGAAGCTGCTAGGACTTGCCTCCTATAAGTAAAATTCTTCACGATGTCCTTTTTGTTCCTTCCCTTGGCAAGCAGAGTTAGTTTGTGAGTTTCTCTTATTATACATGCAGGACAAAGCCTTGGCTGCACTGGCAATCGAGGACAAGAAGAGGCAGTACGCCGCTGCTGAGAAGCATCAGTATGCCGCTGCTGAGAAACATCTTGAAGATGTTCTGCAATCGGCTCTTGCCACTTCAGAGTGATTACTATTTATTTCTTTTTGTTTAATTAATTTTAGTTCATATTTTATCTCTGTTTTGGCAAAGAGCATGTTACTAAAGATGTTTTTTTTATCCTTTATATCGAAAGTTGAGCTATTTTTTGGACACAGCCTGAAACTTTGGACCACATCTTTATCAAACGCCACTGCCAGACCCTTCTGGTTTGTAGCCCTGCGGGCATAAAAACACAACTTATGGGCAACTCCACAAAAGAGTGGTTGATTGCCTGGCTCGTGAGAACCAAAGGAAAGCACAAATATCTACTCATGAACATAAACATTACTGTAACTCAACTCTAATCCTACAGCAGATTCTCAACTAATTGGAATTAACCCAAAATTCCCAGCATCTACCTGGCAGCAGTTAAAACACAAACTATTGGTCCTTCAAGAATCAAATTGAACATCGACCCATCTCTTTCACTTAGCTCTCTTTCACTTGGTTTTAATTCAATATCACTACTGTGTTGGTAGATTGTTCAACGAAATCATTTTTTTCCTCTTTTTGCGGCGTAAATTGCAGTATGAAAAAGTGAGTGCTCCTAAGAACAACCGGTATACAAGAGAACATTACTCTCCTATCAAGTCCATGAGGGATTTTGAGTGGAAAACTGAACTAAGAAAATGACTTGATATTGCTATTCTTGGCCTAGAGACCAAGAACCTGGGGACCTAGTGCTTCCTCTATCACTAGATCTTCCCTCGTGGGGAACAATCCCTGCTCTCCCCTTCATCCTTTCCAAGTCAATTCTTCACCACCCAAACCTAATTATTTCCCCTTCTGTACCCATAACCGAATTCAACCCGTCAAACCATTGGTGGGTCTCCAAGAATTTGAGCCACGGTTCAATAAATCTTGTGATATCATCACAAGGAAAGCCCAAGTTCGAGACCCACGAGACGGACCCTCCGAAGAAGAAGTGGCAGATGAAGAAAAGGCTGAAATTAACTAATTCGATTCCGATTCCATTTCCCCCCAAATGCACAATAAATCAAACAACTAGAATTGTATGATAGAGAAAAGGAGAAGGAAGTTACCTTTAGGTCTTCAATTTCCTTGGATTCATCATCTTGGCCGGATGTTGTTAACTGATGGAAGACGAGTGTAGAGAGAGAGAAATGGAAACGAAATCCCAAAGAAGTTGAAACCCAAATCTGAAAACGGTGTAGTATTGAGGTGGCGGTATTTTTTAGCATCTCCATTTTTTGTTGCGCGCCACCTAAATCTTAAGCCGAAACGCCATCGTTTTAACGTAAGCGTCCTTACAACTAGTCAAAAAAAGGGACGCTTATTAGGTTGCGTCCCATATTCCACTTTTTAGGCGCTTTTGTAAAAGCGTCCCTTTACGAGCGTCGTTACAGTCCAATTTTGTTGTAGTGGTTGACACTGTGAACAAGCTCTTCACACTGAATTTCCAATTAAGGGGCTTGCTCACAGCCAGTACCGCAGCAATGTTGCATTCCAGCCATAACAGGGTCAATATTTGCAGCCCAAACGATGGAACACTCAGCTCATAATGCTGTTTTGTTGCACAACATGTAAGAGATTACATCAGTACCACCTGCTGCAGAGAAAATAATTATTCCGGCCTTCTTTTCAAAGTCATAAGAGATTCAGGCCAGCTACTGTTGGGAGGTCATCGCCGAGGATGTGGAGTTGGGGCTTGAAACTAGCGTCAAGGGACTCAAACAGACTTTAATCTGCAAAGAGGTATCATTCAGTTTGTCATGCTGGAGCCAGTAAAGCAGCGTTGTTAGTTGACTTCAAAATCACTCCATATAGTACAGCGCCAAGCGAAGGTAGCCTCATTATGCTCATCTCACTATTGCGGATTGATTAGAAGGTGGACGTTAAGGTCAAGCAAGCGGGTATACTTTAAGGTTTGGTCCCCTTAAGGCACAACGGAATATCAAACTTCCTTGGAGCTCCTATTGTCTCTTCCCTTAAGACGGGCAGACAGGGGCAGACCTACGTTTGTACAAGGGGCTAATGTACCCCCCTCAACTTCCAAAAGAATTTTTTTTTCTTTTTCATTTCATCTGGTCTGTAACTCTCTCTCTTTCTCTACGACTTGCCCTACGCCAACAGCCCGAACTACTCTCTCGGACTCTCATGCACTCCCAGGCAGGCAGACCGCAGACACCCACTCACCAACAACGGGCAACGGCAACATGCCAACACGGGAGGGGCTCCTCGAGGCGACTCTCTCTGGAGAGCTCAGCTCATATCTGGAACGATAGCCGACTAGCCGAGTGGAGGCATCAACTGCCAAAGTGGTGTTCTTCAGGTCTGTTATGCTTGTCCACTGCTCAAGATTTTGACAATGGAAATTTATCTCCAGCGCCATACACTGTCAGATTGATATTGGAGAATGCCAATATGTCCAATTTTATATAAATTTTTATTTTGCGCCCAAAATTGAAAAACTGTGCCTGGAAGGTCATGATTTTAATGTAAAACTTTATATTTGGAACTTTGTGTAAAGGATACAGTGTTCTATAACGGTGCTGCTTTAATTTGTTGTTTAATAAGTTCTTAGCTGCAGCTGATGTTCCAAGAAAGCATCCGACCAAACTTCAGGCGTCGACAACTTGTGACCCATGACCGTTCAATTAGTCAACTGCCTTCATCATTTTAAAATTTAGATACGCATTTTCGGAGTGATCGATGATTGATCATTTGCTTTCCGAATTGCTTTCCCAATTTGATTTTCATATATTGATGGATTTGATTTCCTGAGTACATGTTAATTAAGGTGCTATATTTCCAATTCAGAAAAGCTGCTTAGTTGTTTATCAAGTTTAATGGACTAAAAATGCAGAAAGAGGGGGACCAATGTACATTTTTCAGTGTGCAAGAAGAACCTTTCGAATAAATATTGACCAATATTAAGGATGAGAAATTCCAAAGCGTACTATTGGAATTGCCCGTAAAGTGTTTCTGCCAGACGGATACAGCTCTTTTTAACACTGAACATTATTCTTAGTTGATTCAAGCAGAAGAACTGGCAGTCCTCCATATAAACCATATAGCAACATGTTAAATATATCAGTAGACTCTTGCACCCATCTATACAGCACTTTCTACCCTAAATGCAAGGCTGGTATAACAGATATCTTATTTAAGTGCAAACTGAGGGGGAAAAAAACTAATACACTGAAAGTGCACTCATTTTGTGTGTATTATCGAAAAATGCACTCAATTTTTTTGTATAATTTTACTTAGAAAATTAGCGACTTTAATATATATTTTTTGTACCTCCTGGAGTATGGCGCACAACCTTTCAAAAAGGTGGGCTCTAATATCAATATATGTATGGTACTTGAAACGTTAACATGACTTTATTTTTATTATGCGTTTATTTGAGTTTTTTATACTAGTCGTGAACTGACCAACACACACATCGTCCAACAAGTATCATCACAAGTTTAAACAAAATGCTATCTGCTTCTGGGACTTGTTCTAGACCTAAAATTTTTTAGTATCACTATTGGACAACCTTTGCTTCAGTAAGGAAGAGATGATGTTTGTGTTGGGTAAAAACCACCGACACTGTTTTAGGATCATTTTTTGTGCCTGTGACTAAATTGTGGATGCCTGCAAATATAATTCCATTTAAGAAGATAACTACGTAATTGTCTAGACATATTGGGAAAGCTGCAGTTATAATATGTTTATTCTTCCTTCACCTTAAACTTACGAACAAATTTTGGTTACAGCTCCAGTTGTAAGAATTTTTCTCCAATCTCACATATAATTAATGACAATTAATAGTCGTTAAATTTTTCGTGTGACATTTCTGGTAATACCTTCAGCGACATTATTAGTTGCATTTTTAAAGCGTTATTAAGTAGAAACTACTAGAAACATTAAGGACCATTAATTGTCGATGTACCGAGGTAAAAGGAAGATTTCTTCAACACAAATATTAGCAAAAAAAATTTATAAACTTTAAGAGTATAAATCCTCCACGATCACCGTGAACAGCTGATCAAACGCTTGTGTATACTTTCTGATGTAGCTTTCTGATTTTCTTTATAAGATGGTTTTGAGTTTTACTAATCGGTTCTGTTTCTGGAGGGGGGGCTTGGAAGAAAATCTATATAAACTATTTTTACATTTTGTACCGAAGTAGTACTGCAGAATTTGCCATTCCATTTCATGTCATTAAGTGGCTCGTACGGATATATAGCATATCGTACGGATGCAAAATCGATGTATACTTGATGCATATATAACGTGTTGCGTTTAAAACTTATTGCAACACGTTATATGCTAAGCATCTTGTTGGGAAAGCTTGTGTTAATTTGAACTTGTTAATTTGATTTTCATATTTTGTCACATATATGGCTATTCTTAGTTTGAACTTCATGCGAAAACATAAGCATCTTGTTACTGACCATAACTACAAGAAGGTATATGTCAAATGCTAGCAACGACATTGTAGTTTCCAATAAACATATCCTGTCTTATAGACCTTCACCAGCTCCTATAAATCGGCAACTTTTTCTTGATAGCTAAACAACCAAACACACCAGAGCATCCTTTAAGATATCAGAAACATTTTATTACCCTCGGTTCTCTCATGGCATCTCAGCACAAGTTTCTCTACGTGCTAGCACTGTTGATTGCTGGCCTCCGCATAGCAATGGCCGGGGATCCAGACATCACAACTGATTTTGTAGTACCATCAAATATCGTCAATGTGACTTCAAACCTATTCACATTCACAGGCATGCGAGCTATTATTAATGCACCCCCACCAGCAGCGTTCAAGGTCTCGAAAGCAAGCATGGCCGAATTTCCGGCTCTTAAGGGGCAGAGCGTATCGTATGCAGTTCTTCAGTACCCTGCCGGCACTGTGAACCCACCACATATCCATCCTCGTGGATCCGAGCTCTTGATTGTGTTTCTAGGTTGCCTGGAAGTTGGCTTTGTTGACACCACGAACAAGCTCTTCACTCAGACCCTCCAACAGGGTGACATGTTTGTTTTTCCTAAGGGACTTGTTCACTTCGAGTACAACAGTGCCGCCAAGACTCCAGTCTTAGCAATATCAGCATTTGGCAGTGCAAGCGCTGGAACAGTGTCAGTTCCTACTGCAATTTTCAATACCAGCATTAGCGATAATATCTTGGCGAAGTCCTTTAAAACTGATGTCGCTACAATTCACAAAATCAAGTTGGGACTTGGCTTTAAAGGCTAAACTAGAAGATTTTACAGGTTACAATCCAATAAGTCTTTCAAAGTCGATAACACCGCCGTTCAGAAAACCAACGTTGGACTTGGCTCTACAGCTTGAACTTGAAGGACATTAGTAGTTGATTTCCAATAAGAACTTGATGTTGTATCTTTCTTGGTTTTCAATGCCCTTATTCCCTGAAATGAGTTCCCTCTGTTCATTTCCAACTTCTCCTTTCAAATGTTCAGAGGTATTTGCTACTGAATTCAATGCTATTTTTTTAATACACCTTGGATATATAACTTTGAACGACAGAACATTTTTGTATGATAGCGCGTGTTGCTGCTAAAAATATGCTCCGCGTACTTTGCGGAACCTGAGCCTGGACCGATGACCTGCAAGACAGAAAACGAGTGACCGCCGGGTGGGGTTCCCGGCGGAGAACTCTCCGATGCTTAAGTCAGAGCGCAGCTACAGGACAGTAACTCTGAAAAGCATGAATTGTGTAGTTGTTCCATACCTGGAGGGGTAGACCCCTTTATATAGCTGTAGGAGAAGACTCCTAGTAGGACTGGGCCGTGGGCCAGATGCATTAGGATCGCGTTAGGATCCTCGAGGATCACATCACAATCCCTAATAAGATAATCATTGATCTCTCAGTTTGACTAGGATTGCCGGGTATTCCCCAATTATTGGGAGTTATATTTGAGTTATATTATAAGCCCCCCACTTCCTTAGCTAAAATGTTTAGCTGAGGAAGTTTATACCTGGTGTCTCAAGACACACGATTTGTAAGTGATTCTCATCCAATTGTAGGGGTAACAATATTTCTCTCTTCCATGTGCTCCGACCTAAACGAGAGCTTAAGCCTAAGAACTTTGCCCAAGTAGGGCGCTAGAACCCTAGCTCTCGAGAGCTAAGTCTTAGAATGTTGCTTGAGTAGGCTATTCGGAATCATCTTTAGAAAGACAAATCATGGGATCTCGAGATCCTTTAGCGGTTGTGCCCCATGGTAGCCTCTCTCGGGAGAGGACACAAAGCTGTGCATGCAAGTTGTTGCATGTGCTAAGTGTTTGAATGTCCCTTCGAGGGGTCACCTCTCCTTTGGAAGGTGTTCATTTTGTGCAAGTGTGTGTTCTTGAGCTTGAGCCGATCACATCATGCTTGCGTTTTACTTTGTCGCGAACTCTTATCATCAGCTAAAAGCTGGTAAAGAAGCCTCGTACTCACACTTGGCTGGGTTTTGAATTGACAAAGAATGGTGGGGGGATGAAGTCCCATAGTCCTTTGCCGTTTCAGGGGTTAGAACTGTAGCTAAACCGTTCGGATAGATCTCGAGCTCTATCCTATCACCCTCGGGGGTGTTCGTCCCTCGAGGGACTGATGGAGTGCGGAGCTCACGCAAATACCCTCGGGGATTTAATGGAACTTAAGAGTTCTCGTCTTATGGGCCATCGGGGGCGGATGGAGCCGGAGCTCATGCAATTACCCTCGAGGGTTCGACGGAATTTAAGAGTTCTCGTCTTACACGCCCTCGAGGGTTTAACGAAACTTGGAGTTCTTATCGTACGCGCCCTCGGGGTTTAACGAAACTTTATAGTCCTCGTTGTACACGCCTTTGGGGGTTTGACGGAACTTTAGAGTTCTCATTGTACACTCCTTTGGGGGTTTGACAGAACTTAGAACTCTCATCTTTTGTGCCCTCAGGGGTTTCTCGTCCTTGTTGCAGCGGTGCCAAATAAGAAGGCGCGGTTCATGGAGCCCATAATATGGTCGCTGTGGCAAACCTCCATGTCTGATAAGACACAAGGCATTAAGCCTGTATAAGAATGATCTCATGAAATATAAAGCCCCCGGCCTTTGAGAAGGCGTGGAAATATAAAGACGGCTTTGAAGCCCATATGTAGAGTCCGGTCGCAAGAAGACCTGTATGATCAATATAGAAAACCATAATCCGTTTGATAGATTGGACGAGCATATAAAGCCAGAGGATACGAAGTCCGTCAGGCATAGCTGGCGATTCACTAGATACGGTGGCAGCATGTTTGCTTCCATCATTGTTGAACTAGCTTCTCAACGAGCAGCAATGTGAATACGCCATAGATAGAGGTCACTGTATGACCATGAGATGATATATAATGCCGAGACGGCAGGATACTGCAGCAAAAACCCCTAAACGCGACTTTAAGGGTGCTATGAATTTGTTCCTCGCTTTATGAAGCGATTTATACATCACTGTTGATGCTTGTTGGAGCAGTTTAAGCCCTCGCAACAAGAAAAAGTACGTGACTAAAAAAATAGCCTTTGAAGCACTAAAGCTTATGAAAATACAACTATGTTTTAACACAGAAATAAGAGGGGTGTTCAGCCACCATAGCCCTATTAGGGCTTTGTCGGTTAGCCGACAGGGTACACTGCACTGCGTATCGCAGGTGAGCTTAAAATGTCATATCAATCGGATGCCCCGACTTGTGACGTGCTTGCACTAATTGGCACAATTGGGTAATGCTACACCCAAACAAATAGGTCTAGGTAACATAGGAGTGCACAGGAGAAGCAGCCTTTGGAGGCTTGCTAGCACCTTAAATCGTAGTCACTTAATTCTTTTTAACGACAAACATGCGATGAAGTATACGCCGTTTTTAAAGAGTGTGCGGCATATGTTAAATGATTAAGACCTAGTGGGTCTTGATTTAAATTGGCCTTGTCAAAAGCTCAATACTTTAAAAAAACACACGGCCAAAGTCAAATAAATTAGACCCTTAGAGTCTTAAATATCAATATGCAGCTTTCATAGGCAAAAAATCTAATGCACTTAAAAGCTGTGGCATATGTTGAATAAAGAAAAACCTGTGGGTTCAAAACATAAACCTAAACTTTTTTGGGTATGAATGCAAAATTTTAAAAAAGATGGGTCCAAAACATAAACCTGAGCTTTTTTTTTTTCATTCTGTCGATTCTTTTCATCCACTGAACAGATCATGTCTCTGGCGACAGAGTTGGCCATCGCAGGGAGGCGGCGGCGCCACGGCAAGGAGCGATCTGAAAATCACTGTCAACGGAGACGTCAGGCCTTAGTCGGTGCAACGGCGACAATGTCAGGGAGCTGGTCGGTGAAGCCGTAGCATCGTTGTTTGGGTATGGTGGACGGCGTGACGTCCTGGAAGGTTGCTGGCGTGATGATGGAAAAGGTGCGATTGCAGTTCTGCAGCGGGGCGCCGATCATTGTGGACGGCACGGTAGGCCACGATGGTACGGGTTTACTAGCGGCGCTTCGGTGGTGATGAGATCCATTTCGGTTTGCTCAAAAGAGGAAGCTGATGGAAGCATTGGGGCAGTGACGGCGGGTAGCTCGGCAGCGAAAAAGATGTAGGCGATGATGGACAGACGATGGGGGGATGCCGTCGTCGATGGTGGTTGCCGATCTGGGTGTGCTGTTGGATGGCAAGGCGGGGCCATCCTCGATGGTGGTCACAGATCTGGGTCCAACTCCATGCAACAGTGATTCATTCTCCATTAAGATGCGGTGACACTGAGGTGATGGCCTTGCCTGTCGCTAGTGGCTGCAGCGGTGCACTGCACGATCAGCATGGAGCTGGCGGCAGTTTATCGATTGGCAACGACATCTCTCTTTCTGTTTCCTTCTTTTTTTTTTAGGTAGTTGTTCCCGCAGTTATGCATCCATTGCAGGTAGTTGTCGTTGCCGGCGGTGCTTTCCGATCAGGATGTTGGCGGCCAGAGGAATTGGCGTCGTGATGACTGATGGCGTTTGATTGGTTGTTGGTACTGCGTTAGATTGCAGCATTGGAGGCCGCTGTGTGGCGGCATTCTTCGAACAGTGAATCTCTAACAATCTGAAATTTTCCCACTTCGCTGACGATTATTGTATTTGCAGACCCGTGACGACAGCACTTGGTGGTTTCAACGTGTTGCCGCCGTTGGCTTGCCAAACGAGTGTTTGAATTTTTTTTGAGGTCAAGTGGTTAGGCTGATGGGTCTCACGGATGGCGCCAATCTGTTACTGCTAAAAATATGCTCCGCGTACTTTGCGGAACCCGAGCCTGGACCGATTACCTACAAGACAAAAAACGAGTGACCAACGGGTGGGGTTCCTTGCGGAGAACTCTCCGATGCTTAAGTCAGAGCGCGGTTACAGGATAGTAACTCTGAAAAAGCATGAATTGTGTAGTTGTCTCATACCTGAAGGGGTAGACCCCTTTATATAGCTGTAGGAGAAGACTCCTAGTAGGACTAGGCCATGGGCCAAATGTGTTAGGATCCTCGAAGATCACGTCACAATCCCTAATAAGATAATCATTGATCTCCCAGTTTGACTAGGATTGCCGGGTATTCCCCAATTATTGGGAGTTATATTTGAGTTATATCAGCGCGTAAGGGCTTACTTCATTGACGGAAACTGTTAAAATTTTCCTTTTTATCCTCTAACGCAAGCACTAAATATAAGTGAAAACGGATTCAATTCAACTCTTCCAGGCAGAGCCAAAGGCCACTCAAGTCCCTTTTTTAGTTACATAATATTTTTATTGTGGAATTTGCTTCGTGACTAAGAACATAAATGTTTTCGACGCAAGTTGTAATGCTTTCCGTAAGTTTGTATTTTGCCTCTACCAGAAATGATGTGCAGTGAATTGCCACCCTTCAAGATATAATGAGGGACGACGGTGAAGAGCATTTGTAGAAACAATGAACACTTCAGAGAAAAGTGTGGATTCTCTGTACAATATTTATACCAGATAAAATTCTGCAAAAAAAAATCGTTTTTGTAGAATTCTTCAGAAGATAAAAGGAGGCTGAAATAGAGCAGCCGAAAATTTGTGAGCTATATTTATAGAGCATTGGAGTCTGCTTAATTAGGTTGCACCTATTGAGTATGGACCGTTAGATCAAAACTGTTAGGATTAAAAGCCCAAATTTCTGGTCGTTACATTAGCACAACGGCTAACAACCTAGCTACCAATGGTTGGGTCTAGCCGGAACCGATACAATCCATTAATTGCAGCCATCCAAACCAATGGCCCATATTGAATCACGTAAACTTAAAAGTCGTTCAATCGCGTCAAGTACACGTGTGAACTACAAAGTATGCCATCATAGCATCACATTGCGCCTCACAGTCTACTGCCACGCACATATGCACGTGATGCGTGTGATCATTTCTCGTATGATGCTTCACACCATATTCGGTGTACTTGAACACGCTTTAGCATACCATATAAGTTAATAAGTGAATAGAACTTCTTATTATATATACACTTAATTTTTCATTCCTCTTCTGAGTGGAATTCTAGTTCCTTAGCCTCTTCACCTTCCTTTCGTGCCTTCATGTTTGACACAAATATTGAACCTGAAAGCAAATAATATTTTGGAAAACACCAACAAAACTCACCATTTTGCAAAATATTGAAGAAGGAAAAAAAATAGTCATACCATACTACCCAGTAAAGTGCATGCATAAATAAATAAAGATGTCTTACGATTTGAATCTTCAATTACTGATGGCATAACAATGCTAGCAGATATAGTATGGTAGATAAACTTTGAACCACAGATCCTTGTTGACTAATCGGTCATACATCACACAAGGAACTTCTCTCCATACACATATCCAAAAAAGAGCTTAAACGTTAAAGGCCTTCTAACTTATATCTTGTTTCTCATGAGTGCTCTAGAGTAAGGCCTTAAACTCAATGGAAGCGGACCCAATTCTCACTAACTAGTCAGGTATACCAAGAGTACCTTTCATAAACCTACTAAGAACATAACGCTCACCCTATCCTTTTCCATTACTGCTACCAAGCACATATTCTTCGGATGACTGCTAATTGTTAAGTTCTTGCAATTATCATTACAATGTACTTTTGACTTATTGAACTCAAGACTTGGTACTCTCAAACATTATCTCGAGATTTTTACTGTTGGTGATCATAAAATAGGCGTGTGAGACCATCCCCTATGAACTAAGTCATACTAACCATTTGCTTTGCAAGAGTTTTGGCTTATGGATCCTCCTAATTTACTAATGACTTTCATAAATTCCGATGTGATTACTCCATCAGTAATCAATTGCCCCGCATACCTATGTCTAAGACCAGTGTCTAGACTTTCTATTATAAACTTCATCACATGCTTGTGATACAGTTGATTGATTATCATGCCTTATAGATATCAGAGTCATGGACTTAGGCCTTAAAGGAGTCTCTACACTTTGCCTCCTTGCCTCGTGCAGCCAAAGCAAAAAACACTCTGCTACTATGGTAGAATCAGTGATGTAAGTCTATTTCTTTGAACTCCAAGATATTGCGTTCCCACCAAGTTTAGAAATCCAGCCACTTATGGAAGCAAAATCATGTTGATTCTTATCCAACTGCCATCTGTGTATCCTTCCAAAACAGAAGGATACTCGTCGTAACATACGTCGAAATTTGTGGTTCTTTTGAGATGTATAAAGACCCAATATGTTGCATCCCAATGCATGTTATCAGGACAACGAGCAAATTTACTAAGTTTGCCTATTGCATAAGAATATCTCATCTAATACTAATCATGGCATACACCATCATTATGAAACAACTTCATACTCTCATCAAATGGGGTGCTAACTAATGTGCTGCCCAAATGGCCAAACCTTTTTAAACCTTCTCAATATGATGAGATTGTGACAAAGGCCCTGTGAAAATGCTTTATGGAAAATATTTTCTGAAAAATAGCATGCTTATGAAAACATTTTTATTAACTTTATTTCCCAATGGGCTACGCAGAAAAAAAAATTAAAAAACTATAAATAGTATAATAGGAACCTTGTGCTCCCTAACCCACCACCACCCATCTACACCCCCTCGAGCGTACACACCCATCGGTGGGTGAGTGTATGATTCGATCCCTCATCATCCTTCACCTTCACCTTCATCTCTTCTCTCTATTTCGATATGGTCCAATCCAATATGTACTCTTTTGTACCAAACTAAGGCTCACCCTGCAATGCCGCACCACTGCAAGAACTGGCCTCCCGAATGGCCTGACGTACCTTTACGATTGCCACTGGATCATTCACCCCCAACAACACTTACTCCACAACCTCTATAATGTCCGGCCCGATCCTTTACTACCATAGCGCCCACCCTCTGGCCTCACCACCGAATCATCCACATACACCGTAGCCCCACCCTATGGCCACCACGTCCACTAAATGGTAATCAAGGACTTCAATCACCCTTTTGAGAGTCCCAGACTCATTTATACGCTTAGATCTATCGAAAAGTGAAGAAGAAGGAGAAGAAGAAGAAGAAGAAGAAGAAAAGACATAGAGAAGAATGAGATCAAATATAGCGACACACCTAGGGAGAGGGAGGGAGAGAGAAAGTGGGGAGGCAGTGGCGGCCGAGGCAGTAGCGATAGAGGTGTTGATGTCACTGTTCTGGGGTTTGTTTAAGCTCATACAAGACTCAACACGCTTACAAACATTATGTTTTTGCCAATGCATATACAACAAAATCTTCTGGATGTTGCATTTATGCCTCCTCGTCCAATTTACCATTTAAGAAAATTGTTTTGGCATCTATTTGGTAAATTACAAGCTTATGGATGGAAGTCTGTGGTATGAGCTAGCACTTTGATAGTGGTTATCCTTGCAACTAGTGCATAACAGTCGAAATAATCAACATTTTCCTTTTCAAGAAAATTCACTTAACCAGTACTAACCTTACTTTAACTTTATCAATCGATCCCTCAAAGCTTAACTTGTTCTTGAAGATCCATTAATGAAAAAAAAATGGTCTAAGAACCAGGTGATAAATTCACCGTTTTTCATGTTCTGTTTCCCATGATTGAATCCATTTCTTTGAAAAAGAAGCATCTTGAGACTTCATAGCTTCATTGTATGTCTAAGGGTCGAGTTTCACATTTAAGACAATCGGAATGGAGCTATACACTCCCTCTCTAGTTTCTTCTACCAAATAAATATACAAATTGGGTCCATAAGTTTTAGCAATTTTTATTCTTTTGTTTTCGCGGGTTCCACTTTATTTTCAAGAGTTTGCTGTTCAAATTTAAGTTTATCTTCCATTTGCACAACTTATTAGGAAGTGATTGGAACCTATTTTCATCAAAAATGGCATCCCTAAATTCAATGATAGTCTTTCTAGAGTAATAATTTATATGTTCCACTGACATGAATATATATATGCTTCACTATGTAAATCATAACCAGTGAAAAAACATTTAGTGCCTCTTTCGCCCAATTTCTTACTTTTTGATTCTGAAACTCTTACAGTGGCCTTACAACCCCAAACCTTAAAATAATTTATATTAGGCTTCTTTTTCCTCCATAATTCATAAGGAGAAACATGTTCCCTCTTTCCATATTTTTCCTTGTTTATATTATATAACAAGAAAGCCGCCAAGCTGCCTTCATATCAATTAGCAGATGAGAAAGAAACACTGCGCAAGATGGTATATATGTCATCAATAACAGGCAAGAACACAGTCCTTGCATCCATGCTTGGCACATTTAGACATGGTCGGCTGAAAGCAACAAGCACATCTGAAAGACCACAATAATGTCTTTGTCACAGTAAGTTTTTTTTTTTTTTGGGGCCTTTTTGGCAGGCAGCTATACTATCTAGCTGATTGGTCAAGTAATTTCATCGGGCTAAGACCTCGAATATTATGATTCCTTTTGGAGCAGAACAAGAAATACATTCTCTTTTCCATGTTTAATCACTCAACTAGATTCCACGCAAATTTCTCACAAAGTTCTTAATTTTGACTACATGTGGAAACATGAGCATCTTATTGACAACTACAAGGAACAAGAAATCTAAAAGTAAACGCAGGCATGGTAGTTTCCAATGGCATATCCTGTCTCATAGACCTCCTCAGCGGTATAAGCCCTTCCTCCAGCCACTTTAAACTCACTACTCCATTTCGCCGTAAGTAACTCACCGTTGGATCCCTTCCACTTGTCTATTAGTTCTAACTGTGGCTCAACCATGATGTTCCAGCGGAAGCTGTTTTACGTGCTAGCACTCGTGGTTGATAGGCTCCACATAGCTGTGGCAGGGGATCCAGACATCCTTACTGATTACGTAGTACCATCAAACATCGTTAATCTGACTTCTGACTTGTTCACCTTCACAGGCATGCGAGTTATTATCAATGCACCCCCACCACCAGCCTTCAAGGTTTTGAAAGCAAGCATGGCCGAATTTCCAGGTCTTAACGGACAGAGCGTCTCTTATGCAGTTCTCCAGTACCCTACCGGCTCAGTCAACCCACCACACACCCATCCTCGTGCATCAGAGCTCTTGTTTCTCCTCATGGGTACCCTTGAAGTTGGCTTTGTTGACACCACTAATAAACTCTATACTCAGACCCTCAAACAGGCTGACATGTTCGTATTTCCTAAGGGACTCGTTCACTACCAGTACAACGCTGATCCTAAGAATCCAGCTTTGGCACTCTCAGCATTTGGCAGCGCAAGTGCTGGAACCGTGTCAATCCCTAATCAAGTTTTCAACACCAGCATCGATGATACTATTTTGGCTAAGTCTTTCAATACTGATATTGCCACGATTCAGAAAATCAAGCTTGGACTTCGCTGCTAGGCCAACGACTCGTATCTCTATTCTGCAATAAAGTGATAGGATCGTGTCCACTTGATCTCTGTGATCTTCCTTCAGAGTGGACCAACTCTCCCTGAATTACATGCTCTTTACAGTTCGATTTTAGCCTTTGTTCTCAAATGTTCAACGGTGAAATAAACTTTGTAGCTCAGTACAAACGTTTCTTTCCTCCTCCGCATGGATAAGGAGATAAAACGGAAAGCATGCATTTCCCTTCTCTTTTTGGCTATTCCTTGTTTGCACCATAACTCAGCAGAATCATATTGTGTCGAAGAGTTCCACAGAACTTGGAGCGAAACAATAATGTCCAAACCTAATATCAAACGAGAAACAGAAACTCCTCAAGGACAAAAGGAAACTACCAGGTAGAGTTAACTTAAAGAGGATATATATTACTATTAAGAATCACAGGCCCAGAATCCCGTACCACGAGACCGTTTGTTGACAATAATTTATGAACAAAATTTTGCTGCTGACCAGGTAACAGCTTCATCCTGCTAACCTCCCACATGTGGCAAATTCTCAGTGGTCCACCTGTCCGGCTTCTCAAGCGAAATGGGAATTGAGAGAGAGAGAGAGAGGGCCATAAATTCAAGCCTAGACCCAAATCCCTCTAATTTATCCGCCCTTAATGCCTACGAATCTCAGGTCGATTTGATTCTTTTTTACCCACCCCACAATCTCTATGTTTTGCTGCCAGGAAAGCTCAAGAATGTTAATCTGTGTAATTCAAAATCTTTGTGTCTTATAATGGAATTATCGCTGTAGGTTCTGGGTTTTTGGGATTCGTCGTTACTTCCACCTGGTTTGTTTTCTTTTTCTCTTCCGTCTGTTTCTTGGGATTTTCCATGTTTTCTGGAAAAGGTTCTAACTTTAGTTTCTTTAGTGGGGTTTTTTTTTTCAAGAATCTCCGCAAATCAGAAACTGGTTCTCAAGCTACGCGTATGAGTCGCCGGAATTAAACTCAGGCGATGACTTTAAAGGCTGTGACAGGTGGACCACTTAGAAGCTGCCACGTGAGGGTAGCAGGATGGTAAAGTTTTGTTCATAGTTTATTTTAGTAATCTTGAAATGCTAATAAAATATATTGAATAATTTTATAATTTTATGGTAATTTCATCAAAGATAGTTACTTTAATTTTTGTCTTGAACTTTCATGTAATAAAATAAATTAACCCTTCTGGTGAGATATCAATAAGTAATGTCCTTGTCCATTTTTACTAATTCTGATTTGGTAATTATATAGATGAATAAATATTAAAAGTTTATTTAGTATACAAAAGAAAAAGTAAATTCTACTGATAAAAAAATATGCAGAGAACATATTGAGATCAATTTGCTATTGCATAAGACAATTTTATTATTTTCTAAGTATCTTTTAAAAATAATTTATATCTTTAAATGGGTTGTCCATAATGTTAATTACATATTAGTTTAATTTTGATTGAGAAAATTTTGGTCCATGTATATTGTTTATAGTATGTGATTTATAAAAGTTAATTAACGCGACTAATTAAATAAGGATGATGTGGCATTTTTAGAAGAAAATATAATCCAAGAATAAAGTATACAGACAAAATAGTGATCAGTATTATACAATAAGCATTGTTATCAAGTAAGATTTATCTTCAGATATAAAAAGGTTTTCAATCTAAGTTTTAGTTTACATTCGTCACAATATATCTAATATATTTTAAGATTTTATACACAATTCTATTTAGAATTATAAGAGTTAACATAAAATCATAAATGGTTTGCAGAATTTAGAATGCTTAAGATTTTAATTACTCATAATAAAATACCATAGAAAAAAGAATTGGTTCAAAACTTTTCCAACATAAAATTAGTTGAATTTAAGAAATGCTCACATAATTAAGGTTTTAAATTATGCTATTTTTTTTTAATATATCTCATATGAAATTTCCATATTATGGTATTTTTATATTTAATCAATGCAACTAAATAAGATACTACAAAACCTTAGAGCAAAGAAATTATTGACCAAAATCTTTAACCAATATATTTATCAAGTTAGATTCATATTTGAATTTGCTAAAAAAACTTAAATATGAATTTGAAATAGTACCTCATTTTTCTTATTAAATCTCTTACGTAAT
This sequence comes from Escallonia herrerae, assembly GCA_033070095.1. Classification (NCBI taxonomy): domain Eukaryota; kingdom Viridiplantae; phylum Streptophyta; class Magnoliopsida; order Escalloniales; family Escalloniaceae; genus Escallonia; species Escallonia herrerae. The sequence goes on from JAVXUP010000187.1 coordinate 184,042, forward strand.
TTTTTTTTACAGGTTAATATTTCATGTTATAGAGCTTTTTCGATATATAATATCCAAATAAGATCGTAATCGGTTACTATATTGGTTAAAAAAATTTGAATGTTTCAAATTGATTTTTGAATTGCATAAGGCTTATTTTTTAAATGTTTACTGTATTGTCGATTTACTTAATTGCAAAATTAAAGACCTCATTCAAAATAATGTTTTGAGATCTTTAGCAACATTAATATATTTAAAACTAGTTTTCATAACTCTTATTATATTAGAAATACAATACAATGAACTGTCACGAGCTGTCATTACATTTCTCGCCTCAGTTATTAAATATTATAGCTCAAGATCCCGAGTCAAGCTCGGGTAAATTTTTAAAAGCTACAATAAGTGTATCAAATCATACCACCTTTCAAGAAGCAAAAAGAGCTTAACATCTTATGTAAAAATATATTTACTTTTGCTAAAATTATAGTTGTTAATAAGAAATTTTTAATATTTTATTTGTAACAGCTTCAAATAACTTGTCAAGACTATTTTATTATTAAGTTCTTTTAGTGGTTCAACCTATAACGTTTTAAAATCAAGTTTCTTAACTTTAAAAGTTAGGCTAAGAATTCTTTAATCTTTAGAATCATATACGTCATGATCAATTCTTATCTTCTTCATGAATCATTATTTTAAGAAATTACCAACTTATTAATATACGAACATCATATTCAGTATAATATTTTTTTCATCTCATTCACATTTAAAATTGTAATTTTGATTAGATGGTCATGCAATTGTTTCAAAATATTTACATTGGTATATATATTTGATTTAATTCCTCTAAACTGTAAGTTTAAAGAATAATAAGTAGATTGTGTTACAGTGTCGTCGCTAAATTTTTGTGTTCTTTAATTTAAGCTTTTCTTTTACATCTTCAAGCAGTATTATAACATACACAATTTACTCATTATTCTTTCGACTTAAATGGGTAAATATATGTTTGTAGCATAGAGTTTAAACATCGTACAATTGATTTTCTAGATTTATAAGGTTTACGAATATCGTGACAATTATACCACGTATTTTTAACAATAAATCGTAGTAAAGTTTAATTTGTTTTCTAAATCCTTATATATGGGATATAATCAGTTTGGTGGTCGTGAGGTCTTATTTAAAAATATTGACTTATAATTTGTTTATTAAATCTATATATCACATGATTCATTTTTAACGATGAGTATTTTATGTATATTACGTATTTATTTTATGTATATAAAAAATTATAGTACATTTAACTCAATTGGAATGTCATTTTTTACTTCTAAATCTAATATTTTATTTTTGTTTTTTGGTATATAAATTTTTATATTCACAATAAAGAGTATTATTAAGAATATAATAGTCATAATAAGTTATTGTATTGATTAGGTTGATTCTAAAATGTTTAGAATTAATTTTTTAATTATACCCCTCATTATTCTTGTAAAATTAATCAAATTTAAAATAAGATATCTATCAAAATTCAAATCAATCGTTAGATTGTTTTTTTTTTACTAAGTCTCGTAAGTTGTTTAATCTTAATTATAACATTATTTTTTCCTTCTAAATCGAAAGTACTATTTTCATTATATATATATATATATGTGTGTGTGTGTGTGTGTGTGTGTGTGTGTGTGTGTGTGTGAAGATACAATAGTTACTATTAAGTCTTAATAAGTTAGTATAATAATTAAGTTGAGTTTTGGATGATTAGAAATAGTTTTCGAATTACATAGGGCTTACAGAAAATCTTCATTATTCATGCAAAATTAATTAGATATAAAAATAAGGGTCTTATCAAAAATTAAATTAGTTATTAGATCATGTTTTTATTTTAAATCTCATAAGTCATTTTTTGGGTCTATGAGTTTTAATTTTCATATTAGAAAACACTTTTTAGAACATAGTTGTCAAAAAGAAGTCTTAATATATTAGTATATTGATTAGGTAGAATGATTAGAATTAATTTTTAAATTAAATCAGACTTACTAATAGATAAGTCAATTAATCTTAAAATAAGAATTTAATGACGTGTTCTATAAGAATTTAATGATGTGTCGCATAAAGAAGTTATTACTATCTTTCGCGCTTCGTTTATTATATATTATATAGATTACCCTAGTTGTTCCTTGCATATAAGAAGTGCAAGAGATCAAGACGATAGACACCATAACAGTTTCTAAGATGCAAGCAAGCCCGCTTCATCTGATGTTATGCTTATGCCTAACACCTACGTATAATTTACCCTCCATAATTATCAACAAGTATAAATAGGTAAAAACAGTGGCATATTATCCTCTCAAGTGCTCCCACGATGCTGAATCTTGTTCAAAATATTCTCGAAGATAGCAGGTAATTAAGCACCAGAAACTTATAGTTTTCATTTAATCAATCAAAATGTCAAAAAATTGTATTCGGAACTAACAAATTAAGGGGGCTCTTGTAGTGAAACATCAAAAGAAAGAAGTAAAGAACTCGTAGGATTTTTTGCTCAGTTTAGTAATGTGGAGACAACGATACATCAAAAGAAAAAAGAAAATAGTTGATAGGATTGTCGGACGAAGCCAAAAGAACAAAAGCAACGTTGCTTAGATCCAGACTTTTGCTAGCAAATTAAGAAAATCCCTCAAATTTTATTCCGTATGTTAGTGCTAACTTTCTAGAAACAAATTATAAAAGGTGGATAGGGTACGGAGATAGACTTTATAGACTTTTTGGCTTAAGTCAGTAACAATTTTTTGAACTTATGTTTTACAAAAGAAATTATAAGTAGCTCAAGTGATTTTCTTTAGTCCTAGATATATACCATCAAACATACACCTTCGTCAAGGACCTTTTCAGCTTATGGGGTCAGATATACCCTATTAAGTTAATGTTAAACATTTTTTGTAGCAAAAAATGCTTTCTTTGTTGCTAAAATTATTATTGTTTGCCAGGGGCGGACCATCGGGATGTTTCAAGATAATGGATAAACATATTTAAAATAATTATGAGAATGCCACTATATCGCAACATTAATTAATTAGTGTTTCATTTTATTTGTCTTTCTCATCCCCTTACTCCATCTTCATCTTTCCAAGTTCCAAATTATAAAGTTTCAGATTACAAAAAAAACAAAGAGTACGCTAAGATTAGTTCTTTTTTTTTTTAAGCTTAAGTTCTTATACGTTACTATTACACTCGAACAATTGATAATCACATTAGTAATACATATATACATTAAGAGTTAAGTTTCTTTCAATACAAAATTAGTAATTTATTATTTTCCAACCTTACCAAATAAAATAAATCATTATGAATAGTTGAATTACATAACTAGTAGTCAAATCGAGTAATCTATTTTGCAATTAATGATTTAATAGTGATGTTAATTCTAATATATTTTTTATTTTTCATATTTTATGTAAACTTAAACTTTCTAAATTTTTTATGCTAGTCATTAATTTCTTTTTATGACTTTTTGACACCCTTCGATTAGACTCTTTGAATATGTCCTTCTTGTTCATCAAAAGCATCTTTTAGCAACAATAACCAAAATCAGGATTAAAAATGGCTATGGGTTCGTTTGACAAAAAAAAAATTTTGGTTTTCAGTTTTTAAAGAGCAGCTTAATTTATTTTTTTTTTTACAAAAACAAGTGAGTGTTTGATAACTTTTTTTTTGTGTTTGGTAACCCTTTTTATTTTGACTTTTTTTTTGGGTGGTTTGCGGTGGCGGTGGTGGTGGTGGGGCATGGCGTGGTGGTGGTGGGGCGTAGCGATGGTCGACGGTGGTGGTGGCCGGAGGTGGCTGGTGGCTGCCGGAGGTGGCTGCCGGCGGCTGGAGGTGGCGCCGTCAGTCGCCGGTGGCTGCTGGCAGTAGCCGGCGGTGGTCGCTGGCCGCCGGAGGTGGCTGTCGGCGACCGGAGGTGGCTGCCGGCGGTGGGAGGGTGTTGGTGGTGGTCTCCAAAAAAAAAAACCAAAAGTGAAAAAAAAAAAAAAAACCAGTGTTTGGAATTTTTTTTTTTACTCTACAGTTTAAAAACTGATTTTTTAAATTGGAGAAGGAAAAAAATGGTTACCAAACGCACTTTTTTTTTTCCAATTTTCAAAACTGAAAAAAAACTGGAAAAAAAAAGCTGCGTCTCAAACGTGGCCTTAATCTCACTGGACTTTCTAGATCAGCCTGTTGACCACACAAGTCGATAAAATTATGGCTGAAGCAACACGTCTTCATCACAAATCTCTCTAGAAAATTCCAGTTCTCTCTAGAACTCTAACGAACGCACCAATGACTTCGACGTAATAAAGAATTCGTGGACCACATTGCCCTAAAGTGTCCCTTAATACACTTTCTTCTCCCTTTCACTTCGACCCAACATCCACAAACATCAAAAACTGATCATCGGACTTCCATTCTACCGATCTACAAACCAGCTTACAAATTCTCTCCCTTTCTAAATCATTCATTAACCAAAATACCCTGTTCAAAATGTCTCTGATTCCAAGCTTTTTTGGCCGCCGATCGGGCATCTACGACCCTTTCGTCTCCCTCGACCTCTTTGACCCCTTCAACGGCTCAGGTCACTCTCCGACCAGCTGAGGTCCTCCGAAACGGCGTCGTTCACCGGCGCCACCATCGACTGGAAGGAGACCCCGGAGGGGCACGTGTTCAAGGCGGACCTTCCGGGGCTGAAGAAGGTGGAGGTCGAGGAGGGAGGGTGCTGCAGATCAGCGGGGAGCGGAAGAAGGAGCATGAAGAGAAGAACGACAGGTGGCACCGCGTGGAGAGGAGCAGCGGGAGATTCCGCCGCCGGTTCAGGCTGCCGAAGAACGCGAAGGTGGATCAGGTGAAGGCTGCCATGGAGAACGGCGTGCTGACTGTCACTGTTCCCAAGGAGGAGGTGAAGAAGCCTGTTGTTAAAGCCATTGACATTTCTGGCTGAGTCTAACGAAAGGAAACGAATACAGGGTTTTTGAGTTTGGAATATCGTAAAAAAAGGATTGTTAACAAGACCATCTCATAATCCCGTGCAAAGCACGGGACGGTCTATTAGCAATAATTTGTTTTAATAATTTTAAAATATATAATAAAATATATTGTATAATTTATAATTTTATGATTATTTCATCAAAAATAATTACTCTAATTTTTTGGCTTGAACTTCTCGTAATGAAATAAATTAACCCTTCTAATGAAATATCAATAAACAATTTGGTAACTACATAAATGAACAAAAATTAAAAGTTTATTTGTACACAAAGAAGAAAAAGTAAATTGTACTGATAAAAATATGCGGAGAATATATTGAGATTAATTTGTTATTGCACACGACATTTTTTTATTATTTTCTAAGTATCTTTTAAAAATAATTTGTACCTTTGAATGAGTTACCAATAATGTTAATTATATATTAGTTTAATTTTGATAAAGAAACTTTTGATCCATGTATTTATTTATAGTATGTGATTTATAAAAGTTAATGAAATATATTGTATAATTTATAATTGTATGGTTATTTCATCAAAGATAGTTACTCTAATTTTTTGGCTTGAACCTTCTTGTAATGAAATAAATTAACCCTTCTGATGAAATATAAATAAACAATTTGGTAACTGCATAAATGAACAAAAATTAAAAGTTTATTTGTACACAAAGAAGAAAAAGTAAATTGTACTGATAAAAATATGCGGAGAACAAATTGAGATTAATTTGCTATTGCACACGACATTTTTATTATTTTCTAAGTATCTTTTAAAAATAATTAGTACCTTTAAATGAGTTGCCGATAACGTTAATTACATATTAGTTTAATTTTGATAGAGAAACTTTTGATCCATGTATTTGTTTATAGCATGTGATTTATAAAAGTTAACCAACATGACTAATTAAGTAAGGATGATGTGACATTTTTAGAAGAAATGTAATCTACTAACAAAGTATACATAAAAAATAATAATCAGTACAGGAGATAATTATACAACGTTTAAAAAGTTTAACCAACATGACTATATATGATAGCTCAAAATCTCGTAATAAGAAGATTGTTGAATAAAATTTAACCAAGATTTCATAAAATATACAATAAGCATGCTTACTAAGTAAGATTTATCTTCAAATATAATAAAATTTTCAATTGAAGTTTTAGTCTACATTCATCACAACATAACTAATATCTTTTTATGTTAAAATTTTAAATTTATACTATTTTCTTAATATATTTCATATAGAATCTGCACATTATGATATTTTTATATTAACCAATGCAACTAAATAAGACAGTACAAAATCTTAGAGTTAGGAAATTATTGACTAACATTTTTAACCAACATCTTTATCAAGTTAGATTCTTATTTGAATTTACAAAAAAACTTAAATATGAATCTAAAATAGTATCTAATTTTTCTTATTAAATATCTTAAGTAATTTTTGTTTTACAGGTTAATATTTCATGTTAGAGGGCTTTTTCGATATATAGTATTCAAATAAAGTCATAATAGGTTACTATGTTGGTTAGAAAATTTTGATGCTTCGAATTGATTTTTAAATTGTATAAGGCTTATTATTTAAATATTTTCTATATTTTCCATTTTAATTAATTACAAAATTAAGGACCTCATTCAAAATAATGTTGGACATCATAAGCAACATTAATATATTTAACATTACTTTTTATAACTCTTATTATATTAAAAATACAATGCAATGTGGTGTGGTGTCATAAGCTATCATTACATTTCCCGTCTCAGTTATTAGATAGTATGGCTCAGGATCTCAAGCCAAGCTCGATTAAGTTAATAAAATATTTTAAAAAGCTACAAAAAGTGTATCAATGCATACCACATTTCAAGAAAAAAAAAGAGATTAAGATCATATAAAATAAAAAATCTACTTTTACTAAAACTATAATTGTTGGTAAGAATTTTTAATACTTTATTTATAATAGTTTCAAGTAACTTGTCAAGATTATATTATTATTAAATTCTTTTAGTGGTCCAACCTGTATAACCATTCAAAACCAAGTCTCTTAGCTTAAAAAGTAAAGTTATGAGTTCTTTGTCTTTAGAATCGTAAATGTCATAGTCCATTCTTATCTTCTTCATGAATCATTGTTTCAAGTCACCAAGTTATTAAGATTCGAACATGATATCAGGTAGCATATTTTTTCATCTCATACACATTTAAAATTGTAGTCTTGATTAGATGTTAATGCAATTGTTATGAAATATTTGCATAGGTATATACGTTTGCTTTAGTTCCTCTGAACTGTAAGTTGAAAGAACAATTAGTAGATTGTGTTACAGTGCCGCCGCTAGCTTTATGTGTTCTTTAAGTTTTTCTTTTACATCGTCAAGTGGTACTGTAACACAATATACTCATTGTTCTTTCAACTTACAGTTTAAAGGAAACATATATGCGTATGTATAGCAAACAGTTCAAAGCAACACACATATGTGTATACCAATATTATGCAAGAATTGCATGACACCCTAACCGAGGTTTTAATAGTCAAAATCAAAGTTTTAGCATAGAGTTTGAACGTTATACAATTGATTTTCTAGAATTGTAAGGTTTATAAATATCACAAAAATTATAGCACAAATTTTTCAACAATAGATTTTACTAAAGAGTTTGACTTGTATAAAACGATACCAGTTTGGTGATCATAAGGTCTTATTTAAAAATTGTTGACTTATAATTCATTTATTAAATCTACATATTACATTATTTGTTTTTAATGATGACTATCATGTGTGTGTGTGTGTGTGTAAGGATAGTACATTTAACTCAATTATAACGTCATTTTCATTTTTTCAATATATGAATTTTTATGTTTACACTAAAGAGCGGTTTTTAAGATTATAATAATCAAAATTAAGGCATAATAAGTTAGTATATTTATTAGGTTGAGTTCTAAAATGTTTAAGATTAATTTTTAAATTATGCAATCCTCATAATTCTTGCAAAATTAATCAAATTTGAAAAATAAGGTACTATCAAAATTCAAATCAATTGTTAGATCATGTTTTTCTAAGTCCCGTAAGTTGTTTGATCTTAATTGTAACATTAACTTTTTTCTAAATCGAAAGTATTATTTTTGTTATGTATGTATGTATATATATATATATATATATATATATATATATATATATATATGAGTTTTATAAGAGAGTGGTTTTGTTGATACAATAGTTAGTATTAAATCCTAATAAGTTAGTATAATGATTAGGTTGACTTTTAGAATTAGTTTTCGAATTACATAGGACTTACAAAAAACCTTATTACTCCTGTAAAATTAATTAGATATAAAAATAAGTATCCTATCAAAATTTAAATTAATTATTAGATCACGTTCTTATTCTAAATCTCATAAGTTATTTGTTTGGGTTTATGGATTTTAATTTTCGTATTAGAAAATATATTTAAGGACATAATTGTCAAAATGAAGTCTTAATAGATTAATATATTAGTTAAGTAGAGCTTTACATTATTAGAATTAGTTCTTTAATTAATTTTTTCTTCTAAATCTAAAGTATTATTTTCATTTTTTATTTTTATGAATTTTTATATTCATATTAGAGAGTAGTTTTGAAACAATAGTCTATATTAAGTCTTAATAAGTTAATATAATGATTAGGTTGAGTTTTAGAACGATTAGAATTAGTTTTTGAATTTTAAGGACATAATTGTCAAAAAGAAATCTTAATAGATTAGTATATTAATTAGGTAGAGTTTTAGAATGATTATAATTAGTTTTTAAATTAAACGAGACTTATTGAGATAGAAGTTAATTATGATGACATCTCTTATATATAAAAGTGATGATGTGTCGCGAATAGAAACTATCAATGTCTCTCTCCCTTCGCTTATTATATATTATCTTCAACATATGTATGAGATGGTCATTTCGTATTTTATGACTATTATGAGATGGTCATTTCGTATTTTATGTCAATATATATTATCTTCAAATATGTATAACTTTAGCATATTTATATCTCTTATGCCTTCAACAATACCACCCAAATTCCACAAGAGCATAAACACAATTAAAGATGGTTATGAAATTGAATTAAAGTAGAAGAATCTTAAATTTTATTTACATAATAATATTATTATTAATGGATCACTGTGTTACTATTTGATTTGAAAAATACTCAACCATTTCTTCTAAGAATGGTGGATAATATCTTTGGAAAATAGGGGAGATGATATACTAGTGTTCTTTAAAAGTAGAGAAGACTATAAAAATCATTTGAGGAAAATAGAACAAAAATTAGTATTGTTCAAAAAAAATATAAAGGGGAATAAACTGTCATTAACTTTTTTGGATTTAAAAATGAACACAGTAGAAAAATTGTTTTCAAGATTATGTAGTCAAAAAATTGAGATTTTTTTTCCAAATAAATCAATGATATAAAACAACTTTAAAGAATCATTCGGTTATTATATTACGCGATAAAATACATTTGACGTTCATCAAACTTCACAGAAGTTCTAAACAAAAAAACTTAAGAAGAAAAATGGACATGGGGAGACGAAGATATTCAAAGCATTCTTTGGATAATAAAAGGTAAGTCTTAGTCTCCCTAAACAAGAAGATAAGCTCATCCTATAAACAGATGCTTCGAAAAATTGTTGGAGCGTTATGTTAAAAGCAATATTTCCTAACCTAACTGAAAAAAGCTATATAGACATTGGAGTAGAACTTTTAATGATGCAGAAACTCGATATCATATTAATAAAAAATTACTAATATTTAGCTATAAGACACCGCATATTTTTTTTTATGTATTTTTAGTTTCGAAATACTTTCTTATTATCCGAACAATGGCAGGTGTTTTAAAAAAATTTTGAAAGAAATAATAATCAAACAAGACTTTACTGGTAGTAATAATGCTTCAATTATTATATCTTTGACCTCAAATAAATCTCATCAGTTAAACTGCAATTAAATTTTATGGTGTCGGAAGTCATAACCCCGTAAAGACTATACAAAACACATTGAAAGAAGGGTACTAAGTCGGAGACCCAGAGGGCGATCCACTCGAAGAATCATTAGGAAATTGACTTCTATGTCATCTACCCTAAAATAATGAAAGACACCCCCTTGTCATCCATAAACTTCTCCCCGATCTAAATGATAGTTGAGGAAAATTTTTGGAACCGCCAAAAAGCTGGCCATAAATCATGGTGATGTAAACTTTAAGAAACCAAAGACTAGCCCTCTAGTATTAGAAAAAGAAAAATAAAGAGCAAGCACTACAAGAAAAAAAGGTTTTTAGCAACGGAAAAATCCTTTTTGCGACGGATTTATTTATTTATTAATTAGAGACGGAATAGCTGTCTCTAATTATATTTTAAGTATTTTAATTTAATTTTTTTTGTTAAATTAACGACGGAATAAATATTTTAGCAACGGAATATTCCGTCGCGAAATGTCTTATTTAGCGACGGAATATTCCGTCGCTAAACACAGATAGTAATAAAAAACTTTTAGCGACAGATATAATCCGTCGCCAAAAGTCAAAAAAATTTTAAAATATATTTTTTATTTTTTTAATGCCCAAACCTGTAATAAAAAAATCAATCCTCAACAACAACGCGCAATAATCAATACACAAAGAAATATATAAAATTAATCATAAAAAAGACTCATTATGTACAAGCTGGGAACCGGATACAGCTGGTTAGGGGAGAGGAGAAGAGTACAAGCCGGGCGCGGGGGCCGGGGGGAAGCTGGGATCAGGCACGAAAAGAGGCTCATCAAGGGTTGCCGAGTCCTGGATCTGGAACCTGCTGATTCGGGGCCGCTCGGCATGTCCAGCTGCGGTACCCTGCTGATCCTGCTTCCTAATCATCCTCAACACCACCGTAGCAATGCACGCGATCTTCTCGTCGTCCAACGGATGCCGAGGAGCCGGTGTCAGTGGAAAGGCAGTGGGGGGTGAGGAAGCTCCTATCACGGCACGAGCAGTCCGACTAGGCAGGCCGCGTATGCGGCCTTTCGGCCAATTGATGAGCTCCGGCGTATCCAGCCATCGCTTCAATGCCCCAGTACTCGCACCCGTACTAGTGGACGCTGATGGCTGTCTGGATTGCTCCTCGGACCCCCTGAGATGTTCATACAAGGCTTGCAAAAAACAGTGATATAAAGATATGTTAGGGCATTAATTACGCAACAGACATTGAGGATAGAAAGACAAAAAATATAGTCGCCCGTTCGGTGCGCCTCATCCTTATCCTTTTTTTACACGTGCGTCTGATTATACATCAGAGCTACGACCTCATCGTCCTCCAGATCCGGGTGCTCGACCGCATTCTTGTGTCGGACGATGTCGTATGGCACCGATCCCCCCGTGTACGTCGGATCTTTGTTCTGTCTGTTCTCAGCCCCGCACTTACTCTTGGCATCCCAACCTGGATCCGCAGCCCACCGATCTATCATCGTCGTCCATACAGTCGGAGATATCCAATGTGGGGGATATCTCGTCATCTCCGTCATTGGGGCACCCTCGGGCAGCATCTTCTTCGCCTGGTCCCTTGCGTCGTGGAGCCATCGGCGGTAATTTTTGCCGATGTAAGCAAAGAAGGCCTGCTGCCCCAGTGCCTGCTGCTCAGGCGAGTCAAACGTGAACCCCTCCTGTAAGGCATTCCATAACACAAATTAACTACAGAAAACAAACTCTAATTAAACAAATAATATCGCTGAAAAAAATACTTCACCGTACCAGCCACTCATCCCATAGGGACTCCCTCGCAGAGACATCTCAGTCCTTCCAGTACAGGCGTGGCTCGAGGAATCAGCACTTCACAAGAACGCCGATCTTCGTCCTCACCTGATTCTCCAGGATCGTGCCAAAGAAGTAAATAAATAAATTAATACAGTTCAAATATAAATTAACACCCCAAAATTTTAAATATAAGGCATGATGTGATTTTTTTTTACTTACAGGCCCTACTGGGTGAGCGTAACTCTCTGTTTACGCTGGGGATCGATGCGTACCCCGCGTGTCGGACCACGGCCTCGCCGAGATCCTACAAAACACCAACATTAATACAGTTCAAATATACTTTAAATATAAGGCTAGCGAAAACTACTAAACACCGTTATCACTGTGTACCACCTTCGATCGACCGACATGACGACTGAATTATCGTACTGTATACAACCTTCAATTATGACCAATCATTAGGCAGGATCGATGTAAATATGAATGCATGAATGTGACAACATGTCTATGTATTTCCTCTCCATTCTCTAATAGGTAGTGGTCCTATCCCTTTCAGAAAAGCACATGTTTATAAAACAGTGAATAACTTATGCTTAGTCCTATGTCTGCAAAAAAATCGGCAGCACCTCCCTGCATTTCTCCAAGTACACGACATCGATTAGGTGTCCTAACATTCATCAAACCTTGCCTTGTAAGGTTTGACGGATGTTCGAACACCAGATCTGTATGCACTTGGAGAAACACGTGAGAACGTGTACCAAATATCCACGACATAGAACACAGAGCATGAGTTGAAACACAGTTTTATAAGCATGTAACTTTTCCAAATTGTCCAAACTGGACATCCAAAGGCTCATTACAAAGCATTACTTTGTAATGAGTACCTTTGAACGGGAACTAAGGATTTTTATGCATACATGCGTTCAGAAATTGATAATATATGCAAGAATCTTTTCGAAAAATCAAAACTGCAGAAAGATCGTTGCATATGTTACCAATTCCATTTTAAATAGAATTCGTTGGCAACGAGTTGAACCATCTCGTTGGCAACGAGTTGAACCATCTCGTTGCCAATGGACTTCGCAAAACAACAACGAATATAAAGAATGCAGGTTTTATAAGAAACGAGTAATTGAACAATCTCTGGCCTAGTTAGTGTTAATGAGGATTACTTTGGGCTAATTATAACTAATTAGGGTTGATTATGAGTAATTAAGGTTATTTTAAGCTAATAGCCGGGTTTTATTGTGCGGAGTCATGTTGATTAGTCCTAATTAGGGCTAATTAGGCATTAATTGGATTATGTTAGGGCTAATCAGTGTTAATGAGGACTGCCTTGGACTAATTAGGGTTTATTAGAACTAATTAGGGTTATTTTGAGCTAATTAGGGTTTAGGGGGGAGGACGGGGGTGGTGGACGGAATAGCCGCAGGTGGCGGCAGTGGAACAACTCACGGGTGGGGTGGCGTAGGGGGGAGGACGGGGGTCTCGCCAGAGGTGGGTCGCCGTAAAGGGTGGTCGCGGAGGTGAGAACGCCGGTGGATGGGTGAGAGATAAGAGAGAGAAATGGGGAGAGAGAGAGAGAGCGAGAGAGAGAAAAGTAGATCTGTGTGTTTTAAGGGATCACTTTTACCGACAGAATTTCCATAACTAAAAGTCCGTCAGTAAAAGCCTTTTTTACCAACGAAATATTTAGAGACGGTATAATTCCGTCGCTTAAATTTTTTTTAAAAACCCTCAAAAATTAGAAGTTTCCTAAAAACTTTTTAGCGACAATTGTTCCGTCGTTAAAAGTCTGTTGGTAAAATTCCATCGTCAAATACCTTTAGCGACAGATCATGCCGTCGGAAATTTTTTTTAACGACGGACTATTACCGAGGGTTTATTCCGTAGCTTAAATGACGGAATAAACCCTCGGTAATAGTCCGTCGTTAAAAAGGTTCAATTAGTTTAATTTAGGGTTCGATTCAACTAGGGCATTCAATTTAGGGTTTAATTAGGGTTCAATTACTTCAATTGAGGGTTCAATTAGGTGGTTGAATAAGTTCAATTTAGGGTTCGGTTAGATTAGGACATTCAATTTAGGGTTCAATCAGTTTAAATTAGGGTTCAGAATTAAGGCATTAATTTTGCTTGGCAGGTATAAGCATGAGTGCCCTATCTAACACTTTGGATTCATTCTATGTGATTTAGGAAATGGAAGTGTAGTCGGATGTGTTCCCTAGGTGTGTCTCAAGGTGGTAGTGAGTTTACAAATTCCTAGAGACTCAAGAACAAATTCATCACCCGGTTGAATTGAAGGGCCATCTTGCAGCCCTATCGAAGAAACCAACATCAGCAGATGTGGACATACTCATCGGCATGTAACTTGGCAGAACTGTTACCTTATCTTGAATCAGGCAATACCTCATGAGGTACTTCCTTTTCTCTCAGCTTGGCATCTTGACAAACGCAGAACATATATATGAGGTATATCTCTCTAACATAAAAGTCTAAGATGTTTAATAGTGTTTCTAGGCATTTCATTTCCAGTTTTGCCTCTAAATCTCTCTATCTTATCTTAAAAGAGCAAACCTGAAATGAACATTTACCTTCCAATATACCCCCTTTAAAAAATGAAGATTAAAAGAAACCAAATCCATCAGAATTCAAAACAAACCACACTTCAAGTCCACTTAACTACTATGTATTTGTAATTACCAGTAACATGATTACAAAAGAGAACCAATGACTTAGGAATCTAATGGCTCCAGTTGGAACCAATGTCAAAAACCATAAAAGCTATGGGCTAATAACAGGCTGAAAAGCATAAGATTACAACATCATCACCTACTCCGGCCAGGAATCTAATGGCTCCAGTTGGAACCAATGTCCACCACAACACTAACACCAATAAAAAAAACTCACCCATAAATAGGGCTAGCACAGATGTATCTTTATTGAGAAGATTATTATGATCTCAGCAAAAGGTAAGAGTTATCAAATTGCATAGCAATTATAATGGTAGGATTAAGGTGAATCGGAACATACCTTTGTCGCCGATTGCTCCACCGGTGGTGAAGATCGAAGAAGATTGGGATTTGGGAGCTTGTGGCGTATTAGCGCCGGTGGACTGGTTGAGTGACTGGAGGACGGAGGTCTTCAGAACTCAGACCGGTGCTGCCGGTGCAAAGGTCGCCGTGAGGCGTCCGACAGTTTGTGCTTCGCTGGAGTGAGGTGCGGCGGCGGTGTTGGTGGTGCGGCGGCAGTGGAGGCTTGGTGGCGCGGCGAGGGGAGGATGAGGTGTTGCCGGCGGTGGGGCACAGTGGAGATGAGAACTGCAATGAGAACGGGGCAGTGGAGGTGGGGCACCGTGGATCGCCGGCGGTGAGAACTCAAATTATTCGAAGAGAGAAATAGGGAGAGAGAAAATCAGATCGGGGGGATTTATTAAACACTTTTAGCGACGGAATGAATTCGTCGCTACAAGTTTGTCAATGAAGGTTGCACTTTTACCGACGGACGTTTAGCGACGGAGTTATGCCGTCTCTAAAAGTGTTTTATTAAACCCTTGGAAATAAAAAAATTCTAAAAAAGTTTTAGCAACGGAACTTCCGTCGCTAAAAGACCGCCAGCAAAATTCCGTCGCTAAAAACTTTTTGCGACGTCTGATTCCAACGCTAAGAGTATTTAATGACGGAAGTTTTACTGACGATACTTTCCGTCGGTGAAAGATGATTTAGCGACGGAATAACTTCCGTAGCAAAAGGCCTCTTTTCTTGTAGTGAAGCTAAAACCTCGACTATAAAATTCTCTAACAAACAAATTGGTAAGAGACAAAACCTCATTACTCTAGTAAATAGGAAAATGCAGATGAAAAGATCGATCAAGAAAATAAAATGTTGACATCTACTTTAAATAGAGATTAAAACTCGTAAAAGGAGAATATCATCACAACAGGAACCCCGGATAACAATCCAGGGTAATGTACAAAGAGCAAATACATATTTTGTGATTACATATTTTGAGATATACGGGATCATAGGAAGGAGTTACAAAGAACTCTCAACCATTTAATTTATTATGTTTAGGATCCGGAAGCAAAACTTAACATCGAGAAAGAAGATGGGGAGATACTTCTACAATACTGACCTAGAATTATTATGTCAAGGCAAAGTCAAATTACTAGTAGAGCTAGAATTATTACGTCCATTTGACAATACTGATAAGATTAAAGTGGTAGCAAGAAATGAACATGAACATGAACATGTCTTTTTAATGACCCAATTAAAAACGTTCCTAAACTAGGATTATAGCTGGTCAAGCTTCAGGCTGCCGTCGAAGAAAGTCATCACAAATGGATTGAACAAATTGTAAATATAATTGAGATAGACGGAGAAAACGTTTAACTTATTAAAGAAATTCCAGCCATAATTTATTATGCTCTTGTAGCCATGGGATTCAGTCTGAAGATTATCACGTCCAAATATTATCAACTTTGGCAGAAAAAATTGAAACAAAATTCTATCACCTATAATATAATAGCTTCCTTTATCCTTCAACTAATAAAGATCTAATAAAGTAAAAACTACTCATGAATTTTGAAGCACGTATAATCTAAAGAAAGACAAAATTGATAGGATTAGTATTATTCACACCACAAGAAAAAAAAAAACAAAAGCAAATCAAGAAAAAACATGCTTTGGCGATGGACGTGGATGAAACAAATTCAAGATTGGGGTTGGTAATCTAGCTTTATGAACATTTCTATAGTCAAGGATCAGAGGACCCCGATCAACCTAGCTAAAAATATGAGCTGGACAAGTTAGTTAATGACCATAATAAGCATGATTGAGATGGACACCAGTATTAATGGGAAATCAAAAACCAAACGGGTAGCAAAAATAAAATCAAAGTTTTCCAGAATGTGAAGATTTCTAGAAAAGAAAAGGTCCAAGACAGAAGTAGGACCAAGAGAAATAATAGAGGACCTTCATTGTTAAAGACTCCTAAATAGAATCTACTCTTTCATCTATAAGAAAATTGGAGTATGTCTTATTAGACAGAGGGTGTTTGAGAGATTGTTAAGTATGCTAAGAGCTCGTCCGTGTGCAAGTGTAAAGAGTTACAGAAGAAATAAATATTTATTCCTCTTGCTTTTATGTAAAAATCCCTTTCAGAATAAACAAATAGTCATTGTTTTCACTGATTTCCTTTGCTACCGTCTTTTGCAACCCTATATCCTGAAAACTTGAGGTTGTTAGGTTGTAGCCATCATTAACCCAGTAAAAAAAAAAAGGTGTCAAACTGTGTGTCCACTTATTGAAATATTTGGATATAAAAAAAATATGAGAATCAAGACATGAATGGACGCAAAGACGAAAGACGACATGACGTAAGTAACACTATGCCATGATACTAAAGTGAGCAAACAGCATACGGTATGTCAACTATATATAGCAAAATGGACAAATGGTGCATAAAATTACACGTTTTATACGAAACGTCGACCATGTTTGTGTAGTTTTGAGAGCTCGGGTAGTTTGTTGCAATAAACTCAAACCACATGACTACTCCATATATCTGTAGGTCTGCCTTGGATTTGGTGAGAACGCTCAACCCTTTTTTATATGCACTAACATGGCTTCTTTGGCAGTAGCCGGTTATTTTTAGCCGCTATTACAAATAATGAAATGCCATTTTCCATCTCTTTTTGTCTGGGCAGGAGTCGAGTCGAGGAGATGGTAGCCTTTATTTACTTTTATGTTTTGATCTATTGTTGTCTTTATGTATCTGTTTTATTAACGCAAATCGCTGATAAGATTTTTACACAGAGCCAAAAAAACTTAGATACTAGGCGACACACTTTGGTGCGGAAATAGGATTTTTTGCTAAATATAATAATAATTATAGTAGTATTATTTAGGGCTAATTACAGCAGTGTCTCTGAGGTTAGGATGAAATTACAGTCAAGGACAATAAGTTTCAAAATGTAACACTCGTGTACATCCGATAGAGTTCCGTTCAAAAAGTATACGTTTTTCATGATGTCATCATTACGTATTTTTAAAATGACAATACTGCCCTTGTACTATATATTTTTTAATTAAGATTTCAAACCCTAATTTTGGTTTTGAGAAACCCTAATTTGAAAATTAGGGTTTTGAGAAACCCTAATTTTCAAGTTAGGATCTTTAAATTACGGTTTACAAATATTGGAACTTATCAAGAAAAAGATTGAAAAACACAGTTTGATATTTCTTTTGAGTTCTTCATCTCTTCCATTTTTTTTAGGTATCTGAAACCAAGTGAGGTAATTGGTACTTATTATGGATATAGATCTTAGGTTAACTTCTGGAGAACCTGAAAAGGAAGAAGAAGAACTAAATGGAGTCGTGAACTTGTTGGATAATGAAAAGAAACTGCATAATGGAGATGGAGTTGGTGGAACTATGGTAGACATTGAAGAAAAGTTCCATGCTACTCGCCGAATTCCCATATTATGGTTTCACACACACACACAATCACACACAAAATATCACATACACCCCACAGTTGTCGCCCCCCACCCCGCCGTGTACCATCTCAACACCACGGCACCTTTTCAACCAACAACGGAACCCACCACAGCTGCTCGATCTACACGGTTGCGAGGAGTATCATGACGCAGAGATAAGGGGCGGTGGGGATTTACTCCGGTGATTGCAGAGGCGATCGGTGGTGGTTATGAGAGATTGGCAGTTGTGGGCGGCGGGGACGGGCTGCGACACTGTTACGGGGTTGGGCGAAGGAGGGGGTTGTGACGGGATTGGGAGATGAAGAGGGTTGATCGATGACGGCATGGCCTGACAAAGGTGTGGGGGAGTAGCAGCAGGCAGGGTAGGGGGAGGGTGGGGGTGAAGTGGGTGGGGAAAGGGTGGGGAAGAGAGAGAGAGAGAGTAAAGTTCAGACACATTTAAAAAAAATTAGGGTTTTTCTTTTCTGATTTTCTTTTCTAAAACGAGACAATGGCATTTAAAAAAATAACTTTCTAACATAAGGGCAATAAAGTCATTTTGTTAAAGCTGTTAGGTTTTTTTAGATTCCATCTGGTCAACGGACATAAGTGTAATTTGTCCAAACTATTGTCCTTGCCTGTAATTACCCCCCAAACCTCAGGGATATAGGTATAATTAGCCCTATTATTTATAGCTAAAGTGATTCTCTTTCCCAGATATCTACGAGGAGAACTAAAGAAACTAGAAAAAAAAAACTTAAATGAGAGAGAGAGAGAGAGAGAAAGCTAGCTTATATACAAAGTTTTCATTTTCAGAGTGGAAAATCTTACAATCGTGCAGTGGTACCGTCTACATATGAGCATGATTAGGTTTGGAGGTCGAATATCAAACCGAACTTGTTAGCCGTGTGGTTGGATAACTTAGGCTTACATATTATTTTGATGATTACTACACATTGATTATGTTTTAATGTGTGCTTTGAGTGGATTCTTAGTAGGTATATATATACACACTCATGAAGATGCATTCGAGAAGTTAGATAGATGGATTAAAGCCAAAGAAGCTTAAAGCTATATTGGACATGCTATGGAAGCTTCATCAAGTCTAATGTCAAAGAGCAAGAAAGAATGCAAAGGCTAAGTTATTATCGATTATGATTGATCTTTGCTATTATGTAACTAGTTTTGGTTTGATGATTGGATTGATGACTATGACCTAAAAAGACCTTAGGACACCTTGTGCATTACATGTGAATTCATAACATTTCCCACGAGTGTGGTTCTTAAAAATGAGTGAACTTTGGAGCTCACTCAGATTTTCTCAAAAACTATTATGGTTCCAATCTTTTCATATCTTGATAAAACTTTTCATTATCTTTCCAACGCAAAAAACGGCACCTCAATCCGATTTTTCTAGAGAAAGTTATGCCCAAAATAGGAAAAGAGGCTCCGTGAGGCAACCAAAAGGCAGTAGGGTAATACAGTCGACTGCATTAGAATAGAGCATTGGAATCCAGTCGACTGTAGTGGTCAAAATTCAGTTCCAACGGATATTTTCGAGGACAAAACTTCAACAGCTATTTTATAGGGAACCCAGTCGACTGCAATGGCAGTTTTGCTCACTTTTTGTCTATAACAGTTATATTTCATTTGCTCCCTATATAAATGGTTTGGGGCTTCATCATACACCATGAAAACCATATTCTAAGCCTCCATTCATTAGAGAAACATCAAGGCTCATAGATTAAATTTTTCTCTCTTCATCTTCATGATTTTACATCATTAAAGAGAGCAACTTTGTGAGCAATTCTTTGATTGAGAGTGAGCATTCTTCAAGTCATCAATTATTTCATTTCTCTATTGTACTAGAGCTTTATTTGTACTCATTTCCTTTCAAGAGAATTTTTTTGTACACAATTGATCTTTGTAAAAAGACTGTGATCAAGGCTTGAGTTTGTCAAGTCTTAGGTAAGCTTTGTGGATTCAAGGCTTGTGCTTGGTGTGGAGATATCACCAAGTGTTGTAAGAGTTTTGATCTTGACCCGGAAGAAGATTGTTGTTAGTGAATTTTAGTGTTCTTGCAAGGGACTTCCTTGAAGAGATGGATGTAGACTTGAGGGTAGTTCAAGCCGAACCATTTAAATCTCGTTGTCAAGTATCTCTGATTCAATCTCTTTACTTATTGCTCTATAATTGCTTGAGATTGTGTAGTTAGCATCTTCTTTGAAATATTACTTGGTTTAATTGAGTTTCATAATTGTGCTTAGTTTAAATTTTCCATTGATTTTTAAAAATCCTATTCACCCACCACCCCCCCTCTAGGATTGTTTTATTGGTTTCAGAACTGGTGACCATCGATTTGAAAAGAAAAAACAAACCGTAATGGAACAGTTCGGTATCAGCGATTTAGTTTCAACGGTTGGGATGGATCAAAAGGCTTGATTTGGACTTATTAAATGGTTTGTTCTTGTAATATGCATATCGGTTGATTATTTGGCAGTTCTACTATACATGATTATTATAAATTAGCGTACCTATTTGAATAGGATAAAGCTTACTTATATATATGCTATAGTTAAATCTTAAGTATGACAAAAACTAAATAATAACTAGGATATATTAACATTCGTATTTTTTTAATTGGATAGGTTCGATTCGATTTAAGCGATTTTTTAAAAAAAAAAATCTAACCGAAGTAAACATCAGTTTAAAAAGAAAACAAACCAATAATTTTCTAAATCATTTTAATTTGTTCGATTTAACTGATTGAATTATTTTAATCGATTTAAATATTCATTCATAGTACCGTCGACCACAATCCCCTCTTTATTGCATGACATTTGACGATTGCGAGGTGTGAGCGGATAAATGGCTCTTCCAACATCTGACATCATGGGAGTTTCTGGATCATCCTCGAGACAGTATCCACCAATTATTGCCTTAAACACCATATTTCATCATAGCTCCGTTATCCTCTGGAACGCTCACGAACGCACCAATTACTTCATTTTCGGGACCAAACTACCCTTATCCTTTCCTATAAATACCCTCTTTCCCCCTTCGCTTTCATATCAAGCATAGAAACTCCGAAGTGATCACTGCAAATTCCAAAACCATCATCCGAGTTCTCCACATTCCCCATTAACAGAGCAAGAAAATGGCGCTAATTCCAAGCAACCTCTTCGGTGGCCGACGAAGCAACATCTTCGACCCCTTTTCTCTTGATATCTGCGATCCCTTCCAGGACTTCCCTTTCACCGGCGGCGCCCTCTCGGCCCCTCGCAGGGAATTCGCCAGCGACACGGCGGCTGTAGCCAACACGAGGATCGACTGGAAGGAGACACCGGACGCGCACGTGTTCAAGGCGGACCTGCCGGGAATGAAGAAGGAGGAAGTGAAGGTGGAGGTGGAGGAAGGGAGGGTCCTCCAGATCAGCGGGGAGAGGAACAAGGAGGAGGAAGAGACAACCGACATGTGGCACCGCGTGGAGAGGAGCAGCGGCAGGTTCCTCCGCCGCTTCAGGTTGCCGGAGAACGCGAAGGTGGATCAGGTGAAGGCTGCCATGGAGAACGGCGTGCTGACTGTCACTGTTCCCAAGGACGTGAAGAAGCCTGATGTTAAGGCCATCACCATTTCTGGCTGAGTCTAACGTAACTCAAAAATGATGCATGTATGGTTTTTTAGTTTGAGGGTGCGATGTAGTAACGAGAGATGAGAGTTCTTTGGGTGCGAATGTAAAATAAGTTTCCAAGATGTGTTTTATCTATTAAATAAGGAATAAGTTTTGTTTTTATGAATGCTCAATTCCAGTTATTTGATTTCCTTTCTCAATTCCAGTTCCATATCCAGTGATCTTGGCGTTTAGGTCTAATTCGTTATATCAAAAACTGGAAAGGAGGTGCTTAGAAGAACTTCAGAGGTTGTGCAAGAGAAGAAAAAAATCATTTGAAAACACTGTCAATTAATTATGGTTGTAAATGATTTGTTTAGTTACACGCTAAATTTTTTAGTTGATCATCACTTTTTGGCATATATTTGTATTTTATTAAAGAGTAGCGTACATTATTTTGAAAAATGTCACAAACACGTGGCTAAGGTCATTAGAGCGCCCAAAGTCAATGTATAAAATGGAAGGATCTAGGTTTTTTCCGCTCAAACGGATCTAGTATGGAGTGAAAGTTTGCAACAGTTGGCTCTAGGTTTTGATCTCAACAAATGAATCCCTGCTGTGAGATTGGAGATTGTGAGTATTCCAAAGTTGGAAACCAATATTGCGAATATTATTTGTTCCGGAGGATTGAATGCTTTGATGATAATTGCAAATTAAATGGATGAGAGAGAGAGTAAAAAGTTATCGAAATTTTAAATTTTCCCTGTAAAAGCTAAAAATCAATTGCAACCGAAATTTTAAATTTTTTCTGTAACTGTTACAATTGACAGCTAGTCACTTGGACAAATAAATTCAAATTCACGTTATACACTACAAGAAAAATCACTTTTAGCGACGGACTTTTCCGTCGCTAAAAGTGGATAATCTGTCGCTAAAGACTTTTAGCGATGGACTGTCCGTCGCTAAAAGATTAGCGACGGAAAAGTCACTTTTTACCGACGGAATTAATTACTTTTAGTGACGAAAAATTCCGTCGCTAAAGGTAATTTCCGTAATTTTTATATTTTTTGTTATTTTCTCAAATTTTAATTTAAAAATACTTTTAGCAACGGACATTCCGTCGCTAAAAGTCCGTCGTTATGTAGGCCTTTTAGTTACAGAATTTCGTCGCTAAATGTCGATAGGTAAATGTTAGCCCTATGGTTGGATAACCTAGGCTTACATCTTGTTTTGATGATAACTACACATTGATTATGTTCTAATGTGTGTTTTGAGTGGATTCTTAGTAGATATATACATGACACTCATGAAGACACATTTGAGAAGTTGGATAGATGGATTGAAGACAAAGAAGCTTAAAGTTATAGTGGACATACTATGGAAGCTTCATCAAGTCCTATGTCAAAGAGTAAGAAAGAATGCAAAGGCTAAGTTACTACGATTATGATTGGTCTTTACTATTATATAACTAGTCTTGGTTTAATGGTTGGATTGATGACTATGACCTAAAAAAACCTTAGGACACCTTGTGCATTGCATGTGAGTTCATAACCTTTCACACAAGTGTGGTTCTTGAAAATGAGTGAACTTTGGAGCTCACTCAGATTTTCTCAAAAACTATTTTGGTGCCAATCTTTTCATATCTTGATAAAACTTTTCATTAGCTTTTCAACGCAAAAAACGGCACCTCAATCCGATTTTTCTAGAGAAAGTTCTGCCTAAAATAGGAAAGGGGGTTCCGTGAGGCAGCTGATAGGCAGTAGGGTAATACAGTCGACTGTATTTGAGTTATCACATTCTAAGTCTCCATTCATTAGAGAAACATCAAGGCTCATAGATTAAACTTTTCTCTCTTCATCTTCATGATTTTACATCATTAAAGAGAGCATCTTTGTGAGCAATTCTTTGATTGAGAATGAGCATTTTTCAAGTCATCAATTCTCTCATCTCTCTCTTGTTCTAGTGCTTAAACTTGTACTCATCTACTTCTTGAGAGTGAAATCCTGTACACATTTCTTCATTGAAAGGTTCTTGTATCAAAGCTTGGGGTTGTCAAGCTTTGGAGCTTTAGGTTTGTCAAAGCTTGTTCTTGATGTGGGCATAGCATCAAGGGATTGTAAGAGGTTCGATCTTGACCCGTAAGGAAGATCATACTAGTGGATTCTAGGGCCTTTCAAGGGACTTCCTTGAAGGGGTGGACGTAGGCTTATGGGTATATCAAGCCGAACCATTTAATTCTCCTTGTCAAGTATCTCTAACTCAATCTCTTTACTTATTGCTCTTTAATTGCTTGAGATTGTTTAGTTAGCATCTTCATTGAATTATTACTTGGTTGTTTGCTTATTTAAGTTATTGAGATTGAGGTTTGTTGTTTGTTAATTTTTAAATTAGTCTCAAAAACCCTATTCACCCCCCTCTAGGGTTGTTTTATTGGTTTCAGTAAAAGTTAAAACAAAAAAGCTATTTTTTAAACTGTTATTAGTTTTAAAAAAATTCAAGCCTATTTCTATCAACAATTAATCCTATTTACCAAATATATCAACAATTTTATTCTTTAGGCTACCATTCTTATTTCAAGCGATACACATAAAACATAAGTCATACACCATCAATTAAATCCCAAAAATAGATATTCACCAAATAAAATAAATCCCAAAATAACAGATATTTGAACTGTAGCAGTGGCAATATTACAAAAATGAAAAGCAACCACATCAATTTACAGTACACCAAAAGATTGATGCCACATCTATACAATGCTTGTGTGTGATCGTCACCAAAGCCTTCAGGATCCTAATTTATGTGCTTCGTCAAGGACTCATTTGCAAGCAAGCTCATGCCACTGAATTGGTACTCCACCTGTTACACCACAAATCCTCTTATTAGTATGTATCCAAAAGAACACCCTAGCGCAAGGGAAACATATAACACCATGAAATGGAGCCACATTCATATGCCTAACAAGCATATATTCTTCCATTTAGGATGAAATCAACCTCTGTACCGACCAGCAGAAGCACTAGTCTAAAACACCTTAAAGGGTTTCCTATGCACTCATGGACTAGCAGAACCATCGGACCAAAACTCCATAAAACACTTCTGCACTCAGCATAGGTACATATAAATAGGACTATAAGATTTTATCAAAATACTTAGGAAAAGAAGTTTGCAGAGATGAGGCTTTATACTACATTAATATAGAAAAAGAAAACTCTCTAGTTTTTGCCATCATCTGTTGTATTGCTAGTAAACCTTAGATTACATTAGCATTCTATCCATGCACACACAGCAGAACCACCTAAACTTTAAATTGTATTTGTGTTCTATGTATCGATTATTCATCATAAATAAGGCATACTTCTATTTTATGACAATGTCATACGTTTGTCCAAAAAGGATCTTAAGCATCTACCATATCCTATGGTCAGTGCAATACCAAACTTAGCCAAAACGAGATAATTATAGATAAGTAAACAAATTTGTTTCATCCACATGAGGAAGAAGATCACTTGAAGGACATGGAACACCCTACAAAATTGACCTAAAATCCTCCCCCCCCCCCCCCAGCCTGGCACAACTCTACAACGATACAACAATAATATTTGAAACTTAGATGTTAACGTCTAGCACACAAGTTGATCATTTTTCCTGTATTGCATTAAAAATAAAAACAGAAAAATAGGGCAACACCCACGAACGTGGAGCATATCCAAAACACCAATCTAAAAACGCTTCATTGGATCAACCAAGCGCTCTTGTTCCACTTTTTCAGGTGGTTATAACTTATAAGTATTTCCTACATTAAAATTCCTCTAAAGCAATTGAAAAGCAAAGGTACACACACACGCACACCCAAAACAACCATTATCTAAATGTTAGTAAAAACTCTACACTGGGAAAGAAAAAACCTACCTTTCACGTGAATCACACCAGTCTATTTTCAGTCCTTCTTAAGGATCCAACCAATTTTATTCCTAAAAAACATCAAACCCACATAAAAGTAACTTCATTTTTAGATTCCATATGCAAAATTTCATCAGAACAAACACCCACGTAGATTATCTCCTAATAGAAGGCATACTAATTGATTGCAAGCCATCGAACTATAACTCAATTACAAGCGGAAACCAATTACAAAGAAATGTAGAGAAACTGACCATCCGAAGTCATTTCCAAGGGACATGGTTGCACTCCCGTCGAAACGGAATAGATACTGGTACCCAAAAACTCAACTTCATCTTTTGCCTCTCTACATCGCTGCTCGTGAGCATCCGGTAATACTCCAAGCTCAATCTCTTTGGCCAAACTCCACTCCTCGAAACCCTAAGCACCTTTGCCTCATCCAAAAATCGGTGAATCAGTCTCGCCAAGTACGTCGCCACCAAGCTCAATCTCTTCGGCCAAACTCCGCTCCTCGAAACCCTAAGTGCCTTCGCCTCGTCAAAAAATCGGTGAATTAGCCTCGCTGAGTATGTCACTTAGGTGGCGGCTGATGGTTGGCTGTGGGAGAGGGGGAGAGAGAGAGAGATTGAGGGGCAAGGGGTGGAGAGGGAAGAAAGAAAAGAGCGGCGGTGAAAATGAAATGGAAGCAAAGTTAGGGTTTGCTCAATTTATAGTAAGAAACAAAAATTATTTTCCAAAATAAAAATATATTTAGCTACAGATTTTTGTGTCGGTAATAACCCGTCAGTAAAAGTCCATCACCAAATACCTTTATCGACAGAATATTCCGTCAGTAAAGATCTTTAGCGACGGATTTTTACCGACGGACAAATCTGTCACTAAAAGTAGACCTTTAGCGACAAACTTTTACTGATGGAAAAATCCGTCTGTAAAAGTGACTTTTAGCGACAGAATGAAATCCATCGCTAAAAGTCCGTCGGGAAAAGCTATTTTTCTTGTAGTGTTACATCTAACGGGACTATTGGTTGCAAGCTTTAGTTCCAGAAGACTTCTGTGCAACACATTTAGCAACTCGGGCTGCAACCTTTTGTTCCACAGGGTAGGATTCCGACATCAACATCGATTGCATTCAATAGCTCCAGAGGACAAAGGGGATTGGTTGGAGCCGGTTGTCCTATCGTGTCTAAGCCACATGACTTGGAAAAACATGTTTTGGCCCTAAAAATCCAGATTTCAACTCGATGTGGTTTTGCTCTTCCATGAAATCAATCTTATGACACGTATAAGCGAATTTACTCTGGTCTTGATCTCAACCTTAGCCAATATTAGTGGTTGATATCGTGTTGGAGAACAAAGAATCATCATCAAGAACTCGACACGTTTTAGAAAGTGTTAGGATTTTACGTAGGAATGATTACATGGTCTTGAAATAGTTCAAAAGTTTGCAACAAAAATTCTAAAATACTAAAATAAAAGTTTATCAGCCAAGCTAGAGTTCACTCAACTCCAACTTTTATGGCAATAATCATGCTGAACAGGTTAGAGGAAAAGCAATTTAATATTGTAATAGACTATTGAGCTTTAGATGCAATTACAATAAAGATGACTATAAAATTTCAGACGTGGATATGTTAATGAATAAAGTTCAGCTTGTCAACTTCTTCTCAAATCTTGATTTAAAAGGCGGATATTGACAAATCAAAATGGAAGAATTTTCAATTCCAACCTTTAACGCACCGTGTAGACATTATGAATGTACCATGTTAGCATTTGGATTGCAAAGTGCTCCACCATTATTTTGGAGAATGATACATAACATTTTTAGAAAATGCGGTTATTTTTTCTGTGTTGTATATAGACGATATACAGTGTTGTCTTATTCAAAGAAGAACAAAAAAACCTTTGAAGAAGATAGCACATAATTGGATTAAATATAGCTTAGTACCCTGAAAGTACACGAAAATCTCACTTGAGGACCCAAGTTTTCAATTTTTACACATCAGGGTCTAGAGTTTTAATTTTACAATTAATAAGTACTTCATCTGTTTTTCCATCCAAATTGATAACGGATCAATGGGTAAAATCGTCAAACTCTTTGCACATTAATATTTTAAAAAAAAACTTTCGTCACCATGCTGCTAACCACACTACCGTCAACCTACAAACCCTTGCCGACCACACTGTCGCGACCGATCTACAAGTGTCTGCCCCCCCCCCCCCCAACCACCACAACCAACTTGCAACCAAACCCCTTATCGCCACCTACATAGAATTCCCACCTCCATCATGACTAAACTGAAAACCCACCACTGTTAGCCACCAGTCGCTACCCACCATATAGCCCACCACCATTATGATGCATCACTATGCCCCACATCAAATATACAAACCACCGGCAGATCCATGTCCTAGAGCTGCCGAATTGCCGCCACACCACAAGCATTTCAATATTTTTTTGAAATTTTAGTTTGAGATTTACTTTAATTTTGAAATAATATCATTTTTTGGATCTATTGTTCTATGGTGATGTTGGTGTTGATGCAATTAGGAGTGGTGCTGATGGGTGGGTGTGCTATTAATCGATTGGGTGTGTCTTTGGTGTTGCGATGGTTGGTTGGAGGTGTTTGGAGGGGTGAAGAATGGTGGGGCAGTAGCAGGTTTAGGTTGCGATGGTGGTGCAAAAGGAATTAGGGGTGGAAGGGGGCGATCGGTGGGGAATTGGGTGGTGGCTAGGAAGGACGGTGGTTGGTGTGTGTGTACAGGTGTGTGTGGTGGGTGATGGGGAATAGGGGACGATTTGAGCTTGTATGGCGTGGATTGATGGTACCCAAGGAAGAAGGCGGTGGCCAAAGGCGATGGCCGAAGGCGGTGGTGGCGGGGGAAGGGGCAACGATTGGTGGGTTTAAGGGGGTGATGGGCAGGGGGCCAGTTTGGGTGTTTTTAATGTGGTGTGTTTTCAGGGAAGAGAGCAGTGAGCTATGAAGGAGGTGGTGGACTCTGTGTCTGTGTGTGTCTGTGTGTCTGTGTGTCTGTGTGTGTGTGTGTGTGACCCGTGTGGTAAAGTGGGGGGTGGCAAGTAGGAATTTTATTTTCCTTTTTATGTTTTAATAGCAAAAATGTGATGACGATTTTGCCCCTAACAGTTCACGAGCAAAGTTAGGGATTTGGACAGAAAACCAGATGAGATACTTATTAATTGTAAAATTAAAACTCCAGACCCTGATGTGTAAAAATTAAAAATATGGGTCCTCAAGTGCGATTTTCTTGTACTTTCAGAGTACTAAGCTGTATTTAACCCTAGATAATTCATAGAACATGGATTAATGTTGCCAAAAACGAAATGTGAATAGCCACAAACCACCATTAAGTGTCTTGGGTTAAGAACTGAAGATAGTAGAAATCAAGATCATATTGCCGAAGAAGTGAGGCTTTTTTCAGAACAAATCAACCTTATAAGGCAACTTTAAAGAATTATTGGGTTTCTAAAATATGCGTAAATATTCATTTTGAATTTATCAAACCTATCAAAAGCACTATCCAAACACATAAAAGGAAAATAGACATGGGATGATGAAAATGCCCAAAGTGTTCTTTGGATAAAGGTCAAGTTAAAAACCTGCAGAAGCTTAGGCTCTGTTTGACAAAACTTTTTTTTTTAGTTTTCAGTTTCCAAAAAAAAAAATTAAAAAGAGTAGTTAATTTATTTATTTTTTACAAAAATAAGCGGGTGTTTGATAACCCAATTTTTTTGTGGTGGTTTGCGGTGGCGGCGGTGGCCGACGGTAATGGTGGTCGGCGGAGGTGGCTGCCGGCGGTGGGAGGGTGGTGGTGGTCTCAAAAAAAACCAACACTGAAAAAAAACTCGTTTTTGGAGTTTTTAAAAACAACCTTGGTTTAAAAACTAGTTTTTTAAACTGAAGGGAAAAAAATGGTTACCAAACGCCCTTATTTTTTTCAGTTTCAAGTTTCCAAAACTGGAAGAAAAAAAAAACCTGTCAAACGGGGCCTTGGTCTACCTAAACTAAAAGATAACCACATCATAGAAAGAGACGCTTCTAAAAATTATTGAGTTGTTGCCATTAGAAACAATACCCCCTAACTGAACTGAAGAGTAACTATATGGATATTCCTATGGAACAAACAAAAAGGCATTTTTAGTAATAACATGTGGTACAAATTATATTTGTAGATTTTTAGTTTCAGAAAAATGCAGTTGTGGATTGCCATAAAAACTTCGACTACTGCGTCATTTATCTAAAATAAAGAAAGACATGTCCTGTGTCATCCACAAACTTCTCCCCAATAAAAAGGAGAATTGAGGAGAATTGCTGGACCTGATAATAGGCAGGCCATAAAGCATGGCAATGAATACCTAAGAAACCAAGACCAACCCACCAACAAAAATCAGGAAAATAAAACATAAATATTTGCTCAAAATGAAGATTAAAGATCGTCAGAAGAGAATATTGTCATGACAGAAACCAAAGATGATAAAACAAAACTATTTTACAATCCCGTTCTATGGACAAGAATAAAAATCTCTTTGGAGATATGTGGTATTGCCCGACAAAAAACCACAGAGAGGAGTTACGAATAACTCTCAGCAATCTAGCAGATTATGTTTAAGGATCTGAAAACAAAACTTAACATGGAGAAAGAAGATAGGAAGATACATCTATAATAAAATAAAACATGAGAGAGAGAGAGAGAGAGAGAGAGAGAGAGAGAGAGAGAGAGAGAGAGAGAGAGAGAGATAGATTACTAGAACACTTAGAATCACTATTTCCATATGACATTTTTGACATGATTAAAGGGCTAGTAAGGAAAGAAAATGAACATGAAGTATCCATCGAATGGCCAAATGAAAACATGCTTCAATTAGGATTATAAATGGCCAAGCTTCAAAAAAATCTGTCACAAATCGATTAAATATGGACTTGTAAATACAATTGAGATAGACCCAGAAATTTTCAGTAAGTTGGAAAATTTCCAGCCATAACTAGATTTGCTCTTACAGTCATGGGAGTCAGTCCAACAATCATCACCATTCAAATATTGTCAACATTGGCAGAAAGAAGGGAAACAAAGTTCTATCATCCATTCCCAATCGGGTTCATTTCCTACTAATAATCTAAAGAAGGTAAAGCATTTTGATGAATTTTGGAACACATACAATTAGAGGAAGACACAGTTGACGGAGCCAGTTTGGTCACGCCGATAAGGAAACCATGATAGCGAATTGAAAAAAAAACATGCTTTTACAATGGATGAAAAATAATAATTATACGAGGATGAAAAGCGTTCAAAGAAACTACAACACTAGTGTTAGTAATCAAGCTCTATGAACAAGTCTATAGCTAAAGACCAGAAGTACCCGATCTACCAAGCCAGACATATGAGTTATCCAAGTTGATTAGCGAACAGGATAAACATAATTGAGATGGATATCAATATCACTGAGTCACAAAACCAAGTCGGTAGCAGAAATATAACAAAAGATTCTGGAATGTGAAGATTTTCAGGCCAAAAAATAAATAAAATTCAAGACAGAAGTAGGATCTATAGAAACAATAGAGGACTTCCATTCTTTAAGAATCCAATGTAAATTCCACTCTTTAATCTATAAAAAGAGTCGGAGTATGTCTTAGAAGTCAGGAGGTGTTTGAAAGATTGTTAAGTTTGTTAGGAACCAGTGTATTTGGAACTCTGAACAGGTACGAAAGAGAGAAACATTTCTTTCTCTTGCTCTTATGTAAGTTTTTCTTTCAGAATAAATAAATAGTCATTTTTTATTGGTTGTCTTGCTACTGCCTTTTGCAACCCCATATCCTGAAAACTCGAGTGTTTACATTATAGCCATTAATTAGCTCGGCTCATTCAGAAGGAAGTAAAGCATGAGACTGTGTGTCAACTTGTTGAAAAGTTTGGACACAGAAACACAACATGAAAAGCAAAGTGCAAGACAAATAATAAACATAAACACAACATAAAAAGTATGAAGTCAATGAACGCAGGTAAAACGATGCTGTGATACTATATTATGCAAATAATAGATGATATGTAGACTATGTTTAGCAAAATGGTGCGTGAAATTGCATGTTTTAATAATTTTGGAGTGCTATTGAATAACTATAAATCCAGACATAATATTTTGATAACAATAATTGCTTGGAGAATGTTGTTGGTCACCACAGTTTCGGCCAAAGCGGTACAATCATCAGGTCAAAGTGATCCGAGTGTAACTTATCATCAAACTTCGTGCATGTGTAGCTTTTAAAACTTCGGGCATTTAGGTATAAAATAAACTCAGACTTATAGCTACTCCGTACCTTATAGTATATCTATTTACATACAGCTCTTATTTAGATTTGGTGATTACGCTCTAACCTCTTTTTATTTGTTGAGGTTCTATGGCAATTGTCGATTATTTTTAGCCGCTCTTGCAAATAATGGAAGGCCAACATTGCATATCTTTTCGTCCGGGCAGAAGGCCTGGAAAATGGTAGCTTTATTTACCTTTCTTCTTTTGATGCATATTTTCGTCTTATTACACCTTGTTTTACTAATGCAAATCGCTAGTAAGACTTTTGCTCAAACCCAAAAGTATTTTAGTGAAGGAAAAAATCTACACTTTTTGCTAGCAAGTGGAAAAAAATTTCTATTTAGAACATATTAAATATTTCTCCACAACTCCATTCATCACAAAAAAATTTCATTAGTGAAAAAGTATTGAATGTTAGGCGGGAAATCATGCTGCAGAAATAAGCTTTTAGCTAAATTTATAGCTAATAAAGTGACTTTCTTCCCTAAATATCTAGAAGGCCAAATTTAAATTACATTAGACAATTGCCAGATGTCGCCAAATAAATGGCTCTTCCAGCATTTGACAGCATGGAATTTTCTGGATCATCCTATTGAACAGCGTCCACATGTGCACAAATTATTGGCTTAAGCAGCACATTTCATCGTAGCTTTCTCTGGATAACTCCATTTTCCTCTGGAACTCTCAGGAACGCACCAATTACTTTGAGGGATTAAAGTTTTAGCGGACCAAACTGCCCTTATCCAATCCTATAAATACCCTCTTTCCCCTTTCCTTTCAGGTCAAGCATAAAAACTCGAAAGTGATCACTGCAGATTCTATAACCGTCTTCCAGTTCTCAACAATCTACATTACCAGAGCACAGAAATGGCGCTAATTCCAAGCAGCTTCTTCGGTGGCCGACGAGGCAACATCTTCGACCCCTTTTCTCTTGATATCTGGGATCCCTTTCAGGACTTCCCTTTCACTGGCGGAGCCCTCTCGGCCCCTCGGTCGGAATTCGCCAGCGACACCGCGGCGGTGGCCAACACGAGGATCGACTGGAAGGAGACACCGCAGGCGCACGTGTTCAAGGCGGACCTGCCGGGGCTGAAGAAGGAGGAAGTGAAGGTGGAGGTGGAGGAAGGGAGGGTCCTCCAGATCAGCGGGGAGAGGAACAAGGAGAAGGAAGAGAAGAACGACAGGTGGCACCGCGTGGAGAGGAGCAGCGGCAGGTTCCTCCGCCGCTTCAGGCTGCCGGAGAATGCCAAGGTGGATCAGGTGAAGGCTGCCATGGAGAACGGCGTGCTGACTGTCACTGTTCCAAAGGAGGAGGTGAAGAAGCCTGAGGTCAAGGCCATCGACATTTCCGGCTGAGTCTAACCTAACCAAGTGATGATGTATGTATGGTTTATCGAGTGTGTGAGATGAGAGTTGTGTGTGTGGGAATGTAAGCGAGGGTCTGAAGAAGCTTTTCATCCATTAAATGATGATGAAGTTTTCTTTCTAATAAATGCCCAATTCCATTCGTTTGCTCTCCTTTCCCAATTCCTGTACCATATCCAGTGATCTTGGAATTTTCAGGGCTGAAATGTTAGCAGAAACTCGATTGGGTCGCAAGATTCTATGCTATGACAAACCTATCTTAGGTTTAAAAGTCGTTTTGTAACTTATCATTGTTTCAACGGAGTTACTGGGTTTGGACTCCATTGGAGTTCTGCTAATAAACAACTGGCAGGACCCCGGTATGGCTATAAGAACCGGATCCTTGAGGACTGCATTAGATCTTCGTGCTGAATTATGAGATTTTGATTCCTGATTGGGCTATGCAAACTAGGCTTCCGCAGGCTACTTTGTAGGACCCTAGCTTGGACCATGTGGTCCGAAGAACTGGACCTCTCAAAAGCCTATGTGAATTTGGCCCCGAGAAGCTGTTTGAAAGTTGAAATCGTCTAAGTGCTTAGCATTCGCCGTCTCTGCCGAGACATTACCCGATCCATTCTATGAGGACATAGAGTTGAATTGGTTAGGGTTGAAAGATATAGTCTTACTTTCTGTGTGATTCTTTATATTATCAGTTTTTTGAAAAATCACGGGCTAGCACAAAGTGCTTGATTAATAGCGAAGTCTAAATGAACACCGTATTAAATTTTTTACAGTCATTTATTGCGCAAAAGTACATTAGCTTACGAATAATTAGAATTTGAATAACATTTGAGTAATAGATAATCCACTCGATGCAACTATTATCAAATTTTTGAAAAAGTAGTTTATGGTTCGGCACAAAGTTTAAATTAATATCAGATCAAGTTTTAAATAGATAATTTGCTTTTCTTTCGGTCGTAATATATCATATCAAGTTGAAAGCACAGCATTGATTGTTCGTCGTCTTCACCACAAGGGAAGTCCAAATGCATATCATATTAGGTTTTTCACACTCGTTTATCGTCCCAGAGTAAGCCTTTCCAAACTTTTTACTGTACTTCTTTTTCTACTTTTTGAAATTAATCTTTCCGTTCCTAAAAAAGTTTAGCAGTGTTTATTTAGGTAATTAGCATATAAACCTAAAGTATAAATAATTTTCAATTATGTGCAAAATAACTTCATCTCTCTTTTCTCTCTCCTTAGACCATTATTAAGTTGCAACGGGACTGCTTATGAAGACAATATTTAATTTAGATTTGATTAATGCTTATACTTTTATCAATCTACTCCACCCTACTCAGTGCACCTCTCTTGCTAACTCCGTCAAGCTTTTGGGCAGCTCAACTACTTTAGCGATAAAGTGAGTATAGAAGTATTTAGCTAATTTTCTTTTCTTTTTTTTTGGGTATAATTTAGCTAAGATTTTTGTTTGGGCAAATTTTTAATTTATAAGGAGACATAACTGAATAACACAGGTTTATTTATTGATGTGGCTAATGCACCAAAATTCTAGTATGACTCAACAAATGATACAGAAAACAAATGAGTAATTCTTAGTATACCCCTTAGGTTTGCATTTCTGATCCACTAAGTCGCTTTTATTGTTTTTGGTATTTATTTAGTCCCTTTCATTGAATAATGTGTGTTGTGGCCAAAAATTGACCAGTACCGAACGAGCGTCGGTTGGGACCAAATGAGCAAGCGAGCAGACCTACAAAGCACAACAAGAGCAAACGGTGACGCGCCGGGACCCCCGGAGGGGGCTCCGGCGGGGAGTCTCCGATGCTTAAGTCAGTAAGCAATTTTGAGAGAATATCTGAAAATATTGGATAATCAGAATTTACCTTCTTCCTCCTTTTTTCTTTCATTTTATAGGAATGTATTAAAGAGTCGGTTACGTCCCCTTAATGGGGAGTTTTGTAGCTTTTATGGGGAGTTAATAAAATTCATGGGTGATTATTATCCATAATGGGAGAGTGGGTAAATGCCACTTCCTACCTCTTCAAGAGTCATGGGCGGTTTCGGAACTCTCTGGTGGTGACACGTGTCGCTCTCCCACGGGTGTATATTTTTACCCATATCATTTGCCCCCCATTCCATGTTCTTTTTGAGAAAGAATGTGGAAGCAGGATAATTGACTTAGCATCAAATTTTGGACTTTATTAAGGGATGCTCCACGTTGGGAATTTAACCAAAGGTGATATCTTTATCTCATTAGTAGAGTGCAGAAACTTTTGGTTTGGCAAAGGCAGGCTTGTCTACCCGGCCTGCCGAATACAGGCTTAAAAGGGCTCGCCTACTCGATTGGCAGAGTAGAGGCCTTGAACCTGCTCGTCTACTCGGCTGGCTGAGTATAGAGCATGGATGTAGTCGTCTGCTCAGCTAGTTGAGTAGAGTCTTAAAGGAGCTAATTTGCTAGGCTGCGCAAGCACACAAATAGACTAATGTGCTAGGCGCCTCGGCCTAACGAGCAGAGGCTTAGGAGACTTTGAAGGCGCTCGCTTGCTCGGCTTTGCGAGATGACTCTAATGTGCTCGTCTGCTTAGCCTGGCAAGCAGAGACTCAGAGGTTCTAAAGGTGCTCGTCTGTTCAGATTCGCGAGCACAGAGACTGACCTCTAAGGGAGCTTGTATACTCGACTGGGCGAGTATAGGCAGATGGGTCTAATGTGCTTTTCTGCTCGGCTTTGCGTGCAGAGGCTTAGACCTCGAATGGAGTTCGCCTACTCGGTTAGGCAAGTAGAGGCAAAAAGGGTCTAATGTGCCTGTCTGGTTCGCTAGAGCAGATGCATGGGTCTAATGCGCTCGGCTGCTCGGCAGATGCTAAGTCCAAAAGAGCTCGTCTACTCTACTAGAGTAGAGGTATGGGTCTGTGCGCTCGTCTGCTCGACAGAGGCTAAGACCAAAGAGGCATGGGTCTGTGTGCTCACCTGTTCGGCAGAGGCTAAGACCAAATACGCTCGTCTACTCGGATAGAGCAGAGGCATGGGTCTGTGCGCTCGTCTGCTCGGCAAAGCCTAAGACCAAAGAGGCATGGGTCTGTGCGCTCATCTGCTCGGCAGAGGCTAAGACCAAATACGCTCGTTTACTCGGCTAGAGCATAGGCATGGGTCTGTGCGCTTGTCTGCTCAGCAGAGGCTATGACCAAAGATGCTCGTCTACTCAGCTAGAGCAGAGGCATGGGTCTGTGTGTTCGTCTGCTCGACAGAGGCTAAGACCAAAGGCGCTTGTCTACTTAGCTAGAGTAGAGGCATGGATCTGTGCGCTCATCTGTTCGGCAGAGGCTAAGGCCAAATACGCTCGTCTACTCGACTAGAGCAGTGGCATGGGTCTGTGCGCTCGTCTGCTCGGTAGAGGCTAAGACCAAAGGTGGGTCTACTTGGCTAGAGTAGAGGCATGGGTCTGTGCGCTCGTCTGCTTGGCAGAGGCTAAGACCAAATGCACTCGTCTACTCAGCTAGAACAGAGGTGTGGGTCTGTGCTCTCGTCTGCTCGGCAGAGGCTAAGACCAAAAGAGCCCTTCTACTCGACTAGAGTAGAGGTATGGGTCTGTGCGCTCGGCTGCTCGGCAGAGGCTAAGACCAAATACGATCGTCTACTCAGTTAGAATAGAAGCAGGGGTTTGTGTGCTCGTCGACTCGGCAGATGCTAAGACCAAAGGCGCTCGTCTACTCAGCTAGGTGAGTAAAGGCAGAGGGGTCTAATGTGCTCGGCTTTGCGAGCGGAGGCTTAGACCTTGAGTGCAGCTCATCTACTCGGCCGACGAGTAGAGGCAGAGGCTTTATAAAGGATTCGAGTGAACTAGCATGTCCACTCAGTTTTGTCAAAGTTTCTATCAAGGGGTACAAGGGTAAACTTACCCCCTGTTGTGTTGATTGATTGTCGCCACGTGTTAGTTGTCCCAACGATCCTGAGATCTTGGCTATTGGATTACAAAAAATCTCTATATAAGGAAAACTCATTTTATTTCTCTTCACTTTATTTTTTAGCAGGAGAGACTTCGAGAGGCCTAAAGGAGCTTGTCTGCTCAATCCAGCGAAGTAGGAGTCAATCGGAGTTCTCCTGCTCAGTCCGACGAGTAGTGAGTTAGGAATTCGAAGGATCTATACTCTGTGAGGCTTACGTGACTCCTCGAGAAAGGAGTATGAGTGCTCAGCTGGGCCAAGGTTTAGGCGACTCTTTATAAAGATGAGCAGGAGTGCTAGGCTAGCCCAATGCAAATGTCCTTAATGAAGGTGTGCTGAATGATGACTAGCGCTATGATGTGTTGAGCTTCTCAAAGTGTTGGTCCTAAAAGTGGCTAAAGCATGGTTGAGGTACTAACGAGTGAGCCTCGTAATATCTCTTCTTAGGCCGTTTATTCTTGGAATGACGACGCTCCTCATCGTTTAGAAAAAGTGATGTGGCTATTACAACGGTTTTGGTCATTCTCGTGATGCACAAGGCGAGATTGTTTCCGGATTTGCCGTTTGGGTGACCTTGGACATTGGGTGCAAAATCTTTCAGCGTGATGATGAGGAGGATAGGTGAGCAATACATCTAAGAGGGACAATTGACCGAGGTTTGCAACTACTCTACGGATTTTTGCACGGGCTGAACGAGGAGGACTGTTGACCGAGGTTGTGCTGCTTAGCCATCGTATGAGGAGGAGTGCAGGCTCCATGTGATAGTGGTCGTCGTCTTATATATATGTAGCCCCCCTGACTAAGGAGGAATATATGCAATGATTTTTTCTTAGTCATTGTGTGCAGGGCATACTTACAAAACTTTTAAGTACATAGCATGTCGACTCTGGTGGACGAACACGTAAAGCTAGAGGATCATAGCTTGTTCGCATGGCTGAACGAGAAGATAAAGCTATGGGGACCATGATCTGTTGAAATAGTGCATGGCCAAAACGTCACCGTATAAGCAATAAAAATGGTGTCATATGCTGGCGGGGGATGTGCAATAAACTCTGGCAAC
This sequence comes from Escallonia herrerae, assembly GCA_033070095.1. Taxonomy (NCBI): domain Eukaryota; kingdom Viridiplantae; phylum Streptophyta; class Magnoliopsida; order Escalloniales; family Escalloniaceae; genus Escallonia; species Escallonia herrerae. The sequence goes on from JAVXUP010000187.1 coordinate 222,454, forward strand.
TCTGGCAAGTAAGGCCATTGATTTGCCGGTTGCAAAGGCACGAGCTATCTGGGTTACCGAATGTACTAGTGATGTTATCAGCATACGTATGCAGTTCTCTTAGAGCTACCAGATTGTTGGTATCGTGTGCTCTCTACTGCGAAAATCAGCTTGTCACGTCAAGCCAATATGATGCTATAGCTGAGACTTTATGCGTAACTAAAGCCACAAAGGGCTGTGAACTTGTTTTTCACTTATGAAGTGGTTTGCAGTACAAACCCTCGTAACAGGAAAAAACATGTCACGGGAAAATATAGCATGGGGGCATATGAGCTGATTAAGGTACATATATTTTAACGCTAAGATATGAGTAATAATCATGCTCTGTGACACTATTACTACCTTGTCCGTTTAGACAGTTGGGATGTGTCGTATTGCGTGACGCAAGTGAAGCATAATAGTAAATTATGAACACTCAGATGGCCTGAAGGCGCTTCGCCAATTGAAGCAATTGGGCGACGCTAGACCAAGAAATGAATAGGTCTAGGCTAAAGCATTTAAGTAATATGCAGGCATATGTTAAGCATGCTGGCACTTAAAATTATAGCCGTTGCGTATTACGTCGTGTAGAAATAAGCTTGTGTATACAGGTTTTAGCGACGAATATAGCCATTCATGTGCAGGCTAATATGCATAGATAAATCACATTATAAGATTTAAATAAATCTTGATTGTGGGCAAGAACCAGAAATATGCAAAATTATGGGGCTAAAATATAATTCCTTGAGATGGAAAGAGTGCACCTGATAAAAGTCAGTTTCTCTTTCACAAAAGGAGTCAACCTTGGTATAGCCACAGCACCACCGTCATTAGGGCCACCAACTGCCGAAGAGTCATTGCCGATTACTGCTGATGAGTATAGATCTGGCCATTTTATCCTTGGTGACGTAGATTGCAGACGGAGGCCCTGCGTTTGATGGTCACCATGGCGAAAGCTTGGACTGAACAGCGACACCGACAAAACTTTGGCAGTGACGGCGATGACTGTTGCTCCGTTTGGGCTTTCGCCGGCGAGATAGTGGCCGATGAAGTTCATGCGGTTGTGGCAGAGACGTCGTCGCGAATCTAGTGCAACCCCGACGGCATGTAGCGGGTCATGCTGGCCTGGCGATGTTGTTTGGGGTTATATCTGGGATTGGGACGGTGAGACGATGGGGGTCAAATTGGTGATTTGACGATACAGTCGTCAATCGTGGTGGTATGGATCCGAATAGAGGTGTGGCGATCAGCACCGATAGCATGCGTCTATCAGGATTGCGACCATCGCCGTTAATTTTGACGGTGGGTTGGTGGCTGATGAAGGGCCCCACTGGCTTGTAGACCCAAGGCGGTGAGAAGTGGCTACAAGGAGACAACTCGCAATGGCGTTTAATGCGGCAATGGTAACCCACCGTTTGGAGATGACACTGTAATTCGGTGGCGCATGGCCGTAGTCAAGTCGTTACCTGGCGCAATGGCCGTGCATTTAGCAACGACGGTAAGTTAAGAGAAATAGTGGTAACAGTTTGTCGCTCGATTTCGACGGTGCGCCGTCGGCGATGGTTGTAGTTTGTGCGGTTAGTTGATGCGCCCATTGTGGCAGCGGCAATGGCTAATGGCCTCGTCACTGTATGGTAGGTGGAGATGCTTCAGGGTGCAATTAGTGTGACCACGGTTGTAGTGGATCCCACCATTTGGCCGATTCCCTCAAAATGGCATCTACCGACGAGTTAGCATAGATGGAGTTAGATCCGACTGCATCTCCTTGTGCACGTTCATTGCATATGAGAACCTGCATGTGGTGACGGTGACAGCAGTCTTTGATGGAGAAACAACGACAGAGGCGTTGTTGTTGGCGGTGAAGGCGAGGAGTTCGCTGGAGTGGTGCAAGCAACTCGTCGTTCGGTTGCAACGGCGAACAATTGTTGACTGTAATGGGCAACATCGGTTACGTCATGTTGCTGGTGCCGAGTAAATTTGAGACGGTCGTGGGTCTTTGGTGGGCGATACACGACAGCTCAGCCGACGACTGATTCATACAGCTACAAGGTCGTTTTTGTTTTGTCGCGATGGCGGTTAGGGATTTTGATGGCAAGTTTCTTTTTTTCTTGTTTGTGCTTGTAAATCCACGGTGATTCCTGTGGCCAGTGGAGGCGTTGCTACTACTGGCCGTGACTGAGGGCAGTGAGCCGGCGTAGTGATGGCAGCCTCATTGAGGCCTTGACCAGTGTTGGCTGTGGCCAGTAGGGGATTGCAAAAGTGTGTTCGTAGATTCCTTCGCCTGAGAATGGTTGTGTGATGTGTCCCAATCGGCCAAAATATTTTTGGACAAGAGTAGGTCCGCGCGTTGGTTTATTTGGTAAGCTTCTGCAGCAGCGTCAATAGTTTTGTGAAGCTGGACGAAGACGTTGTTGCTGTGGGGATGTGTCTAGTCACCCTGATGAGGGAGACTTGAATGGAGTTACGGCGACCATTGGGTGCGACGGTGATGCTGGTGGCAAGAGCCGTTCAAAGACTCATTGTTGTGGCGTACGATGGCGGTGCTTCTCCCGTCTCTGCTTTCCCTCAATTATTTTTTTTTTGGTTGCTACGGCAGCTTCGCTGTAGCTGTGGTGGGCACAGAATAGAGAAGGAGACACCAACCGATGGCTGTGGTCAGTGGTGACCGAGCTGTCTCGTTGGACTGTAACGTCGTTGATGACCACCAGTGGTATGTTGACCGCCAAGATCGCCGCCTGGTGCTGCGAACGATATTTTAGCTGGCATTCTGTACTCCTTTGCTTTTCTTTGCTGACGCGTTTACTAAGTGTGTCTTGCTAGTCGGTTCCACGGATGGCGCCAAAATGTTGTGGCAAAAAATTGACCCGTACCAAACGAGCGTCGGTTGGGACCAAACGAGCACGCGAGCAGACCTACAAAGCACAACAAGAGCAAACGGTGACGCGTCAGGACCCCTGGAAGGGGCTCCGGCAGGGAGTCTCCAATGCTTAAGTCAATAAGCAATTTTGAAAGAATATCTAAAAATATTAGATAATCAGAACTTACCTTCTTCCTCCTTTTTTTCTTCCATTTTATAGGAATGTATGGGTCGGTTACGTCCCCTTAATGGGGAGTTTTGTAGCTTTTATGGGGAGTTAATAAAATTCATGGGTGATTATTTCCCATAATGGGAGAGTGGGAGAGTGGGTAAATGTCACTTCCTACCACTTCAAGAGTCATGGGCGGTTTCGGAACACTCTGGTGGCGACACGTGTTGCTCTCCCACGGGTGTATATTTTTACCCATATTAATGTGTTTTATTAAACCTTCCATCCATTTTTATGAGCGGATGGAAAATATCAAAGGTATCTTGTTTATCGTAAGACAGGATTAAGATAGAAAAATCACTTATAAAATTTATCATATTATCACCACCAAGCAAGACTATCACCACTAAACACCTCATGACCCCTCACGACCCTTGTCCAACCCCACCAAGTCCATCACCACCCCATGACCGCCCAACCAAGACAATCACCACCGTGATCACCCCCACCAAACTCATAGTCATTTCAACAATCACCACCCAGGCTTAACCGACCCAAGTTCACCACTCAACAAACCACTGCCACCACCCATTAATTACCACAACCCAATCGCCAATACCATAAAAGTTGCCACTAGTAGTCGAACACAAACATTATCAAAATCACGGCCCGACCACCGCGATAGTCGTTAAGATCACCCCTAAGTTATCGCTATCAATATGGCAAACCCCGCACCACCATTGCTTTTACCGTACTACCAAAACCGCAATTGCAAACGCTAATTGAATCCATTATCACCGCTTTCACAGTATGAACCATCATAGCACAAACATTATTACCAATGGCAAAGAACGACGGATCCATATTGGCATCGCCATCACCATGAATAGGGACGAGCATGGAGATAGGCGAGTAAAGATGGGCCTATGACCTCAATTTAATTAGTTGTTGACAATTAGTCAAAGGTGAGGGTGACATTCGGCAGTACTAGGTTGTGACGGTGAAGGATGTCAGAGAAGAAGGGGAGAAAAGCCTCTTGGTCATGTTTGGCTCTTGCTTCCTCATCGTGAGCACAAAGACCAAGTGAGACAGAAAAAAAAATTAATTTTAAATTTCATAAATTAATTTTTTTTTTTAGTGACATTGTATTCTTGCCCCTTTCTTTTAGTCATTTTGAATATGTTCGACACCTTCTGTCCAAAAAAAAAATAGATAGAAGGTTTCACATGATGCAAAATTTTATCAAAGGGACTTACTAGGTACTTAAAAAAGAAAAGATACTTAGTAGGTTAGAAATGCGAACTTAAGTGACAAAAACAATTACTCCCAAAATAAAAAGATGCACGTCGTATACAAAACTAAAAGCAAGTTATGCGGGCATTGATCAGGCTTTTTTGTGCTTCTATCGCTTATTTAAATTCTCCATCGCTCTTGCAAATACATAAACATTGAGTTTGGTGCTTCTCTTTGCCTGAGGAAAAGCCGAAAGGACTAGAGTTGGTAACACTCCCTGGGAGTGACACCTCACCGAAGGGGCCATAGATCCCGATACTCTACAGACTGTCCAATCGTATATTCATTTGGCATGTCCTACACAGTGTCACTCTGTATGTCTGGAAAGACTGGTCTATACAGCACTAGTGTGGCTAGAGAACACCTTGATCTAGCCACCAATCTAAAGCTCTTGCAGAGTCCCACATGACATCGAGAGGCGCTGAGGACCTAACAGCATTGGGGAAGGCTTGACGTCTAACTACCAGGCGGACTAGGCACAATGCCTTCTGGAGACTTGCTATCACCTCGGAGTGACCCAGGAGTCATAATCCCTGGGTTACCGACGAAAAACCCTCAGTGCTAGAGCACGTAGACTAGTCACATAAACGCCCTGGGAGAGATAGTGTCTTAAAGAGCAATTCATATTCTGTGGGTGAGTCCTCATGCCAAAGCACTCAGAGTGCACTAAGGTAGTGTTCCAAAGGAGTCGCCTACTTGACAGGTTGAGGTAATGTCCTGAAGGAATCACCTGCTCAAAACGTCGAGGTAGCGTCACAAAGGACTCGCTTACCTGAGGGGCTGGGGCAGTGTCCGGAAGGAGTCGCCTACCTACCAAAAAGAGAGTCCTCATGCCAGAGCACTTGGAGATCTATGGTAAAGATAGTATCTTAGAGACCGAGCTTATCTGGAGGTGAGTCCTTGTGCTGGAGCATTCGGAGCACACCAAGGTAGTGTCCTAGAGGAGTCGCCTACCTAAATGGTCGAAGTAGTCTCCTGGAGGAATTGCCTACTTGGCGGGAGGGAAGTTCTTATGCTGGAGCACTTGGAACTCCTAAGTGGAGATATTGTCTTAGAGAGTGAGCCTATCCGGCGGGTGATCCCTTATGCTAGAGCATTCTCGGTAAAGTCGCTTACCCGATAAGTTGGGGCAGTGTCCTAAATGAGTCTTCTACTTGGCAGAATGAGAGTCTTCAAGCCGAAGCACTTGGAGCTCCCTCGCAAAGATAGTGTCTTACAGAACGAGCTTATCCCGGTGAGTCCTTGTGCAGGAGCACTCAGAGTGTGCCAAGGTAGTATTCTGGAGAAGTCGCCTACCTGGCGGGAGTAGAGTCCTCATGCTAAAGCACTTGGATCTTCCTGAAGGAAATAGTGTTTCGGAGGAGTCGCCTATCACCACGGGATGCTGCACACTCTAGAGAGTGAATGAAAGCATGTTCCACGACTAAATCAAGGTGCACATTGTGTAGTGAAAGGATAGACCAATGCGGGGGCATCGTAGTATGATAGGATGCTAAGGGCGCAACTGTATAAATGGTCTGGCGCATGGGTGCGACAAATGTGTGCGGTGCCCAGAGGGGCACGCTCAATAATGAGAGCGTGGGGGCGCAATGGATAAGTGTCGTGCGTGTCGTGCGTGGCGTGCGACATGATAACGGTGCATGGGCGCACCCAAAGGTAGGAGTGCTAAAGGCACTTACGATGGAAGGTTGTGCCCGGGCGCGGCAACGGGTGTTGTAGAGATGGGTGTGGTGTCGGGGAGATGTGACACGAAGACGACGCTCGAGCGCAACAAAGGGTGTTGTGGCACTTAAGTGTGGTAATGGAGGGAATGGGGCATGGAGCTCCCAAGGAAATAAGAGAACAAATGGTGAGGCAAGTGAGCCCTCAAGAGGTGAGGGGAGGTGTCCCTAAGGGGTGAAGTAAAGAATCCCCCAAGAGGTGAGGAGAGGAGTTCCTAATTACTGAAGTAAGGAAGAAGGTAGGCCAACCCCCTTGAGGCTAGGGAGGTCGACTCCCTTGAGTCAGGGAATTCGTCCCCTTGAGACGGGGAGGTCGATCCCCTAGAGGCGAAGAAGCCAACCCTATTGAGGTCGGGGAGGCTAACCTCCTAAAAGTGAGGAGGCCGACCCCATTTAGGTCGGTGAGGCCAACCTCCCTGAGTTAGGGGAGGCCGTATTCGGACACTTAGAGATGTTATGCAAAAAAAGCGGCGTGCACGTAACTTGAGATGCGCATTGGTTTGACCAACGTGGGAGTGTTGAACTTCGACTATTGAAAATGTTGACGTGTGGCGAAAGTGGGTTCCACAAGCGGTCGAAATATGTGGCCATGATGGGCTAGCAACAACATGTTTGTTATTTTTTTTTCTTTTCTATCGTGTCCTTTACCTACTTCGGTGACGTGAGGGAAGCAATATTGCCAAAAACCGCACTTTTTTTTTTATAAAATCGAGAAGTGCATATAAAAAGCTCATGAGTGAGCATATTACGGGAGACAAAGTTGAAATCATGACAAGCCATGATATGGCAAGAGAAAAAACATTAAAACAAAGAAACGTACAAAACAAAAGCCAACCACTATAAAATGATGTCAACCAATTAAACCAAAAGAGTGGTGGGTAACTCACAAGCATCACGTGATAGCATACTATCGTCAATCTAGTCTTGATGTACATCAATTCTGGTTTGACAGGTAAAAGAAGCGAGGACTCTAGCCTCCCTTAGTTGTGATTTGCTGGCCCTAGATGAACTATAATAATAAGTCTTTAAGCATATAGCAAAAGTCATATAAGCATATTGTAATTTTAAACTTACATTATCATCTCTAGCTAGAAGTGAGTCTTTTAGTTCCAAGATGTTTACCGTTTAAATTTTGGAATAAACAACCTCTGCGCAAGTGTAATTGGCCTCGGCAACATTTGGCCTCTCAGCATTTTCGAGATCATTCCGTTGACAATATCCACGTGTCCATCAATAATTAGCTGAAGCAACAAAATCCATCACCAGCTTTCTCTAGACTGTTCCTTCCCCGCCGGGAACTTCTCGAAGGCACCAAATCAACATAATCCATCACCAGCTTTTTCTAGATTGTTCCTTCCCCGCCGGAAACCTCTCGAAGGCACCAAATCACTTCCATGCATTTAAGTTTTTGATGACCAAACTGCCCTTTACCTTCCATATAAATACCCCCTTCCCCCCTTCTCCCCCTTCACTTTCAAACCAAAGCATCAAAAGTGGTCACTGCAAATTCCAAATCCATCTTCTAAATATCCACATTCTCCATCAATAAAGCGAAGGAAAATGTCGCTAATTCCAAGCAACTTCTTCGGTGGTCGACGAGGCAACATATTCGATCCATTCTCCCTCGACGTATGGGATCCATTCCAGGACTTCCCTTTCACCGGCGGCGCCCTCTCTGCCCCTCGCTCGGAACTGGCCAGCGACACGGCGGCTGTGGCCAACACGAGGATCGACTGGAAGGAGACCCCGGAGGCACACGTGTTCAAGGCGGACCTGCCGGGGCTGAAGAAGGAGGAGGTGAAGGTGGAGGTCGAGGAAGGCAGAGTGCTCCAGATCAGCGGACAGAGGAACAAAGAGAAGGAAGAGAAGAACGACAGGTGGCACCGCGTGGAGAGGAGCAGCGGCAGGTTCCTCCGCCGGTTCAGGCTTCCGGAGAATGCCAAGGTGGATCAGGTGAAGGCCGCCATGGAGAACGGTGTGCTGACAGTCAGTGTTCCAAAGGAGGAGGTGAAGAAGCCTGATGTTAAGGCCATTGACATTTCTGGCTGAGAGTTTTGTTTCTGGCTGAGCCCATGAAAAATTAAAAACCCAAGAAAACAGGGGTGAATGTGTGGCTAGTGAGTCTGGTGTGACTAGTAGTGAGTGGTGAGAGTTGTTGAATTGGAAATGTAAAAAAGAAAAAAAAATGTTTTTGTTGTTTCCATATTTTAATAAAAGCTGTCAAGTTTGGTCTGAAAATGTCTAGTACAATAAAATCGTTGCTAAGCACCTGTTTGGGAGAAAATTTTGTTGCTAAAACTTGCAATTTGTTGTTGAAATTTATTACCAAAAATGGCACCAAAAAACTTTTCAGTGTTGATGAACAATAGATTTGAGAAGAAAATAACTTTTTTTTTTCATTGATGAGCAATGGATTTGGCATATGCCAAAAAATGATGCCGCGTCCTATGAGATTTTCGTAACTTCTTATCCTTCAAAAGCATGACTAATCTTCAACGCGTCCGAAGTGCTCGAGTTGCAGCTGTAATTGGGCAGTCATGCATCTGAATTCTCCGGGATGACTATAATAAATAATTTTTTCTTTTTTTTTCAAAAATAACAAATTATATCCAACTTTGAAATAAGGGAATTGTTCAAACCATAGCATCTTATATCTAGAAGCATAAAAAATTACGTGAAATTTCCTCGTAGTTGCATTACAAAAATTAAATTCATTGGACCTTAATTTTTTGACATTATAATGTTTCATGGTAAATCAAACGAACTAACGAATGAACTTGGACTTCATTTATGCTTTTCACTCTTCACTCTATCACCCAAATGTACATTAGGAAGCGACAATTAGACTTCATTTATGTACTAGAAGATCATAAGTAGACGTTAATCTACTCCATTCCACTTTACTCGTAGGTGCAACTATTTTACCGACTATTTCAAACTTTCGAACAAATCAACTAATTTAGGGACAAAAGTAGATGAATAGGCATTTAGCTTAGATATTTGTTTCAAGGTACGCTCAGACTGGGGCGGAGCACAAGCTTGACGCCGTGGGGGGGGGGGGGGGGGGGGGGGGGCACGATACCCCAAAGTTTGGTGCTCCAAACAAAGGACAAAGGGATAGGGGGAAATAGGTCCCCTATTTAGGCCCTGAATACATTTTTTTAGTTGTTTCAAATAATGGGTAGTTATGTTTAAAGTATTTACTAAAATGCCACCATATTACATATTAATGTATTAGATTTCATTTTGTTATGTTTTTTATTTTTTGTGCCACAGGCCGTCGTAATCTTTATCTTTCTCGTTCCCTTATCCATCACACTTTCAAATTCTAAATCTCTAGATTTTAAAGTAAACACTAATATTTTTTTAATTTAAATTATAATAGTGTATTAATTTTTACGTAATTATTTTCATCATACAATTGATAATCACACTAATAATACATATATACAATGAGAGTTAAGTTTCTTTCATGCAAACTAATAGTTTGTTGTTGACTAACTTTGCAAGTTAAATAAATCACTATAAATAGTGAAATTATATGATTACAATCTATTTTATATTTAATGTATTCAATTATGACGTGAATTCTTTCATGTTAGCCGTTAATTTTTATAATGACATTTTGGTCCCCTCGATTGGACTTTTTCAATCTGCCCCTCTACTCAGAATGAGACTTAACTAACAAAAATGTTTTTAACATAATCGTAATTTTCTTCTTTAAGAGAGAAGAGAGGATTAATTTTTGTGGACATAATATTGATGCAACATTACTCAATTGCTCAATTAAGCAATCTCCATCAAACTACCACCAATGTGTTAGTGTGTACTGTTGCTGCTAAAAATATGCTCCGCGTATATTACGGAACCCGAGCCTGGACCGATGACCTGCAAGACAAAAAATGAGTGACCGCCGGGTAGGGTTCCCAGCGGAGAACTCTCCGATGCTTAAGTTAGAGCGCAGCTACAGAATAGTAACTCTGAAAAAGCATGAATTGTGTAGTTTTTTCGTACTTGGAGGGGTAGACCCCTTTATATAGCTGTAGGAGAAGACTCCTAGTAGGATTAAGCCGTGGGTCAGATGTGTTAAGATCGCGTTAGGATCCTCGAGGATCACGTCACGATCTTTAATAAGATAATTATTGATCTCCCAGTTTAACTGGGATTGCCGGGTATTCCCCAATTTTTGGGAGTTATATTTGAGTTATATCATTAGCCCCCCATTTTCTTAGCTAAAATGTTTTGGCTGAAAAAGTTTATACCTAGTGTCTCGAAACACGCGTCATATTTGTAAGTGATTATCATCCACTTTTAGGGGTAATAATATTTCTTTCTTCCATGTACTCCAACCTAAACGGGAGCTAGAACCCTAACTCTAGAGAGCTAAGTCTTAGAATGTCGCCTTAGTAGGCTATTCGGATTCATTTTAGAAAGACAAATCATGGGATCTCGAGATCCTTTAGAGGCTGTGCCCCCTGGTAGCCTCTCTCGGGAGAGGACACAAAGCTGTGCATGCAAGTTGTTGCATGTGCTAAGTGTTTGAATGTCCCCTCGAGGGGTCACCTCTTCTTTGGAGGGTGTTCATTTTGTACAAGTGTGTGTTCTTGAGCTCGAGTTTACCACATCATGCTTGTGTTTTACTTTGTCGCGAACTCTTATCATCAGCTAAGAGCTAGCTGGCAAATAAGCCTCGCACTCACGCTTGGCTGGGTTTTGAATTGACAAAGAATGGTGGGGGGATGAAGTCTCATAGTCCTTTGCCATTTTACAGGTTAAAACTGTAGCTAAACCGTTCGAATAGAACTCGAGCTCTATCCTATCACCCTTGGGGGTGTTCGTTCCTCTAGGGACCGCCTTAGAGGGCTGGTGGAGCACGGAGCTCATGTAATTACCCTCAAGGGTTTGACAAAACTTAAGAGTTCTCGTCGTACATGTCCTCGGTGGCGGATGGAGCGCTGAGCTCATACAATTACTCTCGAGGGTTTGACAGAATTTAAGAATTCTCGCCATACATGCCCTTGGGGACGGATGGTGCCGGAGCTCATGTAATTACCCTCGAGGGTTTGACAGCATTTAAGAATTCTAGTCGTACACGCCCTCGGGGTGGATGGAGCCGGAGCTCATGCAATTACCCTCGAGGGTTTAACGGAACTTAAGAATTCTCGTCGTACGCGCCATCGGGGGCGGACGGAGCGCCAAGCTCATGAAAATACCCTTGAAGGTTTGACGGAACTCTAGAGTTCTCATCGTACACGCCCTCAGAGGCGGATGAAGCTTAAAGATCGCAAAAAATACCCGCGAAGTTTAACAAAACTTTAGAGCCTCGTTATACGTGCCCTTGGGGGTTTTGACAGAACTTTAGAATTCTCATCATATGCGCCCTTGGGGGTTTCTCGTTTTTGTTGCCGCAGTGCCAAATAAGAAGACATGGGTCATGGAGCCCATAATATGGTCGTTGTGGTGAACCTCCCTATCTGATAAAACACAAGGCATTAAGCCTATATAAGAACGATCTATAAAATATGATGCCCCCCGGCCTTTGAGAAGGCGTAGATATGTAAAGATGGCTTTTCAGCCTACATGTAGGGCCCAATCGCAAGAAAACCTGTGGGAGCAATATAGAAGACCATAATCCATCTGATAGATTGGACGAGCATATAAAGCCAGAGGATACGAAGTCCGTCAGGCATAGCTGACGATTCAGTAAATACGGTGGCAGCATGTGTGCTTCCATCATTGTTGAACTAGCTTCTCAACGAGTAACAATGTGAATACGCCATTGATAGAGGTCACTGTATGGCCATGAGACGATATATAATGTCGAGACGGCAGGATGCTGCAGCAAAAAACCCTAAATGCGACTTCAAGTCGCAGGATGCTATGAATTTGGTTCCTTGCTTATGAAGTGTTACGTCACTGTTGATGCTCGTAAGCGCAGTTTAAACCCTTGCAATAAGAAAAATATGTGACTGAAAAAATAGCCTCTGAAGCAACAAAGCATATAAAAATGCAACTATATTTTTAACACAGAGATAAGAGCGATGTTTAGACACCGTGGCCCTATTAGGGCTTTGTCGGTTAGCCGATAGGGCGCGCTGCACTGCGTTTCACAGGTGTGCTTCAAAATCATTGCAGTTGGAATCCCTGACATGTAATATGCTCATGCCAACGGATGCAATTGCATAATGCTAGATAAAAAAATTAAATAGGTCTAAGCAATGAAAGTGCACCAGAAGCAGCCTTTAGGAAGACTTGCTAGCACCTAAAATCGTAGTCGCTTAAATTTTCAATGACACATAAGCAATGAAGTATACGCTACTTTGAAGTTGCAGTCGCTAAATTTTTTAGTGACAAAAATGCGAGGAAGTATATGTCGTTTTAAAAGAGTATGCAGCATATGTCAAATAAATAAATGAGACCTCGCGGGACCTAAATTTAAATAGGCCTTTTTGCCAAGTTAAAAGCTTAATGCTTTTTAAAAAAATGTGTGGCCTAAGTCAATTAAGTAATACCCCCGTGGTCTTTAAATCTAAATAGGCTTTTTCATGGGTTTCAAGCTTAGGGCTTTAAAAAGCACGTGGCCTAAGTTGAATAAATGAGGGGTCTTAAGTATAAATATGTGTCTTTGATAGCAAAAAATCTAATACTTTTAAAAGTTGTGGCATATTTTGAATAAAGAAGACCCCATGGGTCAAAAATATAAATATGTATTTTTGCAGGGGGAATGTGAAAAAGAAAGAATGGACCTCTTTCTTATTTTCCGTCTGACCCTTCTTTGCATTGACCAAAATCAACAATCGGCCTAGTGCTGCGACGGCGCAGCATGAGGGGTGGCGCGATGGTGTCGCATATCTCACCGCCGGTAGCGTTGAGACGGCAATATGTCGGTAAAGATGGAAACTGAGGAGTCAATTGTCACTGGTGGCGACGACGCCGAAGGGCACTGCCGCTCCTCGCTGTGGTGTGTATCTTAACGGCATGGGTCTGATGGCGGCACTAAGCTGGATGGCGATGCCGGTCCTTGTCGACGATGGGTAGGCGGCATAGTTGTAAGGCCGTAATCGTGAGGCGACAGTGGCCGATTGGAACTGTTGATCATGGTGGTGACGCTTCGCTGGAACTTGTAGTAGTGTCGCTCTAGTGCTTTCCCGGAAGGCCTGCCGTGGTGGCGAGGACGGCATCTTGATAGGATGGTGGTGGTCACTTGATTGCGACGGTGTCGGTAGCACAGATCTGGAGGAAGGATGGCGGTCCCTTGGTTGTCTACGGCCTTGTGCCGGTGGTAGATGGCCTGGCTATGCGCGGTGGCGGCGCTAGGGTACTGACCCACGCCCTGCTGCACTGCCATGGCTTCATCATCTTCTTTCTTTTTTTGTATATTTTTTTTGTTGCTCTGTCAATTTTACAACGGCTTGTGATGTTGGTAACCCCGGTGGCGTTGCCTTTTGTCGTGGTGGCATCGGGGAGGTTGTGGTGATGGCGATGGAGCTGTCTGGTTGCCGGCGGTGATGATGGAGGCAGTGTCACGGTTGCTGTCTTGGACGACGCAGCCTTGGAAAAGGGGCTGATTGGTTCTACCATTGCGATACACGGAGTTTTACAGTGGCAGCAACCTCTGGATGCAATAGATTACAGCATTAGAGGCCACTGTGTGGTGGCGGGCTCCGAACCATGAAACTCTATTGAGATAAACAATCTGGAATTTTTCCTCTTCGATGACGATAAAGGTATCTACATACCCACGGCGGCGGCGGCTCTGTCAGTTTTGAGGCATTGTCATCGGTGGCTTGTGGTACAATTATTGTCTTGGGTCAATCGGCTAGGCTGGTGGGTCCCATGGATGGCGCCAATTCTTTGCTGCTAAAACTATGTTTCGCGTACATTACGGAACCCGAGCCTGAAACGATGACCTACAAGACAAAAAATGAGTGACCACCGGATGGGGTTCCCGACGGAAAACTCTCCGATGCTTAAGTCAGAACGCAACTACAGAATAGTAACTCTGAAAAAGCATGAATTGTGTAGTTTTTTCATACCTGGAGGGGTAGACCCCTTTATATAGCTGTAAGAGAAGACTCCTAGTCGGACTAAGTCGTAGGGGTAGACCTTTTTATATAGCTATAGGAAAAGACTCCTAATAGGACTAAGTCGTAGGCCAGATGTGTTAGGATAGCGTTAGGATCCTCGAGGATCACGTCACGATCTCTGATAAGATAATTATTGATCTCCCAATTTGACTGGGATTGCCGGGTATTTTCCAATTATTAGGAGTTATATTTTAGCTATATCATGTACCAAGAATATCCCCTCACATAAGTCTATAGATTATTGACAGGCTATTATGCGGGCAATGATAGGGGCTTTTTGGAGTTTTACCACCTACTATATTTTTTTATCGCTCTCGCAAATACACAAATATTATAGGTTGGCTTTATGCCTCTCCTTGTCCGGGGAAAGGACTAAGACTTTGGTATGTATATTCTTTTTTTTTCGTATTAGTATGTCTTTGTAAATCTGTCTTAACATATGCAAGTGCAGCCATATCATCGAAAACCACACTTTTTGTAGCAACTTTAATGGTAATTGGTACTTTTAAACTTAGAATTCTATCTCTAGCTATAGGTGACTTTTTTACTCCCAAATATTTACCATTTAAATTTGCATTTTTTGTCAATGATTTTTTTAAATGTATAATTTCCTTTCCCGATTTGTCAAAGCATAAACCTTGAGGTCCCTAGTAGAATACTCGTGCAACTTTGTCATGCTATATTGATTCGACTTTAGTAGTTCCTCTTGAAACTGTCTAAACATTTCCTTGGTATAGACTTGAGCCGCATGAGCCTCCAAAAGTGAAAAAACTAATATGGCTCTTTCTCTGTAGAGAGTAGCCGCGTCAGCTTCTCTCTCAAGGTAAAATTGCCTGTCAAGGACTTTCTGCATCTCTAGTACGAACTCTGTTATACTAGAAGACTGGCCTACGTACCCATCAAAGAATGAATTCATACTTTTGCTTCTCGAGGTCGTAGTCATTCCGGCTGCAAAAAACTTCTTCTTGTAGACACCGACCCACTGTGTCTTGATCGCATACAACGATTGTAACCATTCATGATTGTACAAAGAGTAGTCATCCATTAACTTGGCCCACCTCTCCTCGAACACGTCTACCGTTAACGATTTCTTCACACATGTATTAAAGTCAGTCTTCAAAGTCGGATGGTAGGCATATACATTGTAAAGCCGTTCAGGATATTTGTTGCTTATGTGCCATGTGCACAGGCCATGGTGAGTATCTGGAAGGACCTTAGCGATTGCATTTTTCATTGCCAGATCTTGGTCGGTGATGATGGTCTTTGGAGGAATATGATACATTGCTTTAAACCACGTTTCAAATAACCACGTAAATGACTCCTCCGTCTCATTCCTAAGCAGGGCAAAGCCAAATAAGATGATAGTGGTGGTTCACCCCGATGAACGGGGCAAAAGGCATAGAGTACTTATTTGTGCGGTATGTGGTGTCAAACGTCACAACATTCCCAAAATTTTGGTAAGCAGCTCTAGAACGGGCATCTGCCCAAAATATAGTACTAATGTGGTTCTCATCATCTAGTTGGAGACTGTAGAAGAAGCCAGAATTCTCACTCTGAAGACTCCTGAAGAGATCAAGTGTAGCTTGAGAATCAGTCTTACCGAATGACTCTCTCCTCTGAACATGAAGTTCATTTCGAAGGTCAACTTCGTTGAAATTCAACTTGTCAATCCCCTCAGCCTGGCTTGAGAAACCCCCATCATTCTAGAAGGTGGAATTTTAGCCTCGGCCATTGTAAATATCAGTTCCCTGTGTCCGCGCTTATTTGTCGATGCTGATGAATTTGACCAATCTTACTAGGGGTCATCAACTGATGATTATGGCTCAAATCCACTCCTGTCACAACCCATTGGTTTTCATTTTTCCGGTGTACTGCATACACATGGGCCTTGCAGCCGGTACCCGGAAATGTGTTCCGTTTTCGTTGTCTTGATGGTCCTTCGTCACTGATCCGAACAACGGGGGGTACATGCGGTGCTCCTCTATGACACTCAAATAGTCTTCCACAAATTTGATCTGTATTCACCCGTTTTCTAGTCGTCTTAATTCTAATACCGAAACTTATCATTTTCGAATATGCTCTATAGTATGCTTCAACTTCATCCAGTTTTTGAAAAACTTGACCCAAGTAAGGTGGATTAGAATCTTCACAAAAAAATATTTCCTCCAGTTGCATCCATATTTATACTGAAATCTAAAAAATAAAAATTATATCATTCTCAACAAGTCATAGAATTAAATAAAAGAAAAATAAAAATTATTTAAAAGTCATTCAGAAAATTTATATAATGTAAAATTACCAAAATAGCCCCCGATGAGCGGCAGATTACCGAAATGCCCCTGGGGGTTCATTATCACCCCTAACGCCCCAAATCAGCTTCAAAATAACCTTTCAGGTGTTTTACTTACATTTCTGCACTAAGAAGTCATTTGAAAAACTTTACCAGGAAAATTACTAAAATACCCCTCTCGGGGTGGCAAATTACCAAAATGTCCCCTGGCTTCAGAAAATCTTGAAAGTGCTTTGAAATGGGATTTTAAGCTTCCTAAAATCATTCTTGATCTAACAAGTATTTTACAAAAGTTTCGCCCAAAAATCCCGAACCGGTGTCTAGATCGAGCGCTTAAAAGGCCGTTCGGCCAAAAAAATAGCTAACGGCTTCGGAATGGCCCGAAATCCTGGGAAATGGAACTTCCCAACATCCTAGGGTTCTCATAAAAGTTTTGCGAGAAATCGCGCTAGCTTGATATTTTAAATTACATTGCAAAGTTACACGGTTGCGCATATCAGATAACTCCTTTTCAGTCTTTGGAAAAATCTGAAATTTTTTCCTGATACAGATATGTTAAAAATAACTAGGGTCTCTTTTTTGCACTCTGAAAAAATCTAGCTCTAGCTTTATTTTATAAATTTGTGAAAAACTGTCTAATTAAGTTTTCACCTTTAGCAATAATTACGCCCCGCAATCAGCTTCAAAACAACATTTCAGGTGTTTTAATTATATTTCTGGACTAAAAAGTCCGTTGAAAAACTTTACCGAGAAAATTACCAAAATACCCCTCGGGGTGGCAAATTACCAAAATGCCCCTGGCTTCAAAAAATCTCGAAAGTGCTTTGAAATGGGATTTTAAGCTTCCTGAAATCATTCTTGATCTAAAAAGTATTTTACAAAAGTTTCGCCCAAAAATCCGGAACCGGTGTCCGGATCGAGCACTTAAAAGTCCGTTCGGCCAAAAAAATAGCTAACGGTTTCGGAATGGCCCGAATTCCAGGGAAATAGAACTTCCCAACATCCTAGGGTTCTCATAAAAGTTTCGCGCGAAATCTCGCTAGCTTGATATTTTAAATTACACTGTAAAGTTACAAAGTTGCGCGTATCAGTTAACCCCTTTTCAGTCTTTGGAAAAATATGAAATTTTTACCTGATACAGATCTTTTAAAAATAACTAGGGTATCTTTTTTGCACTTTGGAGAAATCTAGCTCGAGATATTTTTTATAAATTCCAGAAAATTTTTAATTTTGACGCCTTAAAAAATCGCTATTTTGGAATCTTTCGAATATAATACCCCGATTTGTAAAAACGTAATTTTGACGCCCTAAACACGAATTTTAAACTATGGTAAGAACAATTTAAGCGTAACACAGTTTAAACAATCAATTGGTAAGAACAATTTGAAATTAACATTGAATTATAAGACAATTTAAACAATCAATTGATAAGAACAAATTGAAATTAACATTGAATTATAAGAAAATTCAAAATACTTACTTGTTTTAACTTGATATATTTAAAGAAAAATTCACAGATCTTCTAGAGTTTATCCACCGATCTTCTAGCGTAATTTTTTTTTTTGGTACTGTTGTGGAGATTATGCAGGTGAGATATGGAGAATGAAGAGAGTGGAAGAAAGGGTTCGAGGAGAAGGGATTTTAAAGAGAGAAAAGTGAGGAAGAGAGAAGAAAGAAGACAGAGAAAAATTATGTCCGTGAGTGAGCAGTAGTTAGTCAAAGGCTGTGAAGAAAGAAAAAAAATGGCAGAGTCAGGCTGTGAAGAAAGAAAAAAAAATGGCAGAGTCAAAGTAAAAGGTTGTGAAGAAAGAAAAAAGATGGCACAGTCAAAGGCTGCGAAGAAAGTCTGCAACCACCCACGCACAAGGAGACAAAAAAAAGGGACACGAAAAAAATAAAAAAAGGACACGCAAAATAAAACAAAAAAGGAACCGGGTGGGGGTGGAGGGGGGCCAGGGGGTGGGGCCAGGAAGAAAAAAAGTACACGAAAAGAAATAAAAAAACAAAAAAGGACACGCAAAATAAAACAAACAAAAAAGGAACCGGGGGTGGGGGGGGGGCCAGGAAGAAAAAAAAATAGGAAGGATAGAGAACCGCAACAAGAAGTTGCAGTTCGAGGAAGATAACAAAAAAATGAGGACAAAAAAGGAAGGAAAAGAAAACAGGGAAAGGACAAAAAGAAAATAAGAAAATAAGAAGGACAAAAAGAGGACAAAAAAGAAAATATGAAGGACAAAAAGGGAAAAGAAAAAAGGAAAACAAAGGACAAAAAGAAAAAAGGGACGACAAAAAAGGAAAAAGAAAAAAGGAAAGGAAAAGAGGGAAAGGAAAAAGAAAAAAGGAAAGGAAAAGAGGGAAAGGAAAAAGAAAACAGTTCGGGGTGGGGTGGGGCCGCAAGCACACAGAGAACCGCATCTCCTTGTTGCGGTTCAGTGGATAACATCCACCGGTCGATCTATATCGGCTCCCTATATATATATATATATATATATATATAGGGAGCTGATCCATTGATAGCGCTAGCAAAATGAGGTATTTGCTAGCGCGATCTGGACCGTCCATCCCGAAAGATGGACGGCCCAGATCTTTTTTTTTGCGTTTTTTTAAGTACGTCCGCTACATTATGTAGCGGACAATTTTTTGACAAAAATACCCTTTGTGCCCATCCGCTACATAATATAGCGGACTATCGAGACTACTGTTCTGACTTTTTTTTAAATCAGTCCGCTACATTATGTAGCGGACCATTTTTTGATAAAAATACTCTCTGAAAACCTGTCCGCTACATAATGTAGCGGACTTTCTGACTAACTCACTCTCTGTCCTTTCTTTCTCATTTCTGTTCTGACTCTCTCTCTCTCTCTCGCTGTCCCCACTCCACTCCCCCATTCCTGCTTTGCTTCTTCTTCAACAACCGAATAAATTCTTCTCATCTGTGCTTTGCTTTTCTTTTCATCGGGCTAGACTCGGGCTTGGAGCTCAACGAATCGGACGTGTGGAGCTCGGTCGGCGGCGGCGGCGTCTCGCCGAACTACTGGAAACCGGTGGTGAGTTTGAGGAAGAAGCCGCTGGCAGCGGTGAAGAGGGCTGAGGCGGTGGTCGGGGGGATGGCGTCGTCGCTGCCGGTGAACATACCGGACTGGGCTAAGATATTGAAGGAGGACTACAAGGACAAGCGGCACCGGGACATCGACGATGATGTGGACAGCGAGGATCTCTGACCCCATCTCTGAATTCAGAACCTTTCTAACCAAACAGCTTCTTCTTCTTCTTCTTCCTCTATTTTCTCGAGAACAGCACCACCCTATCATCTTGATACTACAAACATATGCTTCATATCCCGAAAACTGTGGCAAGTCTTTCCTCGGGAAAGAGTTTTCTGGCCTTTTAGCTCTCTGGGTGTGCGTTTATATTGTTTATCAGAGTAGACAGAGGAATTGAAAGCCACGGATTCTGCTCAAAGGAGTCAGGCGGTGAGCTTCGGTTGGAATTGAAAGCCACGGATTCCAGCTTTCCAATCTTAGCTCCTTTGTTTGCTCTCATTCAGTTGGAATTTCTGTTTGTTAAAAGGTATAGTTGCTGAATCAATACAGGAGGATGAATGCTGAGCTTGTTCCAAACATACTGAGGAGAAAAGAAGAGAGAGAAAGAGAGAGAAAGGACAAGAGAAAGTGAGAAATTGACGTGAAAGAGAGATGTGTCAGAAAATATATTGTCTACTTGTCCGCTACATTATGTAGCGGACTGTCTATTTGTCCGCTACACCCGTAACGGACTCTGTCATTTCTGTCAGAACATTAAAGACAGAAAGAGAAAAAAGATCTGAAAACTTGTCCGCTACATAATGTAGCGGACGGACTCGAAGGGTATTATTGTCAAAAAAAGTCAAAAAATTGTCCGCTACATAATGTAGCGGACGTACTTAAAAAAACGCAAAAAAAAAGATCTGGGCCGTCCATCTTTCGGGATGGACGGTCCAGATCGCGCTAGCAAATACCCCATTTTGCTAGCGCTATCAATGGATCAGCTCCCATATATATATATATATATATATGAAAGCTGAAGTTGAGAATATTTTTCAGTCACCGCTTACTTGGACACTCTCTTAACTTGTCATGTCGATTTTATAATTTTCACTTTGAATTTATTCAAATTTTTAATTATGATTTGGATTTCTTTCTTCTCTCTCACACATATTCAATTTGATTTGAATTCTTTTTCTTTTCTTTTGTCCCTCCCTCCCCCCTCCCCCCTCTCTCTCCCTCACACACACACACACAAAATTATGTCAGTACCTCATATATTTCTATTTTTTTTAATTTGCGTACTTGTTTTCTCTCTACTTTACTCTAAAATTATGGCAACATTATACTTTCACTAATGTCATTTGTGCATAATCCAATCTAATATGGTAGTTTTAATTCAGAGTAAAAAGACTCATACTCCAGTTTTGTAAAATAATCCCTACTATCTACCATGCTTTTACTCTTTATGATTTATTTATGATCTAAAATATTTACAATTTTTTAACAATTTGAGTTTGCTATTAGTTTTATAAAACAATCACTAAATTAACTCCAAATTATATACAATTTTATTCTTAAATTCACTATTCAAATTAATAATTATCTTTTTCTCCTTCCCTCTTCAAATGCATGTTCAATCTCTTGCGCTCTCTCTATGTGAAAAGACGTTTAGTGGTGCTTCTTTGTATATTGGTTGAGGAGCAATATTATAATACTCTTATCAAGTAGTTGAGACTTACAATTTGCACTCTCTCGTGTATTTTCACTTTTTTTTTTACTAAAAATATATTTTAAAGATAGTTGTCATCTGTTTAACAACAAACATGAAGTGGAAACAAACTCTCTCTGAATATTTTAATACTTTGATAATCGTAATATAATGTTCCTATATTAAGCACAAGATTAAAACTAGTTATCTATGATTAATAATCATCCTCTGTAAGTGTAGTTGGTCACTTTTTAAAACCCCCTTTTTTGTGCTATATTATCTATGTTGTTATAAAGGGCGAGTACCATTGCGACGAAGCCTCTTGTAAATGTCCAATTAAATCCATTTAATTATTTGTTTTTAAATCATTTTAGCTAACTTTTGAATAGTTGTTTTTTAATAATGGTCATGGTCATCGCAGTAATTTGGCTATACACCTTTTATCTTTCTTTCAAACTTAGGTGGCCCCGGAATTTAGTCGAAGTTCTCTTGCAATCACGCATTTAATGTACACGGATGACATCTATCTGTTATTGTGCTTGCATCGGAATATAGATAAGAACATTGTTGATTTTAGGCAAGTTTTAATGGAATACTGTCGGGTGTCTGGCCAGCTAATAAATTGAGAGAAATCTAGTCTAGTGATTAGTCCTAATGCAATGCCAAATATGAGGGACCGTATTCAGCGAGCCTTTACGTTCAGAGAAAAACAAGAGTTTGGCAAATACTTAGGCATTCAGCTGGATATTGCTCATAGTAAAAAAGAAACTTTTAGTAGCCTTGTTCAGCGAGTGCAGACAAGTGTGCTTATTGGCTAGGTCTTCTTCTCAATAAAGAGGTCTGGCCACTCTCATTCTGTCGGTTCTTGCATCGCTCCTTGTTCATTATATGTCCGTATATAAATTCCTGGTGTCCGTCTGTCACCAGTTAGATCAAATTCTGGCACGCTTCCGGTGGTCAGGGGATGAGGGTTGCAAGTTGATCCATCGAATTTCTTGGCCTATTCTGTGTCCACCAACAAAATTTGGATGGCCTAGGTTTTCGAGACTTTAGAGTTTTTAATCAATCGCTCTTAGTTAAACAAGCCTGGAAGATCTGGACCTTCCCAAATAGTCTTTTGGCCCAAGTGCTAAAAGGTAAGTATTTTCCACAAAGGAATTTCCTTCGGGCCAAGCCTCCTCGGCAAGGGTCTTGGATCTGGCGTACTACTTGGTGGGTCAAAGAACTCTTAATCAAGGCATCCAATGGAAAATAGGGAATGGCCACTCGATTTCTGTCTATATGGATTGTTGGTTGCCCCACACGGCCCCTGACCAATTGCAATTTTTCCGGACGGTACAGAACTGGCACTGGCACATTGCAGACTTATTCATTTCCAATACTTGTGGTTGGAATATGCTGGTCTTGTTTGATATATTCCCGCCGGGTATAGTATCATCTATTCTACAAACTCGTTTACTTTCTCTCGAATCAGATGATGTATGTTTCTGGCCATATGCCCGGGAAGGCAATTTTTCTACCGCCAGCACCTACAAGTACTTGAATGGGTTGAAAAACCGTAGTCTGTCCTTAATAAGCTCCTTACCTACCAAGGTCTGGCAAAACCTCTGGAAATTGCCAATCCCCGAGAAAATTAAATTTTTTACTTGGCAGTTTCTACACCAAAGAATGGCGGTATCTGCCAACTTAGCCCATAGGACTTGCTAGGTATCTGAGATTTGTCACATGTGTTCAAACTCCCCGAAAATGAAGAATCACCTGTTCCTAGAATGCGGTCTCGTTCAACCTATTTGGGCCCGATATTTTGGCGGTGGCACACATATCTTTTCTTCGGCGCATGGTAGGGTTGCTCAAGATTTGGCGAAGTCAATCTTCCGTTCGAGTAAGGAGTTGTATGGACTCATTGACGTTCTGGTTCTACTCTGGGCAATATGGTGCGCACGGAACGCACTTATCTTTAGAAAAGAGAGGTTTTCTCTCGAGGGTATACTTGGCCAAGCGCGGGCTTTGATGCGTAACATTAGTTCCACTCCCCGCTACTTACTTTGCTCCCAGAATTTGGCAACCAAGTTTCCTCGGATTCATGGGCGATGTTCAATCAAATTTGAACACTTTTACAATCCTATATTCCCAGTGCCCTTCTCTACTCAAAGTTGCGGTTGCTCCTTTCCGCCAAGAATGATATTTTGCGCCATCTCGGTTGCTAGGTCCTCTAAACGTTTGAATAATAGCTCTCTGACCTGTTCAGTCTCAAGTTATGATCCATGTTCACATTTTGGTATTGGTATGGTGATGTTTAACCCCTCGTGGACTCCAATTGGCGTCTGCACTAATCACATTTTCTCACTCGATGTGAATTTGGCGACGGCAGACGCTTTGCTGCTAGCTCTTGCATGGTTGTTGCGGTGTCATTACTTTCATATTATTATTCTACTCCCTCACACAAATTTCCTTGTGCAGATGCAGAGCTCTGAGCAGCGTCCTCATTCTATTCAGAATCTTTTGTTGAATATCGCTAACTGCAGCCATTTACATTCCCTGCACGTCGCTCGTGGCACTGACTGTGTTCTGCGTCTATCTCTGGCAATGACGTTTTTTGCATCAAATTCGGGACAGCCTCTACATCAAGAGTGGTTTGCAGACTGTTCATGAATTCATGAATTCACCGCTGCTACTGAGTTTCGCCCGGCGTGGTCTCTTTTCTATATTTTTCGGCACAACCTCTTTTCTGTTTTTTTATTGGCCTATCCTTGCCCTTCGTATATCGGTTCTCTGTTTTGCATTTTGTACGGCTGGGACTGGTATATAAGTTGTAAAAAGTTTGTTTCCGTTGGTATATATTTTTAAAAAATTCTCAAAAAAAAAACTTAGGCGGCCCACCAGCACAACTGGTAACTTCTCCCAGCTTCCAAACATCCATCAATCTCTTTTAAGCTGGAAAATGTAACATTCTGATGGTGTGTGCAGTTGAATATTTTACTTCGTTGGATTCACTTTGTAGTTTGTCTGCGGTAATTTATTTCTAAATTTTTTTCACTTTGATTTTTTATTTCAGGGAAACTATGTTTTTCATGTTTTTGCATTATTTGATACATTGTACATGTGTGCCAACGAACCGTTGATGGTGTTAAAAGCATGACAAATTTGTCTATCCGATAATTAATTTTTGAAAGCTTCCAGACAGTTGAATTATGGAGAGTAATATATTTGACGGTCCTAATTAAGCCAAAACATTAATTCTGAACCGTGGAATAATTTAAATATTCAATCGCTTTTTACGTGTCCATAAGTTATCAGGTGAAACAACATTTGTCTTCAAAATAATAATAACTTTTTCTAGATTTTTCCATTTTCTTTCCAGAAACCTCACGAAAGCACCAATCACTTGGACGCATTAAAGTTTCTGTTGACGAACCTGCCCTTCACCTTGCCCATAAATACTCTCCTTTCCCTTCCCTTTCAAATCAGAACTGAGCACTGCAAATCCCAAACAATTTTCGAAGTATCCACATTCTGCATTAACGAAGCAAACCATCTACTTAAGTTCCCCACATTCTTCACGAGCAAAGCAGGATCATGTCGCTGATTCCAAGCAGCTTCTTCGGTGGTCGACGGAGCAACATCTTCGACCCCTTTTCTCTTGATATCTGGGATCCTTTTCAGGACTTCCCCTTCACCGGCGGCGCTCTCTCAGCCCCTCGCTCGGAATTCGCCAGCGACACGGCGGCAGTGGCCAACACGAGGATCGATTGGAAGGAGACACCGGAGGCGCACGTGTTCAAGGCGGACCTGCCTGGGCTGAAGAAGGAGGAGGTGAAGGTGGAGGTGGAGGTCGAGGAAGGCAGAGTGCTCCAGATCAGCGGACAGAGGAGCAAAGAGAAGGAAGAGAAGAACGACAGGTGGCACCGCGTGGAGAGGAGCAGCGGGAGGTTCCTCCGCCGCTTCAGGCTGCCGGAGAACGCCAAGGTGGATCAGGTGAGGGCTACCATGGAGAACGGTGTGCTGACCGTCACTGTCCCGAAAGAGGAGGTGAAGAAGCCGGATGTGAAGGCCATCGACATCTCTGGATGAGTATTTTGGTTTTTGCACCCCATTCCCCATCTGTAAATGGCGTCCACGATGAGTACTTGAGTCCATGAAAGCCCGATAAAGCAATGTGCATGTATGGCTTCTGAGTTCGAAGTGTATGGTGTGATCAGTAGTAATGAGGAATGGGGTTGTACAACTTGAATGTAAGAAGAAAATGTTGCGCTTTTTTCCATTAATAAAAACTCTCAAGTTGTGTGGCCAATCCATGCCCAAAAAAATAAATAAAAGAAAATTGTCGTATTTATTAGAAAATACGACTTGCCCAAAATTTTATTTGGACATTTTAAAGATATTTTGATGTATTTATTTGAAAATAATTTGACAAATCAAACGTGAATAACTAAAGAAGTCAATTTGACAAATCTTTACGCCGGCAAACGATGGGCTTGCCCAAAAATTTTCTCCGGCTCAAAGAGTCCAAGTTGCACTAAACTAAAAATATTATGATCTTAGTTAGCCCGGGTTTTGAGAACAAAAGCCCCACATTTATTCTAAGCCTGGCCCAAGCTTATCAGAAAAAAGAAAAGGTCACCCTAAAAAAGGATTTTGAAAATTACTCTGTATTAGCTACGCAAAGCCCAGTATCACATTTTTCTAAATATAGGGTGAATTTCATTAATCACGGCTCAAATGGTCAGCATCACATGAACAATAGATTTGCAAGGTACTTATTTGCAGAAACTAGGAAACCAAAATGAAAAAGGATAAAGATATATCCAACTGCAACAGAGATCCCAATGGTCTTGTGTGCGAGTAAACTTTGAAGTCCTAGCAGATTCAGAAACAATCCCTACTCTCAATATGCTTGAACACCTGCTTCCAGTTCAGGTCAGGACTTGAAGCAGGCATCGTTCAGTTGTTTGCAGCCTCTTCCGCCTCCCTGAATCGCACCATTGCTGTCATTGTGGCTGTTATCGCCTTTAATATTTTCTTCCTGTAAATTTGTATTTGTCCTGGCATTGGCCATGTACATTCGTCTGTAAAACGATTTTTCTTTGATATATATATTTCTTACTTTGAACACCTGGTTTAGGCTACTGAACTTGTTGTTTGATGGACCGAACATTGTGCACCCTCTTGAGGCAGTAAATAGAGGCTAAGGCTACAAGAGTATTTCTTCAGAGTTTTGCTAAAAAAATTTGGAATCTTGATAGTAAGAGCAAGCTTTACACTTCTAACATCTCTAATTGTTGTTGAGCCATTGCGTGAAATAACTTGCTTCCATGCATCAAAAATAAAGGAGCAACTAAATAAAAGATGGTTCAAGATTTCTGAATGTTGGTTACAGAGGACACAGATATCATTAGTGAACTGACTTTAATTTGTTCTAGGTTTTTCTGCAAATGAAAATAAGATGACAACTCTGAAGGGACACATTGTGCGTCGGCATAACCAATTGACTTTTAGATTTGGCGTTAAGTTTGCAAGATTTTGTAGAAATTAACATCTTGCACGCTGTTGCCTTTTATTTTCCAGGTAATTACTGCTGCCCATTAACTAATCCAAAAGAGAAACAATGATTAAGCATGTCCAGCATTTAGAATACAACACAACGAAACGTCTAAAGCAAGCGATGAGTGAGGCGGTGAAAAAGCAGGTAAAATGATTACTAGTTTATTTATAGAGATAAATACACTTTGGCCCCCTGTACTTTCTCCCGAACGCATTGTGGCCTCGTCTTTTTTTAAAAGTTGCACTAAACATACCTTTACTATTTAAAAGAGAGCGCATTGGAATGGCCGTGACTGAGCTAGTGGAAATGTCCTAACTACCCCCTTCGTTCTATCTTCACTCTGACTCACTCTCTCTCTCTCTCTCTCGCTTCTCTCTCTTTGCCTTTTCTTCACTCTGTTCTGTTGTACCTTTTGGAGATAAGCAATTTGGGTCTTGGCTTCCATTGTAAGTTGTGCTTACTTACTAATGTTAGTCTCCATCAGCCATCACCCACCATTGTAACACCACACAATCAACCCACGAACGGCAAACAACCATTTCCAAAAAACCCACCAAAGCAAATCGATGGAATTGGTAGTAGCGGCGGCGGATTTGCAACTGAAAATGGAAGCCCACTGCCACAAACCACGATTTTCATCACCACCCACTTCAACGAAGGTGAGCTCCGACGTAGATCTTCCTCGCCGCCGCGTCCTGCCCTTGCGCCGACGGCACCGGCCCGATCGAGGCCAGCTGGTACGACACCATTCGGCTATTGATCTTCATCCTTGGGTGTTGTAAGGCCTTCGCGGCACCTCGCCGTCACTCGAACAGGACAAAGCTGAAGCCCGTTTGCCGGTGGCATGGTCGGTTACGATTGCAGTCCTCGATTTTGCAGAATGGTTCGAAGGCGGCGAGTAGGGTTTATCAGGTTTTGTCTCAGCCAAGACAGTGGACGAAGATCTTGCAGTGGGAGACGTCGCGGTCAGCTGCGGGTTGGACACAGGCAAGGATGGAGGGGTCCCAGTTGGCAGCATCGATGAGGAATCCGATGACGTGGTCCTGAGTGTATTCTTCAGGTTCAAGGTGGGGGGAAGTTGCGGTGGCAGCCACAAGCGGCACATCAAAAAGAGGTGGGGTCGGCAGGGGTAGCAGTAGGGGATGGCAGCGAAGATCAATGGTGGCTTGATGGCGGTGGAGATTGCTTGTTGTGGCGGCCGATGGTGGCAGCAGTTTGGGTAAGGGGGAGAGAGGAGAAAGAGGAAGGGATGGGGGGTTCGGCTCAGAGAGAGGAGAAAGAGGAAGCGACGGTGGCAACATTTTTGGGTAGGGGGCAGGGAGAAGAGAAAGGAAGGGGAAAGAGGAAAAAAATTAGGGTTAGGTTGTATGGTGAAATGACAAAATCACCCTTAAAAATTATAATTTTATGCCACTTGAAAGGGCATTTAGGTAACTGAATTGCCAAATTTAAACTATGTGAGGCTAAAAGGGTATATTGGTCATTATAATATAAATTTTGATTTCAAACTATTTCCGCTCAAAAACATAGTTAAGTTGGAAGGAAGCCGTCTAATGCGCCCACTTTTCAAAAGTAGAGGTAGGTTTAGTAGCTATATTTAAAGTATGGGGCGCCACATCGCAAAACTTTAAAAGTAGAGGGGGTCAAAGTGCATTTATCCCTTATTTATATCTTAAAAGTGAAGTCAGGATCATCTATTTTACGGCATCTCTGTTGTAGCAGAAAAATGTCGCTAAATACCTTTTAACAACAAAAGATTGTAGCTTAATTTTAACAACTGCAACAAACACTTTTAATGACAATCTTTTATTATTAAAATTTTTATAGCGAAAGATTCTTATCCTTAAAAGTGTGAAAGCATAAGAAGACTCCTGCAGTCTTTGGCAATTTTATGGCGAACAAATTCGCATCGACTCTCCATTTTCCTATCACGCTACTTTTGCTCTTAAACCTTTATAGTTATGGTGGCAACTCCATTTCTAGTTCGTAGAATTTTCATTAACAAAATGGGCAATGCGGCGCAATTTTCTATGAAAGGGTGGCATGAAGTCGTGAATAAGTTACTTGAGTCGACAACTAGGTTATTTCAAAAGAAAAAACTGCAAAAATTACACCCTAAAAGACCATGATGCTAATAGACCCTACACCGATCTCCCCGAGAGAACTTGTGAAATTCGCATCACGTGCACCATCTTTTGAATGGGTTATCGTTGGCAATATTGTGTGGTTAGTGAGTCACAATAACGAGTAAATGCTGCATAGTTTTGAACGAACAACTGTATTAAATAACGATCGACGTTAAATGGTCAAGGCAATTGATCTCAGACTAGCCACCGCCATTTTTTGGTAAAATGAAAGGGAGGGGCAAAGGGCTCTTAACTGTCTTTCCATCTTTGCAATGGGCCTCTGGATGAACTTTCACTTGAAAAGAAAGGGTTTGGATTGACCAAGTCAGCAAGATGAAAGCAACAGCAGCATATCACAAGCACCAGAAATGTCACACTCACGCCTTGTTTACTTTTGAAAACAACCGGGGGGAACTCAACTCAAACATTAACGGTGGGAACCGGTGGAGCCCAAAACATCGCAATCCGATTCATTTGACGCCGTACGCCAACCCCACGTCCTTAACCCCGCACCACACTACACCCCAGGCCCAGCCCTCCTTCACGCCGAAGCTACCACCTCTCACTTTGCCCTTTTTACCAAACAAATTAGAAATCTCGGTCGTCAACGTAGCATTAGTAAATTAGGGTAAATTTGTCACTGTAGCAACACGGACCGTGACAGATGCATTAGTAAATTAGAGTGTGATTGAATGAAAACTTTAAAATATTATGTATTTTAAAAAAACTCTTGACTTTTAAATTTTGAAATTTTAAAACTTATAAAGCTTTATGGTTAACAACTTTTACAGATGGCAAAAATAAACGGCTGAAATTAAAAAGAAAAAAGTAGAGAGTGACAAATGATTGAAAAAGTAGAGAATGTACTCCTTTTATTTCACATAATTAGATCAACTTTAAAAAAAATTAATTAATGAAGTATTAAATATAGAGAAAAAATTAAAATAAAAAATAGGGCAAATTACACTTATATCCCTGAGGTTAGGGTATAATTACAGGTGAGGACAATAGTTTGGACAAATTACACCTATGTCCGTTGACCAGACGAAATACAAAAAATTATAACGGTTTTAGCGAAAAGTCTTTATTGCCCCTAATTAAAATTAAAATTCTATGTTTCTTTTTGTCTTTTTTTTTTGGGCTAATTACACCCATGTCTCTGAGGTTTGGGGGTAATTACACTCAAGGACAATAGTTTGGACAAATTACACTCATGTCCGTTGACCAAACGGAATCTTAAAAACCCTAACGGTTTTAATGAAAAGACTTTATTGCCCCTAAGTTGGAACTTTATTTATTTTTAATGCCATTAATTTAATCTTTAAAAAAAAGAGAAAAAGAAAGATTAATGTACCCCCGCCCCCCCACGCCCCCAACCCTATTGGCCATTTCTGTCTCAAACTCCCCTCGCAGAACACCTTCGCCGCCCGTCGGCCTCCCCGTCGCCGCACCCACCATTCCCCTTCTCCGTCGCCGCACCCACCTTCCTCCTTTCCCTTTCCCGTCGCCACACCCACCCTCCCCCTTCCCCTTCCCCGTCGCCGCCTCCACCCACCCAATCCTTTGCGAAGGGATTGCGGGCAGCGTGGGTGTGGGAGGGGCTTGCCGGCGTGGTGGGGTGGTGCGGGGAGAGGCTGCCGGCGTCGATGAACCGAGACTAAAACAAGTCTCTTAAAACCCTAACTCTGAAGCAGATCTTCGAAGCTTGGCCTTTTTAATCGGAATGCTGCAACAGTCGACGGCAACTCCATCTCCAGCGCTGTCACCTAGATTTGCGGACAGAATCGAAGCGTTGTCCGGATCTCTTGAGGCAAGGTAAGATTTGGGGTTTCTGTGCACCACCCAACTGTTGATTAGGGTACCGGCGGCGGCTTATGTTGGTGCCGGCGGTGCTGTGATTGGGTGATTGGGTCTTAGGTCATGGATTAGGGACCGGTGGAGCTGCGATGATGCCGGTGTCTGCTTATTCGGTGGTTTGATGTGGCTTTGGTGGTGGTGCACCGGTGATCAATCTCAGTTGGGCAAAAAGAAGAAAGACTTTAAAAAAAGCTGATTCTTAATTTTGTTAAAAAAAAATCAGGTGTATAAAGGCATATACAGTATAAGGGCATTATTGTCATTTTAAAAATACATAATGATGACATCAGCCAAAAAGTACAATTTTTTAACAGAACCCTAACAGATGGACACGGGTGATACATTTGAAACACTTTTGGTCACGAAATGTTACATTTTGAAACTTTGTGTCATTAACTGTAATTACTCCCTAACCTCAGGGACATGGGTGTAATTAGCCCTTTTTTTTTGTTCTCTTCTTTCTTTCTCAGATCCAATCTCCCCGCACCCCCTCCCTGCACCCTCCCCTCTCCCCACCTCGATGTCGCACACTCCCCCTACTCCGACGCAGCCCCCGCCCCCGCTCTTCCCCCCGTACACCGCCGCTGTCCATCCCTCCCCACCACGCCGCAAGATCCCTCTCTGCCGCAAGACCCCTCTTACCCACCGCGAATTGCCCCTCTCTCTCTCATGCCATGACTCGGAATCACATTAGGTATTTTTCTTGGGTTTTTTAATTGATGGTGGGTTTTGGTTTGGGAAGAAAGAAGAGTGGGTTATGGCGGTGGTGCAGGGTGGTGGGTAACGGCGGTGATGCCGGGTATTTGGGTTACGGAGGTTGGCAGTGGTGTGTAAGTATGGTCAGGGGAGGGTAGGGAAGGGAGGGATGGAGCTGCCGGCGGCGTGGGGCGATGGAGCTGCTGGCTTATAGGGGCTGTTGCAGGGGCGAGGTGGGGGAGAAGAGATGGAGGGGGAAAGGCGACGTCGTCGACGATAGGGGTGACGTCGGCAAAAAATTGGTCGCCGGCGGTGATTTGAAAACCTAATTTCAAAATTAGAATTTTTATACAAATCTTAAAAAACTCAAATCTTAATTTGAACATTTAAACCATTATATTGGACATAAGTATAATTTGCCTAAAAAAATATAATCCTAATTTGAACATTTAAATCATTATATTAGACATAAATATAATTTATCCAAACTATTGTCCTTACTTGTAATTATACCCTAACTCAAAGACATAAGTGTAATTATTTAGTATATACAATAGATGGCAATATTGTCATTTTGAAAATACGTAACGATAACATCATAGAAAAATACATTTTTTAAACAAAAGTGTTACAAAATTAAAAAAATTTATTACGGAATGTTACATTTTGAAACTTAATGTCATTAACTGTAATTACATCCTAACCTCTAAAAAATATTAGAAAGTAAAGAAGTAGAAAGAAAATAAATTGGAGAAGCATTAAATATGAAAAGTGAAGATATAGTTAAAAAGAATAGTAAAAACAGTAAATGTGAAAGAAAAAAAAGAAAAAAAAAATCAATAGAATCTTTCCAATCAACATTCAAGTTAAAAATTCACAGTTGAAATACTTCCTCCAAACACGGATAACAATGTGAGTGAGAGAAGAGAGAGAGGGAAGAAAGAGAGTAACCATGATTTGCATCCCCCCTCTCTCTCTCTCTCTCTCCCTCCCTCCCCCTCACATTGCTAGGTTCCGGCACCCAACTATAATCATGAATTACAGCAGAAAATCCCAATCATTCAAACACACTTCCAAACTTGTCAGCACCGGCAATGATTGACATGCATACTTTATATTTTGCTACTAACCCCTACTGTTTCCCAAAGCTTTCAATGATAAGTACTTGAACAACCTCTCATATCTTATTCAAAGAAATCTTGCATCATATCTCTTTGAGGGAAAATGAAAGGGCAGACCAGCTTTGATATCATTCCAGACTGCACAACTTTTAAGGACAAAATCATGCAATGGGATGAGAAGGAAAGTAGGAGCACAATTAGCATTTCTTATTCAATATACTTGCCAAGGGATTACATGAGGAGAAGGCTTTGGATATCTCCTCCACCTCAAAAGAGACCAGACCCCCCATCAATCCTTCAAAATCAACCTAGGAGATACTACTAGCCACTTATATTTATTACAATCAAATCTAAGCCTAACAGTACCCCCTTTTCCATTTTGTCAAACATAAGGTAGGCCATAACAGATGCAGATCTCCACCCAGATTTTAAAAAAGAAGAAAAGAAAGACAAATCTCTTATTGTTCTTCACCGATAAAAATAACTACTTACTTATACTTGCTTGAATGGATTCCCCAGGAAACCAAATCCCATTTCTCTATTGCTATTTGCTACTTTCTACCTTCCCTTGTATCTACCCTCCAACAAAAATCACCACTTCTTTTCCAATGATGGCATCAGTATGTCCATTCCTGAGGGAGGCGTATTTCGTGACTCATTGCCCCTTCTACGACTGGGCTTACACGTCGTCTCTGTTGTTGCGCCAACAATGCATTCCTCCGAGCCATTACCAAATCTGTGCATATCAGGTCAAGTAAGCTACAATGGCATACACAAGGACTCTGTGATGCCAAAAATTGGAAAGTGGATGATGGGGTATAAAGCAGCAATGTAAATATACCATAGTCTGGGATGAAGGTGCCATTGTAATGGGGCCGAGCCGGCTGAGCCTGTGGACGAGCAGGTGCAGTCATGTGACTCATGTCCAAGTTCCTGTTCAGGGACTGAACCACCCTTGCCGGAAGTAGAGTAGGTGAACAAGCTGCTTCTGGAGATTAAGAAGAGATTACCCAGAATTAAAACCAGAACAGCTACAGAAAGATTGATGTAGGCAGCCTAATCCCCACTCATTTCGAAACAGATGATTTATCACATTGAAACCATAACTTCAAGAGCAACCTTAACATGCATCAAAGCTCACTGCCCACATTATCCAAGAGGTCAAGCAAAGATTTGGTCCAACTTCGACCATACAAAAAGTTTTTCGTTCAGTACTAAAACTGGGGATCCCAAACATGGGCAGCCAAATCAGTGCATAACGGAAACCAGCTCACTGTTTGGTGCCTGAGAAAACAGCTGGGAAAGCTGAATATTAATATCTTAGACTTCGACTCAGCAGTAAATTTGGGACCCAGAAACCGACGTAACAAGATTACTCCAAACTAGGCTAAACAAAGGCCATGTTCTCTTCCGTTAAAAACTTTCTCAAGCCAGACACAAGCTAAAGTCGAACTCGAACATAACCGCAAGATTAAGAAACTGACAATCAAAAATTTTCAAAAATACCTTGTTTCTTGCGAGATTCTGTTGGGTTATCATATCGGCGAGGCAAGAACACCCCAGTTCCTGCGCACTCCCTTTTCACACCACCCGATCCACCATTAAAACCAGTTCTCACCCCTGACCCACTCCGGAGCTGGGCCTGATCCTGGAGCTGATGAACTTGTAGCGGTGGCCATGCAGATAGAGCCAAACCCAGTTGCCGTCCACCGCTCAAATCTCTGTTCTGAAGGCCTAATTGATGAGGAAAACGCCCCTCATTTCCCCAAATTGAACATTCTTGCTTCTGAAACTGCAAAAAACACCCCAAGATTTAAACAGAAGTTACGGAACTCTGGTCAAACCACAACTTAACTTGTAAATTGCAATCAAATCCATACATAACGAGACCACTTACGGTGTGAGGTAGACACTGGTTAGTAGAGACCCCAAAGTTGGGGGACCGGCCATACTGACTCAGACTCGGGGGTGGGTTGACTCGTCCCCTGCTCTTGGAGAGTCCCTCGCTGTTCAATTTCATCCTCGCCACTTGCCCTGCAGCTGCATAAATCAGGTCCCAAGCATCATCCATTCCACCCAACGGCGTCGTTGGGGGAGAAGGAAACTGAGAAGGCCCGTTGGGGCTTCCATTGCTAGATACCGCGCTCCGATTTGACCAGCTACCGGCCGTGCTCAGCGTCGATTGCGGCGAACAGGAGAAGCCCCAAGTTTTCTAATAGTGAAATTAGACACCATAATCAGCAACCAAAAAGAGTGAAAGAAACCAAATCGGCGACGAAATAATGAAACTGGCAAAAAGCAAAACAATGCGAACCTCGAGCTTCTGGGGAGCGCAGAGAGTTGAAAGTGCAAGCTGGCGAGCTAACCCGGCGAGCAAGTCGTCCTCGTCGCTCTCCGACCCGGCCGAGCCAAAGAACGATTCAACCGGCGAGGACGAGCTGAACGGGCCAAACCCGTACGAAAACTCACTGGGCAGACCATTTCCGTTGAAGTTCTCCTTGTTCGTGCCCATGTCACAGTCGGTGAGGAAGTCGGCCGGGAGCCAAAACCTGCCGTCGGCGGAAGTAACAGCCATGGTGCTAAAAGGTAGGGAGACCCAGAGGGGGAAAGATTTGTGGGCTTCGTTTGAAATTCTTGATGGGGTCTTTGATGGATGTGGGTGTCTGTGCTTGTGGGTTTGGTTGCTGGTTGAAGAAGATTTAATAATGACTGCCCAACCCAAGGTGCCCCCCTTTACTTTTCTTTACTTTTCGTTTCTCCTCTGTGCTTGCAGGGGGAGGGTGGGGCCCAGTGGGGTGGGGGGAAGAGAAAAGGGCAGAAATGAAAAGAGGAGTGGGAGAATGTTGAAGACAGGCTTGCTTTTATTAAGGTTTCAGCCCCAGGGAAAGAGGGACTTGGTACAGTTCAAAATTCAAATGGATTTTCAGGGCTTTCTTTGGGTGCACAGGGAAAGCCTGCAAATCCAGGCCTTGGTGGTTGCGGACAATTTTGTCCTCCTGTGCAACCCACCTGTCATTAGAGTTTTTGAAACTGAATTAAAAAAATGGGGGGTTTTTTAATTAGTGAAAGGCAACAAAATGATTGCAGTTACAGACTTACACTCCACCTCCACCTACACCTACACCTACACCTACATATATGTAGTATGATTTGCACTGGCCTCTTGTCCTTTCCAATCCATCTCCACCACTGCATGCATGCAGTTTGCCCTTCACATGATTGTTTGAATTTCAAATTTTCATTTACTGGAAAAACAGTTTCATTAAAAGAGTTTACATTGCCCATCTTGTGTTAGTCAAGATACTTATTAAACACTGCATATCTTATACAGCTAGACTAGATGATTTTACAAGTTTTCATTTTTATTAATTGTTTTATGTTATGTTTGATTTTGATTTCGGTTTCTGCGCGTTTGTACAAGCAATAAATGTTTAAAACTAATTGTAACAATTATTTTCAAAACGGTACACTTTTAACAAATGTTGTGTATTTACATTAAGACAAGCGTTAATCTTGTGTAATCCTTATCAGATTTGCATCGGATGCCTTTTGGTTTGTACACAAACGAACTCTTATAAGCATGCTTGACTTAGCAAGAAATGAGATAACTCGCTCTCGCCTTTAAAATTTTTATTTTAGTTGTATTTATTCAACCAAATCCGTTCAAAATGTTTTGGCCATTGAACATTTATCATAGTTATTCTTCAGCCACCTCGAAAGTTTTTTAGACTCCACAATTATAGTAGTATGTGGTCCAATAATAATAGTCCCGACATCTACAATTGTTGAATATATTGTATAATAGTTTTTTTCTCTGTATGTCCTTCCTTGTATTACATTAATCATCTTTATCATAATGTCCTGGATGATTGGGATCATGTAATATTTACTAACACCATTGGCATAATGAAGGTGTGATTAAGAACACAGTGATATTCTTTGCTCGGTCAAACTCTATATGAAGAAGTTGATACTTTTTTTCCGAGCAAGTTGCATTAACTAAAATTAGCCATTACAACCTAAAATACAAGAATGGGCATCACTAGAAAAATAGAGAAACAAGCATCCTAATGGATGGTCACGGAAATGACCAACATGGCCACAGAGGAAAGCTAGGGAAACATAGAGACTACTCGTATTTAAGAGTACCAAATTAAGGAGTAGCCAAACCAGGATGATGTAAGGATTTGTATTGGATCCATAGCTCCTACTAAAAGAGTGGTGAAAGCCTTGGGCCTCATAGAATGGCAATATTATTATGTCAGTCAACGTCAGAGCCATGGAAGGTGGAGGGGGATCCTTCGAAGGACGGATCAAACTGATCCACAGCTCGAAAAAAGTGTGCATCTAGCATTCGCAAATAATACCTGAACCGCGGGTATACTCGCGATACAAGAAAACTATATTTGCTAATATATTACATGTACTCGGACCTGCAAATATCAGTCTGGTCTGGGTACGGGTTACTTGGGTTTTGGGCTATATATATGATGCTTTAGGGGTTTTGACACTTTGTTATCCATTTCGCATTCTCCTATCTTCTCAAGTCTCTGCCGCCTCCCTTCCTCTCTCACTCCCCCCACTCTCTTACTCTTATTCACAAGAAAACCACCGACCAACGCGGACGTCCCCACCTCTCTCTCTCTCTCTCTCTCTCTCTCTCTCTCTCTCTCTCTCTCTCTCTCTCTCTAACAGAACAATTGCAGATCGACAACTCTGACGCCTCCA
The DNA here is from genome assembly GCA_033070095.1 of Escallonia herrerae. Lineage (NCBI taxonomy): Eukaryota > Viridiplantae > Streptophyta > Magnoliopsida > Escalloniales > Escalloniaceae > Escallonia > Escallonia herrerae. The sequence goes on from JAVXUP010000187.1 coordinate 259,693, forward strand.
CCGCCGCCTCTCTCTCTCTAACAAATCTATGGCCCTGACATCTCTACCACAACCAGTCGACGATCGGGACGCCTCCACAGCCCTATAGACAGACGGTTGAGAACCTCTCTTTCAATCCGTCATTGACGGACCTACAGTCGTTTTATCTCCATCAACCCAAATTTTTGTTGTTCAACAACACCAAATCTTTTTAATGTGATCGAAATGTGATGTAACATTTAGGGTCCGATTGGCAAACGCAATTGAAATTGGAATTGAGAATTGTAATTCAATTCCAATTCCCATGGAATTAGAATTGACTTGGAATTTAGTAGAATTTGTAATTCCATTGATTGGTCAACACAAAAAAATGAGATTAAGAATTGAAATTGCTAAAGTAAAAAAAATAAAAGGTAAATATGCAAAATGAGAGTTTTATATATTTCTTATCAAATCATACCCAACAACACTTCCCGCCCCGCCCTGTCCCGCCCACCTTATAGAACAAAAGAAAAAGAAAAGGAAAAAAAGTACACAGACGATGATTTAGGTGCAAAATGTAAAAATGCAACTAATTGATAAGAAAACTTAAATTTGCAACCTAACAGCTGAATATTAGATTTTTAATTCTATGCTAGTACTTGACAACGAGAAAATATTCTCAAAAATAAAAATGGGCTTAGACTTAACAAAATGAAGTGGAACGTAGCAAGCAGTTAACAAATTAGATCTCTAACAGTAAACAAGATAATAGCTTCTAAAAACTAAGCTTGAAAACAATTCAAATTTCATAAATTCTTTGTAGGCTCCATATCTTAAGTCTTATGAGTGCTGATTTGCATCATTAACCATGGCTTCCTTGAATGAAAAGGAAGAGACATGAATGACTCAAACTTCATCGCGTTGCCAGTCAGCACATCATAAGTTTTGAGCAACTCAACCTGATCCAAATCTGGCACCTCTGTTAACTTCTCATAAATGAAATCCACACTTGCAATTGTAGCTTCTGATGCACATACATCGCTGTAGTAAGTGCATCACTAGTCCGACTTCTCTTTCTTGATGGTTGTAACTTAGTTGTAAAGGTTGCCTTTTGACGGTTCGTGTTATCAAGATCTTCACTAGCGTTCCAATTGTTTAAAAAAATAAGAGAGATTAATATGTTTTTTACCTGAACATACGCGTTCCAAGCAGCTTCACTATAAACGCTAATCGTATTGGAATAGCAATCCCACGAAAAGTTACTTTGGGTCAACAACTTAGACACTACCTTATAATGCTTGTCCCATATTTTTAGATGACCAACAATATTCTTTTTTGTAACTTTCACATTATATTGATCACTTATCGCATCAATCACAGCATTGTACGCACTTGGTTTCCATCCATTAGGAACTTTGTTCCCAATATTAAGTTGATCAAATAAGACAGCATTAAGAACGCGGTCCATTTCCAGTCCATCTAAGGTATGATTTTGTCTTCAAATCATCAACATTTTTTCTTTTACTAGAAAGACTAACTCGTGAGGCATTGCTATCGGTACTCATCTATTTAAAACACCAAAAGCAATAAAATTAGTAGCATTACTCATAAGTGGAGGGAGTTGAGAATGAAAAGATTTCTGAAAATGAAAGCATGCCAGCAATTGTGCTGATTTGGAATCAAGCTTGATAAATGTGCTGATTTATCTATAAAAGAGCAAATTTATCTGTAAACTATTTGTAATAAATGGAACTAAAATATACACAACATAAACTGTCGTAAACAAAAACAAGAATTAATGAAAAGGACCACATGAAAACCAACTTATATTATTTAAAGGATAAGCAGGTATACAAACTCCCCTGATACGTGTGTGTGACTAGCTGAACTAAATTTTGAGCCAATTCTGGTAGGTGGATATATATAAAGTAAAACCATACACCAGTTCAATTGGTTTTGTCTCTATGGCCCAAAAACTAATGGGAGGTATACTACAAGGCAATTTCTCTTGGGCATGACGAGGTATACTACAAGGGAGGAAGACCCTAGAATCAGGACATAAATGGTAGATACGGAATGGATTATTAGCTTCCAGGGGCTCCATCGTCGATCTTCAATTAAAACCAGAAATTTAATAACTCAATGCCTTAGTCTCGGAACTCATGTCAGTTCCTCTTTGGAACCAGCCACCTTTAGATCAGTTATATCCTACAAACATTGTACAAACCATCTCAGCGGGTGAACATCTCAAGCACTAACTATCTAGACAGACTCATTCCTCTTATCTATCAGTATCTATACTCCTGAGATTCTCAAACTCCTTCACTGCAAATCATTCAAAAACCTCTCTATCTAACTTCATTGATAAACCACATCCTTTTTTATATGGAAACTGAAAATAACAAATCAATGTGAATATTCACAACCAGCTACAATGCAGTGATAAAGCTTAAGTTGAAAACACCATCAAAAGCTTCCAACATAATGCAGATATGACGAAACAATAATAACCGCAATAGTCATAAACAGCAAGGACAAAAGTACAATATTTCATTAATTGATAAACAACACTCAGTAGCACCAGTTTGCAAATGACACAATTTTTTTTACCTAATGTCATCAAATAAGCTATAGTACAAGTTTAAGGTCCCTTTACACCCACCAGTTGCCCCAAACCCACCCTGAGAAAGGAAATTTTACACCACAAAGGAAAAAAGAAGCTGAGTTCTAATTTGCAATGTATAAAGCTGAAAAGGAGAAATTGAACTGCACCTTTAAATCTTGCCAATATGGAAGTACATCCACTTTAATTCTTTTTGTACAGCTTGACTACTAATCCCTCAACCTGAATAAATACATTCTTAGCAGATGCTTCCTTAAATCTGTAGCAAGCACAAAAGTATCTAACTAAAATTTTCCATGTCCATAGCAAGTTTTACGATCTACCATGTATTTTATATGGAGAGAATAGAGAAGGAAGATTGTCGTTGCGAGGTGAGGTTCAATCAAAGATAAGAGATGAGGAATAGAGAGAGAACACACACTGCTCCAATTTATGAGAAACAAGTTTCGTTGTAAATCCCTTCTTTAATTTCAGACTTGTGGTTCGCCCAGTGTTTGTACTACAATAATGGGTTAGTACTCAAACTTTTATATGTTCGAATCACTCTCTATCTAACGCCTATTTGCATCCTAGATTACCTAAATTTTCTTTTGTTCCATATACAAATGAGTCCATCCTCCTCCCACAAACACGCTTGTGTGGCGCACGGACACTCAACAGACAAAGACGATCACTAAAATACCCGTTAGGATGATCATCAAATAAGTCTTTAGATGCCAAAGTGTCAACGCCATGGCATACTGGTGGATGATATTTGTTGCTGATCAGTCTACAAAAGGAAAGGTCAGTAAGGTGTTCCAACAGGCTTCTTCTGTAGGTGTGCATTTTTAGAGCATCCTAATTTGGCATAAAGAAATGCCATTTGGTCATTAATGAACTAATATGACTCATGAAACCCTTAAAACCGAAGACAAGATCGGTCCATAGTGACTGTCCCAAGCTAATTTCTGCCGTCTTGTATGAGATTCTTACTTTGAGGCTAAGCCCTCCCCAAAAAATCTTTGGAGCCTGGGGTTTAAAATGAAAATCGTGAAATAATCAATCCACAGAAATTGTGGGGAATCAGTAGAGAGGAAGAGGAACCAACCTCAAGTACAGTAAGCAGCGAAGGAGAGTAGGTGAAATTGCAAGTTGAAACCCAGCTTCTTAAGCCGTTGAAGAAGGAGAGTGATGCTTAACTGCCATGGCTGTCATGGCGAGGTTGATTAAAGAAAAGAGAGGAGGAAGATAGCTCGGACAGGCAGCGTCGGGCATCGGGCAGAGGCTGTGAGTCGTGAAGAAAGAAAAATATAATGGGCTGGAATTCTAATTTTGACACTGGCCATAAGAATTGAATCATGAGTCTTATAGTGCAATTCCTTAGAATTGGGCTTGAATTGTAATTTCAATTTTAAATAAGCTGTCCAAATAACAGAATTATAATTCTTAGGGTCCAATTCTAAAATCAATCTCAATTCCAAGGCCAATCTCGTGATCCAATCGGACCCTTAGGGTTCGTTTGACAAAAAAAAAAATTTGGTTTTCAGTTTATAAAGAGCAGCTTAATTTTTTTTTTTACAAAAACAAGTGGGTGTTTGATAACCTTTTTTGTTTTTGGTGTTTGGTAACTCTTTTTATTTTGACTTTTTTTTTTGGGTGGTTTGCGGTGGCGGTGGTGGTGGTGGGGCGTGGCGGTGGTGGTGGTGGGGCGTAGCGGTGGTCGACAGTGGTGGTGGCCGGCGGTGGCTGGTGGCTGCCAGAGGCCGGAGGTGGCGCCGACAGTCGCCGGTGGCTGCCGGCGGCCGGAGGTGGCTGCCGGCAGTAGCCGGCGGTGGTCGCCGGCCGCCGGAGGTGGCTGTCGGCGGCCGACGGTGGTTGCCGGCAGTGGTGGCCGGCGGCCGGAGGTGGCTGCCGGCGGTGGGAGGGTGTTGGTGGTGGTCTCTAAACAAAAAAAACCAAAAGTGAAAAAAAAAAACTAGTTTCTGGAGTTTTTTTTTTACTCTGCAGTTTAAAAACTGATTTTTTAAATTGGAGAAGGAAAAAAAAATGGTTACCAAACGCACTTTTTTTTTCCAGTTTCTAAAACTGGAAAAAAAGCTGCGTCAAACATGGCCTTAATGTACTTTCGGATTTATGGTTGTATATTCTTGAGTCATTATGTTGGATTGTTGGTAATGATTAGCATATCAGGGGCCTTTTTATTTGCCTGGTTATTATTATGAGCATTTTTTCCTTTTCCTTTTTGGAGTTTTGTGAAATTATAAAATACTTTAAAAATAAGAAATGTGCAAGGGAAGAAAAAAGGAAAAAAGAAGAAATTTTGTTTAATCTAATTATTATACAAATGTGTACAACAAAAAAAAATGAATTTACCCAGTCCACCCAGGTAGGATATGGGTATAGAAAAAAGCTACCTGAAAAAAACCGGGTATTTTCTATCCTAACCCGACTGGATATTACCCCGTACCCGCTTGGGTATAGCCATTTGCCAGGTCTATATGCATCCCTTAACTCTAATAGATCCAAAAACTTCAAGTCACAACCAGTGTTATTAAATGCGCGCCTAAGCACACTCCTTGTGCCTCGCCTAGGGCTACGCGTAGCCCCTTCGCCCTAGGCGCCCAGATCTAAGGCGGTGGTGGAGGCGCAAAAAAAAGCCCAAAAATCCTAATTTTTGATTTTTTTTCATCCACAGCATCGTCTCAACCGTTCAATATTTTTTATTCTTTGTTTCCTAACATAATAAATCAATATGTAAATCACAAAAATACCTAAAACTATTAATTCCTAATCAATCGATTATCTTATTATTGTTCATTATACTAGTCCTTAATTGCTACTCTCTTTTAAGTAAATCTACTTCTTCATTTCACTTTGTAGGTGAAGAAGGTAAAATTGAAGAGGAATCTTAACTAGACTTGGGAGCCTATAATTTCTTTTTGAGGAAAACGTTATTCCTTAGTCCTCACTGATAATGACGATGACGTTGTCATATTCACTTAGGATTAACTACTTTCTTATTAGATTTGGAACATTTTCTAGTGTTGAAACTTTGTTTGGTTGTCATGTTTTAATTTTTTTTACATGTTTATATCGGTTTAATGAACTAATATCTATTTATTTTTATGTTGTGCCTCACTTCGAGAAGGAGCGCGCCTGCGCCTAGGCTCCAAGGACTCTATACATCTTAGGTGCATCTGTGCCTTTAATAACTATGGCCACAACCCACCATTTCGAACCCGCATCAGAGATTTCTAACCAAACCACCCGAATCGGAGGTCTGGAGATAACAATGGATATAACAAAACCTCTTGGATTTGGGAGTAGAGAAAGGGATGGAATAGCTGTGTGGTTGAGGGATATATGGGAATAGTGGAGATCAGAGGGATGCGGAAGGTGGTGGCGAGCGTTGGGAATTAGCAAAGGTAAGTTGTCGAAAGGGGGGAAGGGGAGAGGGTGTAAGGAACACAACGAAGAGGAGAAGGAGCACTAAGGGAGCCTACCCTTCTATCCTCGTAGCCGCGAAAGCTGGAGAAGAAGTAGGCTGTGGTTAGGTTGTTTTAGAGAAGGTAGAGAAATTTTGGAAAGAAAGTCCCAAATTTGCTTTAGGATTTATGAAAGTTGATACTTTGGTAACAAACGTGGATGGAGCTAATTCACAAGTACAATATAAAACATCATTTCTGTAAATATGAACTCAATGCTATAAATTAAAGTGCTAATCCCAAATCTGTCTCCTAAAGTGTACATCTAATCCACCATTAAAAGTTGTGGTTGTCGATGAACGCTAACATCCACCACCATCGGTGAGACAATAGAATCGTATATGGGTTTGACTTATAGTTGCATCTTTAACGGATTGGTATTGTAAATGTCCACGATAGATGCCAGCAGCAATGGGTCTTAATGGTGGTGGTGGGTTGGTTTTGATTAAGTGGTTATTAATAATGACGTTCTGTAATACAAGGAAACTCTCTCGCATTCAGATCCTTCAAGCAACATCAGGCTCCACGTCTAAATTCGTGTCTAATTGCCGCTCTTAGCAAACCACCACATCAAAAAAAGAAAAAGGTACCTCTGTCTCCACAACAACCAACTACCGGTCCTTCTTCAATATCACATATTATAAGCGGGTCTCAAACACCATCCAAAACCTAAATAGCCTATATTTGAGTTTTTAGATGAAAGAAGAAAAGAAATAAAAAGAAGAGAAGACAGTTATATGTCCTCAAGTCACATTTTCATTGTTGTAACAATGACCATAAAAGCATGATTTTTAACACGATTCGGGGGGGGGGGGGGGGGGGAGAGTTTTCACCAAGTACATCATACAAAGTTCTTGCTTGTAAGTGAATGGGTAAGTTTTTGTATTTGAACCGTAGGACCTAAAAGTTATTAAAACTTGACCTAAAAGTTATTAAAAATTTAACTTTCATTATCTTAAAGGTAATATAGATATTATGAAATGTTACTTATAAGAGTTTCCTCCTCTCAATTTATTCCCAACTTTGAAAAGATAGATCTAAGAAAAGTAACTCAAAAAATTTGTCCCTTTCATCTTCTTTTAGAGAAAAAGACATCTACAAAAAAAACTGACAAATTAAACGGAAATGAGTCACTTTTTTTTTTTTATTTCTCTTATCTCTCTTTGAAAAAACTCACAACCTAAATAAGTTGTGATGGAAAAAAAATGTACAAGTTTCATCCTCTTGACCGAATCAGTAACTTTTATTAATATTAATAGAGTAGTATAGAATGTTTCTAGTACTACCTGTATCTCGATCTTCCCCCCCCCCCCGTAAAGTGGAAGGTTGCTTGTGAGGGAAAGTTTAGTCGGACTAGGTTACACACGCGTCGCCAGGCAACCAAGGCTGCAGGGAGTTTGTGTGGATCCGGGAGTGATCATTGCATTGTCGACCCTTCATTATCTCTGCTTACGGAATCTGAATCCCTGGGTGGCAGAGATTCTGCCACATTTAAGTGGCGCAAGTCCGACCGCTCCGTTTATGTTAACGGCAGAATGCTCTTTTGTCTCTCTCTTTGGGGTTCAAAACTCGCCGTTCTCTTTAACGGCGGTTGCTTTCTGATGAGAGAGAATAAGAACACTGCCGTCAGAACTCGTACGCGCGGACTCAAAACTTGGTTTCAATTGGACTTTTGATGGATTTCCCGCCAAATCTTAGTACGAGAAAAGTGATGTAGGGGTCATTGGAATTTATGAAAGCGGGCCAGGGGGGAAAGGGTAGACAGAGCAGGCAGTTGGTCAAAAGTAATTGAATTAGTTCAATTCCTGTGATATGTTTTGGATATTTTTGGAATTTGGGAGCTTCATTAATCAGGAATGGTCTTCTTTTATTCTTTTTGTAAAGTTTACGAACTTACTTTATTACGTCCATAAAACATAACTCGACAGTAGTGCCCCACAAGAGTAGTGTGTAATTAATTGTACGGTTGAATTAACAACATAATTGTAGTAAGAGAGTTTAAAAAATTCTACAACAAAAAATTAAATAAAAAGAAAATGTAAAAGCTTTACTTGTACAAGGATATGCCCCATATGCAGAGTTGTTAAAGGGCCGGGCTTGGGCCGGCCCAGCCCAAGCCCATCGGGCCTGCTGTGGGGCCGGGCCTGCCGAAGGCAAACCTAGGCCCAGTCCAGGCCCTGGCCCTAGGCCCAATATCTAGGGCCGGGCTTAGGCCGGGCCCGGGCCCTTTTTTTTTTTTTTTTTTCTTGTTATTCAATTTTAAATTTCATCTCTAGGCAATATTCACAATTTAACGAACCTAATCTTTATCCTTTTATTTCATTATAAGTAATATACATATATATATGTATGTATGTATATACATATTTATTTGTTAACCATTATATTTTTTATTATATGTTAAACATTTTCATACTCTTCTTAGTGAGCTTTATTAATAAAATCTTAACACATAACAATTTATATAGAAAAATAATAAATGTGTTCATAGGCCCTCCTCCTTTTATTCAGGCTTGGGACCGGCTGCTTGTAAACAAACAGGCGAAGTTACCTATTTTTTTATATATACGAAAAAATATATATCTTGCTTGTAAAAATTTATTTTATATATATGGAAAAAAAGTATATTTTGTGAAAAAATTTATTCTTAAAACTCTAACAATCAAAATAATAATGCATGTCTATCCAAAATATCAGCAATCAAAGATCAAGAAATCTGCAACGTCAACCAAAAGGATCAAAAGAGCAAAAAATTCAAACAAGTGGTGGGGCCAAAACCGGGCCAGACCCGGGCCAGAACCGGGCCGACTTCGGGCCGGGCCAAACCCGGGCCGGGCTTTTTCTCAGAATCTGAAGGCCTGGTCCAGGCCCAGGCCCCAAGCCCGCTTGTGCTGGGCCGTTACTGTTCATGGACGGGGCCGGGCCAGCCCGGGCCAGAACCGGGCCGGGTCGGGCCAGCCCACGGGCCGCCCGGCCCATTTGACAACTCTACCCATATGTGTACAAAAACTCTTTTGAGTTAATTTTTGAGGGGGGCATCACGCAAGATATCCAAACGTCGAGTGATAATACTATGTGTAAAGAAATTTTCTTTTAGGTAGGACTGTCAATACAATAAATTCTCATTAAAGCACAAGATTCGCGACCATGATGAACAAATTTCAATATTGATACTCGTCGAATTTTGACATTTCGACAACGATTCTTATGATAAAATCCGTACTCCTTTCTGCAATATTGTGTTGTTGTTACACTCGGTAAAGTTATAGAAAAGTTATGTTTATTTAACATTTATATTATTTTCACTTTGATACCATTCTCATTATTTTTACTTTCCTGAATCAAAAAAGTAATGCTTGTTTACCATTTTCAAATTTTATTTGAGAAATATTAAATTTAACTATCATTATAGACTCCCTTGCAAAAACATAGAAATTCACCCTATCTTTTTTATGTTTTGAGCATAAGAAAAAAGAGCAAGAGCAGAAATTAAAACAAAAGCGAGTCAGGATGAAGGGCAACGGCGACAGAGTTTATATCCGGTGGGGCCTCTAAGCGGGTCCCGTCACGGTGGCCCTGCCCCCGTCACGGTGGCGTTTCTTCCATTATTCAACTCCTTCTTTTATGAGTGGGAGTGGGGGCGGCGGTGGTTTAGCAGTCAAATGTTTTTGCTTCGTTTTCCCGCAAGAAATATTTTGAGTTTCCCGCCGAAAGTAACCGTCGTTTTCAGACATCTCGTCATTCAAAATTTGAACTCAACGGCCAGTTTGGTTTGCAGCTGTAGTCCAACAAAAGACCAGAACCACACGACGTGCCACGATGTCCTTTCTGTCATTTCTTTATCCGACGTGTAAATCTTCTCTCGATTTTGTCATTTCCCTTCTATACTGCTTTCTCAACTTATTTATTTATTTTATCTGACAAAAACACGAGTAACATAGGGTGAAAAGAATTTCAAATTTTCTTTGTTAGAATTTTGTTGCTAACCAGATAAAAATCAACCCTAAGACATGACTAGTGTAATTCATGAGATATTTTTTGACTTTGTCTCACAATATCACCCTCCTGAACCGTATTTGATGACTTTCTTCTATCTGACTAAACATAAATTATATTGCAGTTGCCAAAATTAAATTTTGCTCATGATTAAATGATATTGGTCTTTACTTGAACAAATGCATGCAATCGCAATGCCATTAATAGGGCCACTAATACAAATATGTTCACGGTCCACTAATTCAATTGTTGCATAAGCATGTTTAATCTCTATGTATGCAATATAATTAGTTTTTATCTAACAGATAACACGTATATCATATTATAAACTCACTTCAAAATTGAAGCGTATAAATTACATTTCTAGCAAGAAGGCAAGATAAATTTTGATTTCTATAACTTTGTATGTATACAACATTAGTGAGTGTAGTTTTATTTTACTACTTTTAAGAACATTTGTCTAATTATATAAGTTGTAACAACTAAGACACATTTCCATTTTAGATCTGGTCTAGGGATGGCAATGGGGCAGATCAGGTGAGGTCATTTAAGATCCATACCTGCCCCAAACTTGTGGCTCCGGCTCCGCCTGCCTCTACCATCTGGTCTAGATATGGTAATACCATCACCGATCCGATTGTCTTTTTGCTTATCGGACTCGGCACAATCCATATTGCCATTGTAGATTTTGATCTCAAAATTTATTTTATCTGAAAGGCAGACTATAGCAAAAGTTATGAACATAAAACGTGAAAATGGAACCCTAGTAACATACTTCAAAAGGAGGGTGGGAAGGGGATCGACGACCAGAGTAGGTAGTGGTTCGTCCTTGGTGGAATCATAAATGACCAGTAAGGGTAGTGGTCTATGCCGGTGGCCAGTGGATGGACTGACCTTTGGGAACAGTGGTGGCTAGGCTTAGGGTTGGTTTGACAATTTTTCTTTTTGGTTTTCAGTTTTTAAAGAGCAGTTTTTAAAAAGCAGCTTATTTATTTATTTATTTTTACAAAAACAAGTGGGTGTTTGATAACCTTTTTTTTTTGAGTTTTTTTTTTGGTGTTTGGTAACCCTTTTTATTTTGACTTTTTTTTTGGGTGGTTTGTGGTGGTGGTGGTGGCCGGCGGTGGCTGTCGGCGGCCAGAGGTGGCTGCCGACGGTCGGAGGTGGCTGCCGGCGACCGGCGGTGGCTATCGGCAGTCGCCGGCGACCGGAGGTGGCTGCCGGCGATGGGAGGGTGGTGGTGGTGGTCTTAAAAAAAAAAACAAAAAGTGAAAAAAAAACCAGTTTCTGGAGTTTTTTTTTTTACTCTTCAGTTTAAAAACTGGTTTTTTAAATTGGAGAAGGAAAAAAAAAATGGTTACCAAACGCACTTTTTTTTTCCAATTTTCAAAACTGGAAAAAAAACTGCATCAAACGTGCCCTTAATGTAGAAATAAGAAGTGAAAATGGAGATGTATTTGAAAGGATTAAGTTTTTAGTGACCTATATATATGAACCGGGTCTAAAATGTGAAGCAGTGGATCAAGTCGGATACACTTAAAAGCATACCAGCGCCGCATCCACTATAGTTTATGAAATCAATAACAAACACACCCAATAACCTAGTCAAAGTGACAACGATCCGCTTCTATAGGAGCTATGGTAGATATATGCCAAGTATGAGTCAAATTGCTATCTCTAAATGGATCATACAAGTTTGTAAAAGTTTTAAGCGCAAGTCCAAGTTAAGATTCAGACCGCATTAAGGGTCAATTCTAAATTGATCAAATCGCTTCGTTTGGTTTTCTTTTGCTACCTAAAGTTGAAATGAATCATTCCTAAATCTACGTATGATGTGTCAATAAACAAAGACGAGTCTTCTTTCAAAATGTATCTGAAGCTATTTTGTATCATCCCTTACGCTCAAACCCTGATTGAATATAGGGAAAAAGCCGGATAAACATTGGAACAAAGAGTTAGCCACATGTGCATACGCTTAAACAAAACGGAGTTACTAATCCATTGAACGTTACTCACATTTGGGATCCAATCAAAGATCCCAAAACGAACACCAACTTGGCCAATAATTTGGAACCTTTACACCGCAAATTTTGATCAAGCGATGGCTCATTTGGGCAAAGAAACAAATGATTAGGAATCAGACAACAGGTTTCAGTGGAGTATTTACGTTGAATGTGGACTCTTAATACTAAATTAGTAACCATACTTTTGTTTAATGATCCCAAGTCCAAAAAGGTGCATCACCGGCATTACAACCTGACAGATGAGGAATACATACGGCGATGTCTTAAATCTTAATCTTAAGCCACAAACATTGTATAATAGTGCCTCCACGACATGAACATTATGTCCTGCGTACCTAGTTTTTGTATGGTACTTCGTCTGGGTATGCGTGGCGACTACGAGTAGACATGGATGCACATGCCTAACCACGTTCTCTTGACCAAACATCTTACATACTAGGACTTGACGGAAGCCATGTTTGTTACACAAAATGTCAAAGCCTTGGTCACTTTAATTATTTTTTCATTGTTTCTGAAGAGAGTCCTTGCAGTACGAACCAAGGCCCCATCATATGATGCTGTGCCAAGCAAGTACTAACGAGTATTGAACACTAACACATCTAATATGGAAGTGTTAGAACCTCCCGTATTTTAGACTTCACATTCAAACTGCCAAGGCCGAAGGGTAAATTATTAGAGAGACCAGTTCAATGGCAAGCCCACTCCTATTTCTTCAGTCTGTGTCCTATGATTTACTAAATAAACCTTGTCATTCATTCTCGTTATTGTTAGCTTGTTCGCTAGCTCAATAAGATGACACAGTCCTTGCCTATTTTCTTTTTCCAACCTTCAACAACTCAGTAGACTCCAGTAACAACATTGATTCACGGCACATGACAAGTTCTACACAAGTGAATTTTCTTTACAAGCTAATGTCAACCACTATCCTCTCAAGAGAATACATGTAGCCAGCTAATTACGAGCTCTGTAATCAAGGATTCTTCACCTAGTTTCGAGGTTAAAAAAGTGGAAAGCGCGCGCGCGCGCACACGCTCTGCACAAGAACGCCACCTTTAGTTCTCTTTATCTTTATGTTGGTGGCGGCAGCAACGAGGGTATTAAAAAAGGTGTGAGCAGAAGTCACCGGCTTGTTAAGGGCTCTTGGTATGGAGAGACATGTCGCATGAATTTTGGGGGAAGAGGCCCTAGTCTGGCAAATGGCAAGCCAACACAGCGGAATCTCTTGGAAACCTGTCTTCCACTACTGCAATCAGTGAGGTCATCATCACCTCCTACCGGCTTCCATGTTTTGCCCATACCACCACGTCCAATCATGTTTAACAACCCACCAAAAGTACACAATCAATTTATACTTACTCCCAGATCCAACAGCACTTGCTAATGCATTGCTTTATTGCCTACAAGCTCATTAGAAGGAAAGACCAACCCAAATGTGGAAGAAAAAAGAACCGGCTAGAAGTAAATTCTTTCAAGCTTCCAAAGGTAGTGTAAACAGTACCATGACCCAGATAGTATGATGCGTGAAATATATGTGACTTCTGTAGAGAGGAGGATACAAATTAATTTATACATTGATTTGCATGACATTTGGCTTACAGCAACCGGTCAATGGAGACTGTAGGCGAGTTCAGAAATAAATTGCCTAAACATTAATGGCTATACACCAATAATTTAAAGAATATACAAGAGACCCAACAAAACATTTACCTAGTAATGACATGTATGAAGAACGGTGTAAAAATCAGTATACCTAAAGGCTATTCTGAATCTCTCCCATCTCCAAGGATATCTGCATGGAAATTTCCACCGAAAAAAGGTCATTAAGGCACCTGCTTCCATATTTTCAAATTGAGCCCACAAAAAAAAAAAAAAAAAAGGAGAATAAACGAATGGAAAGAAAAAACAACAGAGAAGCGTTTGCTAATGCATTACTTCACGTCACCACTGACAGTTCTGGAGCTTTTGAGATGCTTGAGCATTTCTAACTAGCCAACTAATGGTCCAAATTGGACTTACAAGGGAAAGGGATTTATATGTTCCTCCTAGGTTAGTTCCAACTTCTCCTAAGCACTTCAGTCCCTGTACCAGTTCCTCATAAAGGCCCCATTACTAATCTTTCGTGGGGGAGACCTTTGCACATACCCAGCTCCAATCAACATCAAGAATGAAATAAGGACACTATTGCTAAAAATAACCTTCAATCAAATAGATAGGTCCCAGATAGATAGGACCCAAAAAAGAAACTCTGCATGACTAAAGTGCATACTGCATACTGTTATGTAGCAGGCTAAACCTAACCAAAATGAGAATATAGACATGGAAATCATCCTTTCTGGCCGTGAACTACGAGACGAGTAATTAGTGAAGACAGATTACCATGACAAGATCTTCATCGGTACCAAAGGATTTGCGGGCCTCCTCCAGACATCTTGAAGTGACTCTATCATGATTCCTGCCCAAATGTTCGAAGTAATTCAGCTAGAATAAGCGAACCATGTTCCAACCAAAGACTTGCAGATATATCTCAGAACGCGGTTAGATGAGTGAGAGGTAGAGTGAGAACATATTTGAATTGATCGATTAATGTACCAAGAAATACAGATCTAAAACACGTCGATTTGGTTTTGAAACTAAACATGCAGTTAAAACAATTTATTGGCTTATTCTAGCAGACCAAGAAAGTAGATAAGGCTAGTCGTTAATGACCTAAAATTATGAAAGCACGACGTAAGATGGCAGCATGCATACGTATGTCTGCTAGTATCATCAAAATTATAAAGGTGTTATTTAGAAGCAGTACGTGCTAATGAGAGTATCAAGTAGCGTTGTGGTTCTAAAATTGGTCAAGGCCGACAAGCAACAAATACAAAAGTGAGGGATCGCACTTCATCTCACTCTACTACACGGGACTTTTGCACTTCACTGGCTAAACAAAAAAAAAAGAAAAAAGTCCATTTCCATTGACTTTAGTTCGAAGGGACTAGTTGACTTGGTTGATATCCGCAAACAGCTTAAGATCTAAAGACTGATGGTGACCTCTGGTAAGGAGTTCAAGCATTGACTAGCTTTGCGATGGAGTCATTCCAAAAAGTTCCTTAACATTTCTAGGAGTCGGTTCAAGTGGACTACGCATCAGTGGTCATTAGAGGCTTCAACTTGCTCTTCCGAGTAGAAGGATGCGGTCGGCTAATATTTCCAATGAAGGGTTGCCCCTCCCTCTTCTAGATGGGCAAACGAGATTGATAGAACCTTTCCCATTGGATGTAGGGGTGAGTTACCTTGAAGGAAAGTGGCCTTGTGAAAGGCAAAAGCCACTTTCAACTAAAGAGGGGAAGTAGGCAACTCTCATCCGTAGTTCCAGCCACTGGCATTTGTACAACATAGTAGTATGACCCTGTCCAGAATCTGACGTTAGGGACCATGACGTGGCACATACATTTAAGTTACGCTGCATTTTTCCTCAAATATGGTACTCAAATTCCCATTTTATGAATTCCAGTAGAAGGGATCTTGGCAGGCGTAAATGCAAAGAAGACCTAGCTTCCGGGCACTTGGCCTATTCCGGTAAAGCCAAGGTTGATTAGGACAGTATCGTAATAGAAGGCATGTATTCAGTTCACGAAACAGTAACTTAATATCAACTGAAAAGCGGGGTCTAACGATATGCTGGCAGCCGCTCTTCTGATTTACTCCTTGTCCTTCACTCTTAAACCAATTATTGCATAGAGAGAATACTGGCTCAACTGACTGAAAACGGCTGTAAGCTTTCTTGCTTTTCCACTAGTAACGATTTCACTTTTGTTTTCCTAGGTAAGGCAAGCAAACATATAGATAACCAAGGCACTATCGCTGTCGCTATCGGCATCTAAACCGTTGAATCAACCAATCATGCCTCAGCAAGCCAAGGCCCTATCGCAGTTCAGCATAGCAAGCAGTAACAGGTATCTTAGCTGGTCTGGCTCAGACTTGGTGTAAGGAGATAAGCATGATAAATCTTGATGACAAAGACTAGCTACATTACATGGACCAAAAAGAGGAAGCCGAAGGCTCCCAAAGCTATTACTGGGTTACGACCATGACTCTGGCTAAGGGGTCGAGGCCTTTCGTTAAAGCAATAAAGAAGCCACTACTACTCTACAAGAGGTAATGAAATTCTCGAGTTAAATCAGTTTTATTGTTAAAAATGTAGCGTGTATCCTGGTGCAAGTTAAATTCCGCCAAGACAGATCCACCATCCTCTGGGAAAGAAGTCGAATCTGTAGCTGCAAATGATACCAAGATGGGAATGGAGTACAGCACCTTATTATTAGCTAATTCTAATGCCAAAGTCCAGAACCTCCTATTCCAAAAAGTAGTGCAAAATTGGGAAAAACATCAGAAATATAGTTGAAGGCAAATGCCCTCATGATATCTCCTTTCTTCTATATTGCCTCTTTTCTACCAAACTTCCCAACTAACTCATCGCACACCGCACACAGAACCACCCACATTCGCACACACAGCCACCCACATTCTACAGCTAGCTCATCACTCGTAGGTATTCAATTTATGCCCAAGTATTCCTTCTCAAAGATAATCTTCCAGTTCTTAGTTAGACTATTAAAATTGCCTTCTCCTGTAGCGGTAGACCAATAATGATACACCTAAACATATCTGCCAGTTCCCAAGTGCTTTCCAAGAAAAAAATACTTTTTTGCCCAATAATGCCATCAAGTTCATTCTTCTCTGCACAGCCGACTTCTCTCAAAGGTGGCTAGGGTTTTGAGCTGTATTTAGAGCTGAAGTTGAATGTAATTGTAAGCAACTTGGGGTAAGAGACACCCTTGAACGAGTCTATGAGAGACCGTGGTCCATTTG
Source organism: Escallonia herrerae (assembly GCA_033070095.1). NCBI lineage: Eukaryota > Viridiplantae > Streptophyta > Magnoliopsida > Escalloniales > Escalloniaceae > Escallonia > Escallonia herrerae. Next base: position 276,618 of record JAVXUP010000187.1, read on the forward strand.
TTGGCAATGCAAAAAATGCAACTTAGTAACACTGTACATCTGGAACTCAAGAAGCTGTTTGATGGAACCACAATGTTGATTGGTAAGCGATAGGGGTCCCACTCTTGAAATTCCATTTGTTGCCTTTGAAACAGCAGCAATGTTGCCATTGGTAGAGAGAGAGAGACGGATCCCACTCTTGATAATTCCATTTGTTGCCTTTGGAACAGCAGCAATGTTGCCATTGGTGGAGAGAGAGAGAGTTTTCTCTCTGCAGATAGAGAGGCATTTGCAGAATTGCAGTTGTCCACTGTCTGGGTTTGGGGTTTGGGAAAACTGTGACATATGGGATACCTATATGCATATAGATACACACATATACATATTTACATATTTGAGTGAGAGGGAGGGAGGGAGGGAGAGAGAGAGAGAGAGAGAGAGAGAGAGAGAGATGTAGTGTGAAGGATCTTGGCAATGAAGGTACTCTGATGTCGACAATGTAACTTTAAAACTGTACACCTGGAACTCAAGAAGCTGTTTGCCGGAACCATAATGTTGGCTGGTAAGCCATAGAGGTTCTAGTTTTGATCCATTTGTTTACCTTGGCAACAGCAGCTATTTTGCCGTTGGGTGGGAGGGAGGCAGGGAGGGAGGGAGGGAGGTAGCGGTACATGGATGGTGGTGTAGTGAGGGATCTTGGCATCGAAAGTACTTCTCAGTCTTCATTGGTTCAAAGCTCTTTATTTTTTTGTTCTATGGGCAAACTCATTTAATTGTTGATGAATCTCTAGTGATGCTTTATTACATAACCTTTTATTTTACGAGATGACTCATAGACCTTACATATTGGAGTTATATGACTTGATATTCTTATTCCTGCTTTCCCTCAAAGAGAGAGGGACGGACGTAGAGAGAGAGAGGGGGGGGGGGGGGGCAGTGTTATAAAAAGCGCGCCTAGGGGCAAGGAGCAGCTAGGCTCACACAGCGAGCCTCGCCTAGGCGCAACGCGTGCGTTCAAGAAGGCGCGTGCCTCGTGCGCCCAGGCGTTACGCGCGCAGAGGCAGTAGAGGCGCAAAGCTAGGCGCAGGACTGTAGCCATTCGATTTTCTTTACGTGGGCCGTCGATTTTTTTTTCCTTTTTGTCTTTACCAAGTCAAAACCCCCAAATCAGTTTCTGATTCACGACCCAAGACCCAAGCTCTCAGTCTCTCACAGTCACCTCGTCACCTTCCATTCTTTGCTCCGTTCGTCGTCGCCGTCGCATCTCCCGTCTCCGCCTTCTGTCGCATCTCCCGTCTCCTCCGGCCTTCTGCTCTCTCTCTCTCTCGGGTGAGCTTCATTGCTCCATGTTCACGTAATGAATTTATTCTGTCTCGTGCTCTTTATTTTTTCCCCCTTCAATGACAAAGCCAGTTATGATTTGCTGTGAGATGCTATTGCTGCAATTGTTAAAGTCTGGCGGCTATGGTAAGCACTGATGCAGAAATGATAACAGATTTTCAGAAGGGGGGCAGTCTTTTGACGCAAAGATGGACAATGAACTTGGAGGGGCTATTCGGCACAAAGATGATTTGTTAACTCAGAAGTTTCTATGCTCTTTCAATGTTGGTAACTTGAGACAAAGAAGAAGGCAGCTGGGGAGAAACAATGAGGATTGATGCCCAAAAAACATAAATGTTTAGTTAAAGGGGTAGAACAAGACTAAACCAATTGATAGGTAGACTTTTTTTTTTACATAATTTATTGTTTTAGTGTATTATTATTTATTTATTTTAATATTGCGCTTCGCTTCGAAAAGGCGCGCGTCTGCGCCTTGCGCCTAAGCTCCAGGGACCTTTTGCGCCTTAAGTGCGTCTGCGCCCTTGACAACACTGGGTGGGAGGGAAAGACGGGTACATGGATGGTGGTGTAGTGAGGGTCTTGGCATCGATGTAGTGGCTACAGACGAGTGGGTTGGTGCTGTCATTGGGAATTGTTGAACAAAGCCAAGATCGTTTACTTTAAAGCTCAATGGTGGTGGTGTAGTGAGGGATCGTGGCATCGAAAGTAGTGGCCACAGATGCGTGAACTAGTGCTGTCATTGGGAATTGGTGAACAAAGCCAAGATCGTTGACTTTAAAGCTCAATGGTTCTAATTCACGTGCAGATCGACACTATATTTCTTCCCACTTTGATGTAAGGGGATGTGGTCTTAGAGCTTCTTAAAGTTGAGGTCAAATCGAGTCACCGACCCATGGGGGATGGGGGTAAAAGGCTACTCGCCAAGTTAAAATATGGAGCTTGATACTTACCCATGCTAACAAGTAGTTGAAGATGACCCAAACACAAATCTTGCCATCATCACTATTGAAACTAGATGGCTATGGTCGTATAAAGCATTTTGTGGTGTAACTAATAGCAAAGAAAATTACAAAGTTGACAAAGTGACAAGTAGATGCAAAGCACCGGTCACAACAACTAACAAACGACACTGGCGGAAATGAGTTTGAGAATGCACTGAAAAGAAGCGGTCATAAATAGAGTGGGACTAGATGCAGAAGTCGGAAGATGAGGGGTGCTTTGAAGCAGAGCCCAAATAAGGAAGTGGGGAGAAATCAAGGAGGTGAACACATGAAAAAAAAAACACACACAAACACATACTGTCATGAGATAGGAGGAAAGATGACACCACGAGAAATTTGATTGCTGCAACTACATCTGTAATTACGTATACATTTTACACTCATCAAATACAAAACATTGTAGAAGGTTACCTAATTTTCACCAAAACAGCCATATTAGGTAATGATGCCCGACATAAATGACTAGGAATGTATCCAATTCGGCAGTTTCTTGAAGTTCTTAACCACTCGATGGGGTTGGCACTGTAAAGTGTATGTTAACACTCCACAATCGTACTAATCTCCCTCCATTTAGTAGTTTAGTGGCATTCAAAAACTGGTCTTATAAATTACCTACTCCGATATTTATTAGGACATCTAGAAGTGATATTCAGAGGTCATATCAAAAATGAAAGACAAGGAAACGAATGCAATACCTAGAGCTAGCTGGATCTCGAATCTCAAACTCATCTGTAACAGCATCGTAGCCACAGATTACAATGTAGTGACCTGCAGGAGAAACCAGTCGAATTAATACTAATATATAGAGCAAGCATAGCTAACAGCCCATTAACCATAATAGCCATTCCAAGGATGCCCTCCTCTAGCCTTGCGTCATATAATAACATAGCTAATAGCCCAGTAACCATAATAGCGATTCCAAGGATGCCCTCCTTTAGCCTTGTGAGAGGGACATGTTTTCTCTGCTCTCTTCTGTTGCTCAAAAGAAAGGAAAGAATTCCTGATATAAAGCTACTTCATCAACTCGAACTTGACAAGTATTACAGCATAGGCAGCATTTGGAGGTCGTTAACTAATGGATCCAACTAGGACAACTACTCGATAAGAGATATCCTTGTGCCAGACAAAGAGCCGAAGATAATGATCCTCAGTCTAATAGCAAAAAGTGCAATTCCAATTTCTTCTTTTTCATTACTGATGATAAAAAAAAAAGCTATAAAAATACAGGTTTAAACCTCACTTCTCACCAGTGTATCCTGAGCTGTCACTATGGAAGCCTGAAATAGGTACATCCTGAAGCCAAGACTGGCTGCATTAAAAAAAATAATAAAGAAAATGAGGAAACAAAGAAAAGGAAAAGGATGAAGGATCTTCATAGTACATAAAGAGCGTTAACACAAAACATTAGGACTTGACCACTTTCAAAAAACAAAAAGAAGAAATGGTTTGTAACAAACGAATGAGAACAAGAACAAAAAAAAACCATAGGTGATTATCTTCAAATTCAATAATACTCCCTCGGTCCCAAAAATATAGCTCAAATTTCCACTTTTTGCTGTCCCAAAAATACTGCTCACTTTCTAAATTTGGACAAAATTTACTTGCACTTTCCAATTATAACCTTATGCTCTGATACAACCCCAGCTCTCTCTCTCTCTCTCTCAAACGGCAGGCATCCAACCCATCTTTCACCTCCCTACCTCTCTTCTCTTATCATCTCTCTCCCAATTTTCTAATTATCTCCTTTCACCTAGCCTCCCTTTAAACAACACTGCCGCTTCTTTCAATCACCAACATCGCCCATGTTGCCTCCTTCGACCACCACCACCAATGTGGCCGCTTCCTCCAAACACCACTATCTCCACCACCTCCTCCAACCACCGCTTGATTTCTTTGTCACACATCTGGCATTGGAAGAATTTGTTATAGGTCAAATTCTCATTATATGCTTACAAAAAGATCAGACCCCAAACTCACTAGAATCCTTAATATTATAAATATGATGCGTAATAAGGTAAATGTTGTGGTTGAGGATGGTGGGGGTTTGGGCAATGACTATGAAGGTTGTAACTGGTGCTTTGTGGTGGCAGAGTTGACTTTGGATGCCGGGGCATATGCCCAGAATGCCTAGTCATTCACCTAGGCAAGTGACTTGGTAGCCCAAGCGAATGACTAGGCGTTCTGGGCGTTTCGCCTAGGCAGGCTGATAAATGGTTGGGTCCTTCGCCTAGGCTCGCCGGCGACAGATTTTTCTCAATTGATCATAATTATCGTACAATAATCCTCACGAAGAAGTCTCAAAAATCAAAATTCATGAGATTTTTATTCTATAATGACTCAGTATATATTTTGCGTAAATTGTGGATATTCTCACCCCATTTGGTCAAATTGCTTTGGGATTCTGATGGGATCAGTATACATATATGACTAGTTGACTAAAGCAAGAAGGTTTGAATCGATAAACATGGCTGCTCTGTCTATTCATTGTCTCCGTGTGTTTGTGTGTGAGAGAGAGAGAGAGAACGGATTAAAATCTAACTAAAGGGTAACACTGAAAAAATGAGAAACAATCTATGTTACATGGACTCGGTACGAGTGTCTTGAGTCGGATACATGTTCAAGTGTCGGATTCGTCTAATTCTCAAAAACCCAAGACACAAGGACACGGAAAAATATATCTATCTATTACTTTTTTCTTTTTACTCCTTAGGTGACATGGTTTTTTCTATGATGCACATTGTTTTAATTGAAATCTTATCTCATCCAGAGCAATAACTAATTAAAAGAAACACTTTAAGGTAGTGTTCTTAGTAGCATAGCCTATTAGATGTGTCTGACACATCCCACACTGATGTCCAAGTGTCGAGTGTCTGACACAGGTACTTTACGCATTTTAAAGAGTCCATGTAACATAGCAAATAATTGACCATTGTCTTAAATTTTGTGCAAGTCAAATGTATGAGATAATTTAGGGTGGAGGGACTAACGATGTAAAGGAACTAGTTCATCTGTAACTAGTTCTAAACTGGTTAGGGGAAAAAGCACCGGAATAAAGTTCGTGAAGTTAATGCTGTACCTCAATTTGTACTGGTCAACTAGAGCAATTGCAATATACTTTCCTGATAAAATCAACAGAGAAATTTCTTCTCCACTAATTGACCTGCACTGTTGAAAAAGAGAATATGTGTTTACTTATCAAAGAGACCACGGAAGTTGCATATGAATATTTTAAAGCTCTAGTTCAGAAATGATATTAAGCAACAGCTAAGATGTAAACAGAAGGGATATTATATTAAGACAAAATTGCTATCGTAGAAAGAAAAGGCCTGCTACCTATCAATTATCTACACAGAAGAATTCTGTTGTACCTCTATATTAATTCCGACTTCCAGTGCTTTCTTAAATAGCAGTTCCACATGCTCAAGATCATTAGGTAATTGCTCCTGTGAAAAGAAATATTGGAGTGTTCTTTAAATCACCTTAAAAGGTAAGGACATTATATATATATATATATATATATATATATATATATATATATATATACTACCTATAAAAGTACGAATGTTGTAAATCATTTCTGGACTATTATATCATCCGTTAATTATGTCAATAACACTTTTATCCTCCATTTATGACTCCCTTTTAAATTTGGTTGAAATTAAATAAGCACTGGGTAATGAATCTATTCTAAACATTGAAAAATGAAAAGTGTGATGAGAAAGAAAAACAAAACAAAGAAATTCCTTTATTACTCCCTTTTTAATTTGGTTGAAATGAAATAAACATTGGATAATGAATTGAGTAATGAGAACTGTGATCCCCCCCCCCACCCCCCCTTTCCTCTCGCATTTTTGGGTTAGCAAACAATTAACCAATTGAAAAACTGAAAAAGAAAAACAAAAGAAAGAAACTGAAATACGTGAAAAATCAGTTAAGAAACAAAAAAATGTTAAAAAAACAAAAACAGAAAAAAAAGAAAAACAAGGTTAATTTGCATAAAAAAAAGGGGGAGAAAAAAGCTTAATATGGCGCCAATTTAAACTGAAAATCTGTTCAGTTATTGCAGTTGAAGACCAGGAATGCAAAGCACCTGGTCTTGAAAATTACAAAATTACACGGATCTTAAGTGTATACTATAAACCAATTTAACATATTACAAAAACAAAGACGTAGTTTCATTCTTTTAATTTCTTCATTTGCTTTTCTTGTTATCAGCACCACTAAATATTTCTTTAATCTAGAAGCCTACAAAGAAGATTTTCAAACATTGAACTGATTACGATTGCGAACATCAAATATTCATTTATTCTAAAACAAGTCACAAAAGAAATAATAACACAATTGAATTATATTATTTTGATCCTAAAAAAGCTAATGATATCACCTCAAAAGTTACTCTCGACCACATCTATGCGCAGCGCACGTGCTCCATATTAGTAGCAATAGAGGCATGAACATCATTACAAGACCGATCACAAGTATTCCATCAGGCAAAGTCAAGTCAACAAATCCTCAATTCCAGGTAGTTGGTGATCAATGACTAAGAATTTTTGTGCTATTTATAAATCATTCTCTACATATGCATTCTTCTAGTTTTTAACTGAGGATAAAACAATTACTGAAATTGCCACACTCAATCGCGTACCCTAAGCTATGTACTGCCTATGGAAACCCATACTGTAAGTATGTGAGACATAAGTGCTTGGTGCAGAGTTTAATCTTGCATGATAAGGACCACTAACTTGCCATAAAAAGAAATTAGAGACCATAGTTTCTGGGAGGTGTAATTCCTGCTGATTGTGCACGGCACTGGAAGAAATTTCTAACTTAGGGATGAGGCAAGCATGTTGCTAAATATAAGATTGGCAATGGACAGGATATGTTCCTATAGAGTCACAACTCACAACTCACAACTGCCAACCTTTAGGAAGGCTTCATTGGTACAAGGTATTAGATGATGCTGGTAAGGATATTAGGGATATGCAAGCTCTACCAACTTCAAACACTTCTGGTGGAGGACTCTGTCCTTTGGATCAGTGAGAAGCATGTACCTATTTTACAATTAAAATCTGCTTGGGGATTCTTGAAAGCTTAGAGACCTTGAGTTTCATGAAATAAGGCGGTTTGCAAACCTCTCTACCCCAACCAAGGTGCTCCAAAGTCAAAATTTAAGCGTTGGGTGTCATCAGTAATGCGAACAAAATGAGGTTGCAGGAGCTAGCTATGCAACATGGATGGAAAGGAACAACTAGTTGATTCATAGATGTTCAGTAGAACACAGGTTGCAGCGCTCCAGATCAATCCTAACCCAGTAACCTAGGGGAACTGGATGTTATGTTTTAGTTGGGATATTTGTTAACATGTAATGAAATAAGTTGTAATTCTTTATATCAGGTGAGAGGTAGAGGTAGTTTGTTGCGCATAACTGCCCCGCTTTATGATGATGGTCTGGAGTATGAATTATGACCATAAGCACTCATTTATGCTTTTTTCCTTGAGTTTGCCCAGGGCACACACACAGAGGAGGGGGGGGGGGGGGATGCCTTCCTCCTTTAAGATACCAAATGCTCCGTCGATTTCATTTGAAATAGCAGTAGAAGTCATGAAATTATTGCTGGCTCCATCTATTCTATTATAAAGCGCGTAATACTCACTAAACTATCACCAGTGGCAGATCTAGAAACTTTTTCTTAGGGGGGCCGAGTATATATGTTAGAATGTCGTTGCGAGACTAGTGTCAACACTTAATGAATCATCAATGTTACACTAGCATGAATACATACATTATCAATTTGTCTCATTAACATTGAAACTAACAAAAAAGTAGCCATCAGTATACTCACTTTAGAAATAGTGATGAAAATTTGAACAAATAGAAAATCATAAAACAATTATTAACTGACTACTACATATAAAGCACAAGGCAAATCATTTGACTTACTAGTTTAAGTAGTCTATATGGCTTTAGTCCTCTGATTTATGATTCTAGCTATAGGTAAAATCAACTGAAGAGCTAATTACAATGAATTGAATGCATAGCTTGATTTAAGGATGAATAATTATGGTATGAAACTTCTTGTACGTGCAAACTACTGACTTTAAGGGGAACTAAGACAATGAATATGATAAAATACATGAGAAATGAGAGCAAGCAAATCAGGTTACTAAAACTTGGGGGTGGCCATGCCCTTGGTCCCCACTTGCCACCCTTTTACATTCGCATCTGTCTATTACTGCAAAAAACTATTGCAAATATACGAAATGATACCTGTTTGTAATATAGAAAGCACAACGATATTACAAACGGGTGAGTTAAACATAGAAACCAGTTTAAGAGGCAGGACATCACCTTGTAAAATGTCTCCACAGAAAAGTTTGGGTTTGCTCCTAAAGTTACAGTGAAGTAAGAAAAACTAACTGAGTACTTCTGCAATAGATATGCCAGATCAACAGTCCATATACTGCAAAGAAGACAGCAAAAAAAGGTTGTCCGTAAAATATTCACATCGAGAAAGGTTTCTGTGAAAAATCTATCCTGACGATACAAACAGCATCCTATTCATCTTGCATTAAGACTTAACATTAGCAATTTTCCTAATGTCTATCCTTCTTTTACGTCAAATAATCAATTGAGAACACTAGTTCAAAGTCACCAACAGGTAAGAACACGCCGCAGCACACACAAATTTGTAATCAAACTAGTGAATAAGTATTGAGAGCCAAACTCTAGATCCTTATGTAGTCAACCACGTACACATTTCATGTGTCTCTATAAGTATGATATATTTGTTTTGGAAACCTCTTCTCGCGTGATTAATCCAGTTTTTGGATAGAAATCTATACAAATTACCACTGCCAAAAAGTTTATACAAACCCAGGGAAATAATATCTGAAAGACAGTAGTAAAGCATATATTCAGGCAGTGGTATGTAGGACTAGGACCTTTTGCAGTGCCACACAAAGTGCATATAGGTAAAATCTGAGCAGAAACAACCAGACCGTACACCCCACTTCAAAAGAATTACAAGTTTGTTTATTTGAATGACAAGAAGTTAAAGTTTGGTGAAGTAGAAGGCACCTTGTAGTAGAACATAGCTGCCCCAGTTCCTGTATAGTACAGTAACTGGTGCCCAGGGTTTTCAACACCATCAAAACACAAGCAAGACCACAATCCCAAGAGTGGAGTTGGCTTACGTGTGGGACCTATAAACAGAAGGACACATTTAGCTGATTTGAAAATCAGAAAAAAATAAAAATAAAATAAAGGTGATAAATTTTTAATGAGTTATTAAAAAGCTTAAAATTGTTGATTGAGAAGAGATGCCAGGGTAATTAAAACTTGCAATGAGAACGTATGAGTAGGATCAAACTGACTTACCGCAACGAAGTGCGAGAGGGGCCACATCATTGAACTTCTCACAACTCAATGACTCTCTGCATGAGTATGATTCAGACGAATCCAACTGTTTATCTGATTCATGAACAATTCGTTCTTCCGTTCTCACTAACTTGTTAAAAAGAAGATACAAAGGCCACATCTGTGACCGCATCGACAGATGTAGTTTACAGAATCACTAGAGTCTGCATAATGACCATTTGAGCAATAAACTGTGCATTAAGCCTTCGCTCGTACTCGTCCAGAAAAGTTTTTGGGGTATTATCTTTTTACCTGCAACAATTTGGCAAATGAGTTTATGATATAATTGGGATAATACTTAAGTTTATGAAATAATTGGCAAATGCCTTGTGTACCTAAATTTAATGACAGCAACAGAAACAGACAGTAATCCACTGCCAGATACAAACTAGATGGTGGTCCAACTTAATAGCTAAAAACTTAACAGCTAAAGGTATGGAGAAGCGATAAAAAAACGAACACTCTAGTATTATGGTTATGAAATCACAAGTGAAAAGCTCTTATTTTACTAACAGGTCTATGAAAGGCATTGCAACTAGGTAATTAACCACTGCAAGTGGCAGCAGATGGGAGCATCGTATACAAAGGACAAGCACCCATACCAGGTCCATACAAATCGATGCAATCAATCTACCTGTCTTTTGGTTTCTTTTAGACAGATATCCTTCCCCTGCTCCCAAGTTGCAAAGAGTTATAAACTTAGCCATTAAAAAAATGGCCAAGTGGTAATTACATACATCACTCAATCCACTGTAGAACTAGTGTACCCAAACATGCATCATTAAGGCCACACTAGGCTAACTCAATGCTTATTGCCCCTATGCCCAAGCTTTCTCCAAGTGAACTGTATACCACGCGAATCGCCACATACCTTTCGATGGATGAACTTCCTACCCAAGCTGGTGTTGAAGAAAATTTGACGCCCCAAACAAAAACAAACAGTTCAAGGCTTTGACACTTAACATTGCCATAAGTCACTAGAAATCTGTTTGGAGTATCAACATTCAAGTCTACTGATACACCCAAACCCCATAAATATGTGTCAAATTATGTGCAACCACACTCGCATACAGAATTAAGGGGTACAGCATCAAGATGCCCTCACTGTAATCTACTACTTCGTGATCGTACCACTTAGTGTTGTTTCCATCAATCCTCAACAAAAGCATATGCATCACCCGCTTGCAGCAAGATTCAGCTTCACTAACAACAATCCAAATAATCAAAGTCAACCTCCTAGTCAACTCTCTCTATCAAGCCTTAAATGTGTCTAAATTCCTTTGGCTTTCGCTATCTCCTGCATCTTAGTCTAAGAAGCACGGATTCCGGTGCGGGTGCGGATACGATACGGGTGCGGATACGCGGATACGGCATTTTTGAAAATTTTAGGATACGGGTGCGGCTGGGATACGGCAAATATTATATATATTTTTATTATGTACAATTATTATTAAATTTCTAAGCAATTTGGATCTTAAAAAGTGTATAAAAAGACGGAGTGCAATTTAATTCAACCAATTCAACCATTCATCAGTAGTACATAAAAACCACCACCAAATAGATCATATGTATATAACAAAAGTGGCAATATAGCATCAAAGTTTGCAAAATTGGTTTCAACATCCCTCAATTTTTAACTATTGAACCGCTGCTTTAAGCCTTTGACACACGTTAAACAATAAACACTGTATAAATTGGTTCCAACTTTCAATTCACAATCCACATCCAAGTCACAAAAGGTAGCAAAAAGAGATTTGAAGACAGAAGAAAGGAAGAGGAGACTTATCTTTGGAGAAATGCTGCCGGAGGTGACTAGAAGTCTTCTCGGGTGATCGCCGGTGGTTGCCTGAGGTCGCGGGTGGTCGCTGGAGGTCGCCGGAGGTCGTGGGTGGTCGCTTGTGGTCGCGGCTGGTCGCGGCTGGTTGCGGGTGGTCGAGGGTAGTCACCGGTAGTCGCGGGTGGTCGTCGGTGTCGCGGGTGGTCACAATGGTTTTCGGTGGTCGCGGCTGTTCAATGGTGTCGACGGTGGTCGCGGCTGTTCAATGGTGTCGACAGTGGTCGCGGCTGTTCTGTGGTGTTGTGGGTGGTCGCGGCTGTTCGATGGGTGTTACGGGAGGTCGCCGGTGTCGAGGGAGGTCACGGCTGCTGCGATCTCTCTTTCTCTCTATCAGATGAGTGTGCCCTAATTTGGTAACACTGATTTTATGTTTTCACCCCTATAAAATTTAAATTTCATGTTTAACCCCCGAAATATCTTCTGGAAATTATGTTTCAACCCCCGAAGTGTCGGATCCGCACCCGAACCGTATCCTATCCGCACCCAAGCCGCACCCGAATTTCGACAAATAAAAAAAATAAATAGAAATTAACGGGTGCGCACCCGACACGCACCCGTGTCCGATGCGCACCCGACCCCGATACTCCCCCCTTTTGAAGCACCCGTGCTTCATAGATCTTAGTCAACGCTTCACAGAGCGCTTTGCCTTGCTTTACGAAACCTTTCCCAATCAGCAATTATTAACCAAACTTGTTTAACGTCCATTGTTATTACCTCATTGAACATAAATTCATACTGGTAAAGAAAACATGAAACCTTGCAAGTATTGCAGCTTCATCAAATCGTCCCGGTTCAGCTACCGATCAAATTACTCATTGGCATCAGAGTCTTACAAGTTCACTGATGCTGTTTTTTCAATTCCCTACACATCTCCGCATTATTTGACACAATTTTCTTGCGTTTCATAACCACAGACATAATTGTTTAAAATGCCAAATAGCTCAAGCAATAACCTTAAGCTTCCAAAAAAAAAAAAAGAACACAGATCAAGTCCTTGATATCTAACTGCAAATGGACTTTCCAGATGATTTTCACCGGCAAACACGCGTACAACGAACTTATACGTAAAATCAAAGGACACAAAGAACAGAAAGGTATCAACAAAAAGTACCTTTGGATTCAGAGAAGAGGAAAAGACGGATTTTAGAGGATGAATTTTAGCTGTTCTTTTGGGGCCTTTTCTGTTATCATTCTGCTTCGTCGTTGCCTTCTCTGTTCTTCCAATCCAACGTTTATATCCTGCGCGTGAAATTGGAAAACGGTGCGGGTGCAGCCTGCGGATATGGGCATTGGTGCAATGGTACCTACTGCCTACCCGACTCCTTTGACTCTTAAATATCTTTTTTTTTTGTTGAAATACGGACTTAAAGTTTGAAAAAGTTTTTTTTTAAATAATAAATACAGTAGTATTCAACAGAGTATTGATATGCCAATTCAAATAAAATGCATTCACGTAATAGGTAAAAATGCTTAGAAACGAGTCGGTATCTTTTTCTAAAAGGCTCCGTGAAAATTTTCTTAATCACACGTGATTCTGACCATAACCTGTAAAATTTGAATTTAATTACTTGCTAATATCCTTTGGAGCCTAATTTAATTACTTACTAATATTGTCAAGCACCTAACATCTTGATGGCACACAAATTTGATCTAGTTTTACCTAATCAAAACACTATTAATGTCCTCTAATTCCATAAATTTTGGGAAAGTTTGCAATTATGATAGAAATTACTAACATTATGATAGAAATTATCAAAATAATGTTGGCATATGCACCGATGCACATGCCACATTCCAAGTGCGCCTATAGAAGCGCCAAAAGGAGACGAGGAAACACTTTGCGCGTTCGACCTACATGGGGCAGAGTTGCATTTATTGTTTTACAAATTAGTTGGAATATATAAAGAAAAAAAATTTGGCTGCTACCCCGGTTGGAGGAATCTTCCTCCTACCCCCTATATAGCGACAATTAATTGTTTTTAAATATTTCTAGTGACTTTTATTTAGTGACGTTAAAAAAGTGCTGCTAACAATTATCGTTAAAAGTGTTAGGAGAAAAGTCACTAGAAACATTTAATAACTATTAATTATCACTATACATGGGGTTGAAGGAAGATTCCAACAACCCGAATAGGAGCCAAAGTTTGTTCGAATACAAATTAGTGAAAATATATGTGTTACGTAACCATCTATTTTAAATTGCTAAAGCTTAAAGTGTTAAAGAATATGGTGAGATTAAATGTACAAATGTTGTATGGTGAGTTGCGATAAAGGTGGGTGAAATTAGAAAACTCAAGAAGCAAAAGACTCGAAGAAACATGAATATTGTTGGGAAATGCACTGTGCTCGGAAAGCTATATTAAAGATATTATATTTCTCCCACTGTGGTGCAAATTGACTCGAGACATAATCTACACCAATGATACAATGTCAAATCACCGAGAATTATAAATTACACTTCTATAATTGTCTCACACTACCAATAATTCACTTAGTATAAATCTCAAATGACACTGAAAAAAGTTTCTGAAAATTTTAGAGAGAACTAGAAGAATATTCACGTTACCATTTATTTACAAGTGAAGTTCAAGACTTCATTCATAGAGGCAATAAATTGGTGCTTAAGCAATCATAATGAATAGTCATAACTGCTCAGTACTATGGCTGTTAGAGCCTTGAAAAAAAATTCAGAAAAAATTCAAAAATTTGAAGTTTATGCCCTATATTAATCGTCAGATAGTTGCTTCTGGTCCAAGGAAGTGGCACGGATCCCATGATCATGGCCAGAGAATTGCACTTCTAGGTGCCACCACCCCTTATAGGTGCCGCTGATCTGAACGTTATGGTTTGGTTGAGGTATCCTTTATATATAAGAGGTTCTATCCTTTTTTTTTTTTTGGTTAACGGAAGGATATATTCAAGCAACAGACAAAACAAGACCAAAACAAGCAATGTTCCTACGCTTCTTCCAAGTTAGACAAAAGATTGGAAGAAGAGGGAACAAAATCAAAAAAATTACATTGAAATGCAACAGCAGCTAACTTATGGGCTCTAGAGTTAGCACATCTTGGAATAACACTCAAATTCCAGCAATTCACTCTCATGAGAAGAGCTTTGGCCTCTTCAAGAATTGGTTTAGTTCTCCAATTCTCGTTCAAGTTGGATCCTTGTAACGAATTGATAATCACCTCCGTGTCGCCTTCGAATATGACATACTCCGTCTTGCATTGTATTGCCGATCGAATGGCTAGAAGAGCTGCGCTGGCCTCCGCTACTTCAGCATTTCCTGTTTTGATTAATTCAGTGATTCCATATTTGCATTCCCCCAGGTGGTCACGACATACAATGGCAGCACACGCTTGTGATCCTCGAATGGCCGCATCAAAATTAATCTTGTGCCAACCTAACGGTGGCGCATTCCAAATATTGTTGACAATCTTCAAACTGTTGGAGTTTGCTAGAGCTGCCCATTTGTCGAGTGCCATTGTATTGATTTTCCTGGCCAAGGACAGAGGATCAATAGAACGCTTCTCATGTATGAGTTTGTTTCGGGCGAACCAAACAAGTTCCATGAGAGACGCTGCAAAGATGATGTATCTAATCTGGTTCTCTTTTTCGAAGTTTGGGATTTTCAGCATGATGTTGAGCCACGAGATAGGATCATCGCTGCAGGAAGGAGGTCGACATCCAAAAATAGACAGCGTCCAAATCAGCCGGGTAATGTTGCAATTGAGGAAGTGGTGTGTGGAAGTTTCAGGCATAGCATCACAAAGGGTACAGTTCGGATCAATGCTGAAATTATGACTAGCCAGGGTGTGCTTGAGTGGAAGAAGATTCCAAGCTATTCTCCATAACATGATCTTGTGCCTCGCCATAATTTTTGCACCCCACAGATTTTTCCAGAAATTGGATGGGAATTGAGAATAAGATGGGAACCTTTGAGCATTTGCCACTAAATATGCAGATTTAGTGGTGAATTTACCGGACTTGTTGTGGATCCAAGCTAACTTATCTTGGGATTGAGAGGGAGAGATTTTGATTCCAATAATGGCTTCAGCTGTGTGGCTATCAAAAAGGTTCTCAATTAAGGTGGTATTCCATCTTTTAGTACCCGGGAGGAGGAGATCGGCTACAAGATTAAATTCACCATACCTACGCGCTGAATTTGCAGGGTGCATACCATCATGAAGGGGGATCCACGGGTCATCCCAAATATTTATCGTGTAGCCATTACCAATAAGAAAACCGATACCCTTTGCCAGGGTACCCTGACTTTTACAAATTCCTTTCCACATCCAGGAAGAAGCCTTTTTTGGCTTGTGACGAAGGAATTGAGTACCTCTCAGATACTTGGACTTCATTATTTGAACCCACAAAGAGTTCGGGTGCGAAAGTACAGACCATCCAAGTTTCGAAATAAGAGCCAAATTGAAATCTCGCATTCGTTTGAAGCCCATACCTCCAAGAGCTTTCGGAATACAAAGAGTGTCCCATGCTTTAGGATGAAAGTGATTAAGTCCATCTTGCTTGAAACCCCACCAAAAATGCCTTATCAGTTGATCAATCTTGTCGCATACTTTCTGGGGAAGAAGAAAGGTAGACATAGCATAGCTTGGAATCGCCATTGCAGTAGATTTGATGAGCGTTGCATGTCCCGCCATGGACAGCACTTTTGATTTCCAACCAGCGAGCCTCCTTTCTACTCTTTCCACGATATCTGCAAAGACTTTGTTCTTGGGCTGGTTTATGAACAGAGGGAGGCCCAAGTATTTTGAGTCTTTCGGGGCTCTCTTGTATCCAAGGAGGTTGCAAATAGCACGAGCACAGCGACCGCCAACCTTATTGCTGAAATGTATTTGGGATTTTCCACTGTTTACGCATTGGCCCGACCACTTGTTATATATGTCTAAAGTGTTCCGAATACATTCAGCTTCCCGATTATTGGCCCTGCAAAATATGAATAAGTCATCAGCAAAAAGTAGGTGCGAAATAGAGGGGCTGCCTCTACTCGCTTTTATACTATGAAGGTTCCCGGCTTGCTCATCACGGAGGAGTAATCGAGTTATAACTTCGGAGACTAGAATAAATAAGAATGGGGACAATGGATCTCCTTGTCTCAATCCTCTATGAGGAACAATACAGCCAAACGGGATGCCATTGATAATGGTAGAGAAAGATGTAGTTGAAATGCATTCATTGACCCAGTTGATCCAAGCTTGCGGGAAACCAAAATTTTCCAGGACTTTGATTACGAAGGACCATTCAACTTTATCATAAGCCTTCTCCATATCTATTTTGAGGGCCATAAGCCCTGCACCTTTCTTCTTTCACATAGTATGCCAAATCTCTTGGACAATCACGTTGTTATCGGTGATCAATCTCCCAGGCACAAACGCTGCTTGTAAAGGGGATACAAGTTTAGCAAGGAGAGGTTTGAGTTTGTTGGCCATGATTTTTGAAATTACTTTGTAAACAACGTTACAAAGGCTGATGGGCCGATAATGGTTTGGACAGGTGGGATGCGAATTCTTGGGGATTAAAGCTAAGAAGGTGTGATTCAATTCATGAAGTTTCGAACCATTTGCAAAGAAGTCCTGAACCATGTTGCAAACATCAGAATTGACAGATTCCCAGTATGTCTTGTAAAAAAGGGCGGGCATTCCTCCTGGGCCTGGGGCTTTCAAAGAGTCAAATTTCATCAGAACTTTGGAAATTTCAGCGACCGAGGGAATAGAACACAGCAAGCGCGCTTCTTCCTCCGTAATCCTTGGAGTAATCAGATTATCCAAACTAGGTGGGAAGCATGGATTTGATGTCGAGAATAACTTTTGAAAATGTTGAGTGAAGCATTGACCAATTTCTTCTCTGTCTGAAATCCATTTTCCATCAAGGTTTTTGATGAAATCGATGGAGTTTTTCCTTTTCCTCGAATTACCGTACCCAAGTGGAAAAACTAAGTATTCAAGTCGCCTTCACTTTTCCATGAAAGTCTTGACTTTTGATGCCAAAGCCATTCCTCTCTACAGAGTTGTTCTTGAAGCTCTACTTTCAAATTTTTTTCCATCTCCAAGTTTCTTACAGAAGGTTCACTCTGTTGTATCTTGTCCAGAATAGACATGAGCTGTCCAATACGGGATTGAATATGGCCAAAGTGAGTGCTGTTCCATTTGCGCAGGGCCTTGCTTGTACATTCAACTTTCCGACAGAGAATTGTTTCTGGTGTCCCAAAGTGAGGTTGGCTCCAAGCTGATTGAACCACGTAATGGGAGGTAGGATCGCGGGTCCATGCAGCTTCAAACTTAAACGGCTTCATTCCACAGTATAACGGTTTGTGGGTCTTGAGGACGATGGGCAAATGGTCTGAGGCCGTGCCGGGAAGATGCGTAACTGAAGCATCAGGGAATAGGGTACACCAGGCTGCATTTGCATACGCTTTATCAAGACGTTCTTTAATATTTGCACTCAATGGTCGGTTGTTGCTCCAAGTGAAGGGGTTGCCGGAAAAACCAAGGTCAATCATATGGTGTTGATTGATGAATTCACAGATTCCTCCTGATGATGGATTTGCCACAGGTCTGCCACCTTTCTTCTCTGTTTGGTTTGCTACCACGTTAAAGTCTCCAATACAGGTCCACGGTCCTTCAAAAGCTGCTGCCAAAACACTCATGTCTGTCCAGAACTTCCTTTTACATTCCCAATGGGGCGGACCATAAACAGCGGAAAGCATCCAGGGGGTATCAGGAGGGTCGGAAAAAATCAGAGCATTAATGATATTCTTGGTTTGGAGAGTGATCTCAAGGTCCACCCCATTTTTCCAGGCCAAACATAGGCCACCCGATAATTTTTTGGATCCTGAGGGAGGGACTATACAGAAATTATAAAAGCTGAGGGAATTGAGAATTTGGATGAGATTTGTAGAAGAAGAGATGGTTTCAGAGATGAAGAGGATATCAGAGTTTAAGGTTCTGACATCTTTTTTGAGGGCCCTGACGCTAGCTTTGCGTCCAAGCCCTCGAACGTTCCATGCTTGAAGGATCATGGTGGTTTCGGTGATAAGTCATGACTTACCACCTGTTGAAGTGCGGAGTAGCTTGAAGGAGGAAGAGGACTTTGGGGATTGAGGGAGTTGCTGGCTTGGACGAAAACCGCTTGTCTATGTCTGGCCAGAGTTTTCAGTCTTCGAAGTTGGCTTGCTCGGGCCTGAGGAGGGGATTGATTTGCCTTGTATTTGCTGTTGGGAACTTTGGCTTGGGTTGGGCTCATCACAATAACATTCTGAAGGGCTTTTTTATTGGGGCTAAGGTTTTGGGTTTTGGGTTTTTTTATTTCGGACTGTTGGTCAAAGGGATTTTTTCGTTTGGGCTTAGGGTATGAGGGGTCCAAAAATTTGGTCTTTTGTCCTGCTTCAGGTTCCAACAAGTTCGTGGGTTGACTTTCTTGAAATAGTTGGTGACATCCCACAGTTTCAGCAAATATAGGTATGGAGTCTACAGGGGATAAGGCTTTGAAATGAGGGAAAAAAGGGGTTTTTTTGGTAGTAGTGGTTGGGCTGGTAGCCGAATTGCAGAGATTAGGCAGAATGGTTTGATTGCAGATTTCTGTCAGAGGCCCATGTGGGGTGGGTACTACTGCCTCGGGAAGGGTGCAACTAGTCGGTCTGGTGTACTTTTCCGGGCCTCCAGCAATTTCCGGTTGGATTTCAGGTGAAGCGCTCGTGTTCAACATGATATTGGCTCGTCGGTCTGGATGTTGCTGATTGGCTTGTTCTTTCGGCATGGCTTGGGGATTCCATTCAGCTGTGTGAGGGAAGGATCCAGAAAAATCTGCCCGAAGCCAAGGGCCATACGGGATGGTTTTGGTTTCTGGGAACGATAATGGCATTTGCGAGCATCCCTTGTGAACATGGCCAATTCTGCCACAATTAAAGCAAAAATCAGGTAATCTTTCGTACCTGAGATGGATCCATGAGGTGGAAGACGCTTCTTTGGTTCTATGAAAACCTGTATGAATGGGTTGACGGATGTCAAGCACGACTTGAATCCGAAGAAATTTGTACCAAGCAAAATTCCCATCTGCCGTGAAGTCTATATCTTTCAGTTCCCCGATTCTAGCTCCGATTCTCTCAGCATTTGATTTTGTCATTTGGTTGGGAGGGAGTCCATAGATACGGATCCAGAATGGAGAATGGTGGAATTCGAGTTCATCTAGAGTAAGATTTGCAGGCCAGTCACGTAGAACCAGGTGGGAGCTCATAATCGACCAGGGTCTAGCATCCAAAATTCGCTTGCGATCCCACTCATGATTAAAGGATATGCTGAAAACATTGTCCTCTTGATGTTTGACTTGCATACCTTTGGATGGGTTCCAAGCTTTGAGAAGAATGGAGTATGCTAGTTTAGCATTGATTTTCTTTGGACTGATGACTTTTGCTACGAGAGTGAGAGCAGACTCTTTTGCTGCGTTAGAGTCGTCAGCGTTAAGATCCAGATAGTCCTCACACAAGAGGGATTGGGTTTGGTTAATAATGATGTCCATATCAGAGATGGTTTAGAGTCGGTAGTCTGTAACAATAATGGATGTTGCTGGTGATCTGCTCGGTGGTTGTGGGAAATAAAGGCTTACGGACAGAGGTTTTTTTGTTGTGGAGGTTCTGGGTATTCTGCAGTGAGGCTTGAGGTTGTTAAGCATTGAGGGAAAATGGAGTAAAGGATTAAAATTGGAAAGAGAGATGACAGGGAATTGGTTGCTGAATCAGGAATCTCCAGCGGAGAAGAGAGACGCTCCGATCAGGAATCTCCGGCGGAGAAAGAGAGACGCTACTCTGAGGGAGAGCATAGAGAGTTTTTTTGAAAAAACTATAAGAGGTTCTATCCATCTATTAGATTGGTGTTGATCCCCTAGAGTTACTTATCTTTAAAATTTGAACTTCAGGACCATCGAATGCAACATACATTTCCTCGCTTTTTAATTTCTTCTTCTTATTCTTTATTTCTTTGATGTTTTATATACAAATACATCTAGACTCAGAGGACCATCAAATGCAATTACCACAAAGGCATATTATTACTAGAAATCCCTCGAGTATATATTGTGACAATATATACAACACGTATAACTTGACCAAGGTATAAAGAAGGAAGAACATACTTGATGAAACATAGTAAGTCAAAATGGCTTGATTTTTGTTAGTTGTCGTCAAATTGCTCAACTCATGTCCCCTAAAATAAAGGTTATATGTTTTAGTTGATTGTGGAACATCATTAAGAAATCGGGATCCGTGTTATTAAAGAATACCCTCAATTGACTAAATAAGGAAGATTTCTGGATTTTATACAATTAATTAGTCGATTAATGTGTAAAAATACATAATTGCCTTACATCAGATCAATCCTTATCTCTCTCTTCCTCGCCAATTGGCTCAAGTGCACCACCACATCACACCTAACCCAACCAGAATCACCGGTCCACTTGAACCATAACAACATCATCGCAACCGCCAGCGGGCCTACCCCAACAACCACCACAGTCATCACCAACAAGCATACCCCAACAGCCACCAAGCCACCTATCATTAGGGGTGAACACCAAACCGTTCAAATCAATCAAATTCACCCTGAATCATCCAAACATCTGAACCGTTCGGTCTCAAAATTTTCAAACCAACATCGGTTTGGTTCGATTTACGTTTTTTTTAAACTGCCGAACCGACTTATATGCTAATTTATTTTTAATTCATTGATAATTATCACATACACGATACTAAACCCTTGAAAGCACAAGAAAACCTTGAAAGTTAAAAGAAAAGAAAATAATGAGAGTAGTTATAAAATAAAAATCTGATGATCAATATCTCTCGTATATTTACTAGGTCATTCTTTATCGTACATCAATGACAAATGTATTATTGATTTTTTATGGCAATATATATCTTGAATATTATTTATATCTTATATATGTTGACAGAAGCACTTAGATATTAAATGTAAGAATATTATGTGCAATTTAGAGAAAATATAACTTCAACTTTGAATGATATTAAAATTGTTAGCCCTAGGGTTGGATAACCTAGGCTTACATCTTGTTTTGATGATAGTTACACATTGTTTATGTTCTAATGTGTGCTTTGAGTGTATTCTTAGTAGGTATATACATGCACACTCATGAAGACACATTTGAGAAGTTGGATAGATGGATCAAAGCCAAAGAAGCTTAAAGTTATAATGGACATGCTGTAAAAGCTTCATCAAGTCCAATGTCAAAAAGTAACAAAGAATGCATCGGCTAAGTTACTATCGATTATAATTTATCTTTACTATTATGTAACTAGCCTTGGTTTGATACTTGGATTGATGACTATGACCTAAAAAGACCTTAGGACACCTTGTGCATTGCATGTGAGTTCATAACCTTTTACACAAGTGTGGTTCTTGAAAATGAGTGAACTTTGGAGCTCACTCAGATTTTTTCAAAAATGTTTTTGGTGCTAATATTTTCATATCTTGATAAAACTTTTTATTAGCTTTCCAACGCAAAAAACGACACCTCAATCCAATTTTTTTAAAGAAAGTTATGCCCAAAATAGGAAAGGGGGTTCCGTGAGGCAGCCGATAGGCAATAGGGTAATACAGTTGACTGTATTTGAATCCATTAATGCAGTCGACTGCATTGGTCAAAATTCAGCTCCAACGGCTATTTTCAAGGACACAACTCCAACGGCTATTTTAGAGGGAATACAGTTGACTGCAATGACAGTTTTGCTCACTTTAAGCCTCTAACGGTTATATTTCATTTGCTCTCTGTATAAATAGTTTGGGGCTTCATCATATACCATGGAAACCACATTCTAAGCCTCCATTCATTAGAGAAATATCAAGGTTCATAGATTAAACTTTTCTCTCTTCATCTTCATGATTTTACATCATTAAAGAGAGCATATTTGTGAGTAATTCTTTGATTGAGAGTGAACAAACTTCAAGTCATCAATTCTTTCATCTCTCTATTGTACTAGAGCTTTAATTGTACTCCTTTTCTTTCAAGAGGGTTTCTTTGTACACATTTGATCGTTGTAAAAGAATTGTGATCAAGGCTTGGGTTTGTCAAGTCTTGTGTGAGCTTTGTGGATTCAAGGCTCATGCTTGGTGTGGGAATATCATCAAGCGTTGTAAGAGTTTTGATCTTGACCCAGAAAGAAGATTGTTGCTAGTAGATTCTAGTGTTCTTGCAAGAGACTTCCTTGAAGAGGTGGATGTAGGCTTGAGGGTAGTTCAAACCGAACCATTTAAATCTCCTTGTCAAGTATCTCTAACTCAATCTCTTTACTTATTGCTCTATAATTGCTTGAGATTGTGTAGTTAGCATCTTCATTAAAATATTGCTTGGCTTGATTAAGTTTTATGATTGTGTTTTGTTTAAGTTCCCCATTAATTTTTAAAAACCCTATTCACCCCCCTCTAGGGTTATCTTTTCGGTTTCAGAAACCAATAATAATTGTTAAAATGGACAACTTGTTTAAATGGGCGCAAATCAATCCGAACTAACCAAACTAAACCTCTTAAACCGAACCATCGAAAGCAATAATGTTTGGTTCGGTTCAGTTCAATAATTTTCAAATCGATGAATAACGGTTCAGTTTACGATTTAACCTCCAAACTGAAATGTCCTCACCCCTACCTACCACTATAGCAGCCACCACCACCGCTAGCAAGCCCTCCAATAACCATCAAGCCTACCCAAGAACCACTCACATAGTCATCCCTCTTTCTGCAAACTCCAACCCATCCACTCAAATCCACTTGCATTACACCTTTGATTTCAGATCCCCCAGCAAAACCTCTTATATCAGATCCCCTAGCAAAACCTCCAAAAGCATCAACACAACAACCATTGCAAAATCTACAATGTACATAGTCACCTTCCCTTAACCAGTATTTCTTAGATTACGATCGGAAGGGAGAGGGCGCTAAGCCTCGGTGCTAGTTAGGATTTTTTTGGTGTTTGTTCCTTTTCGTTTGTGATTTATCACAGAATTGAGGTAGGAGATGATTGTGGCATGTTAGTGAATAATTAGGGTACTTTCGAAGTTTCACGTCCAAATTTATCCGATTGAATTGGTTACTGAAATTCGTACCAAGAAGGTGAAACCAAAAATAAAAGTTTGTTGAGGGGGTCGAATTGAATGAATGTCATCATACCCACCGGAAAACCCCAAAAGAATAAGGAAAACAAAAATTGAAATCAACCAAATGACCAAATTCTGAATGATGTATGAAAAGGAGAGGATAATTGCATGGAACTTTTGAATCTTCTAAAGGCATTTTTTTACTGCTACTTCCCACTTTGAGCTCGAAACCCCTCCAATGTCGGACGAATGGTAGCCAATTTTCTAATTTTGGAGGTCACACACACAAGATGATATTATCCTATCTTTCTTGCGCCGTTAATATTGCAAAACTTTTCTTTTGTTACCGTAGAACACATTTCAACTAGCTTGGAACATGCTAATACTTGAGAACATCCCAAGTATTCAAAAATCAAGGTTGAAAAAGGAACAATCATTAGCATACCCAAAAGAAAAAAAGTCAAGGGTAGTTGAGCCCCCTTTTCTTTGAATCATAAATGGCAAACAGCATGCATGCCTCTCCTTTTGCTTACTTTGTTGCTTCAACTTTGAATCAATGCCACCGTTAAACGAAAAGTTAACTAGCCGTTTGTGGGTGTTCCTGCATATCCTTCTGTAGATGTACATGTGGGAGTTGAACACAAAAAGATCTGCACAGAAAGACGATAAAGATGTGCTGGGAATTCTGGGCTAAAGTTTAACTACTTCCCTGTACAAGTGTGGAGGTAAAAAAGACACAGTTCAAGTGGTTGCTCCTGAACACATTTTTCGATTGGTAAGACATCGTGTCATGGCAAGGTAAGTCCATTTAGGGTTAGGGTTGAAACTAAAAAATATTTTTTGATATTAAACCAAAATGAGTTGTAATAAGGTTTTTTAGTTAAATTAGTTTTCATTTGTAAAATTGCAGAGATATTTGCTAGAAGCTCTAGATGGTGTCTAAGTAAAATTGTTGAAAAAGAAGGATATATAAAAATTTTGCAAAAATTGTCAATATATCTATTCACAAAAATTCCAAAAGAAGCAAACTACGAATATGGGCTATTCCTTCGCCCTTTTGTATCACCCTATTCCTTATTTTATTAGTTTAGTAAAGTCCAGCATTGGCTCTCCTAGAGCACCAAATGGTTAAAAAGGATTCATGGTGTGTGTGTTGGGCCGGGGGGGGGGGGGGGGGGGGGGGATGTGTGTATATATATATGTGTGGGTCGTTGCCCCATTTTTGGCTTGCAATAAGGTCTAGGGTATTTTCAAGTACACGAATGATCAGTGACAAAATTTTGACTGCACAAGAGTATCTAACTTAGTTGAGAAGGAGTGCAAAGAGCAAAAATATATATATAAACATGATGCATAACTGCATAAGTAGCTCCTCTCAATTTTTTTTAATTATCATACAATTCTTATTTTACTTATGTTGTTACAAAACCATTTCTATATTTTGCATCATATCGTCAATGGTCTCTTTCCAATAATCAAAAGAAAATTCATTTTTGTTATCATACAATCACAAAAGGACAATTGTTGTTATCTTGCAAAAATTTGAGAGTAATCTAGAACTTGTGTTGGTTAAACATGTTTCTCTAAAACTATTTCAAACGCTTTTATTATTCTTAAAGGGTGTTTTAAACGCTTTAGAGGGTGTTAGGTTGATTATAGAATGGTCAAATCTGATTTAATCTATATTAAATCAGGTGTATGAGTATTTGGCAAAAGAGATCATGAGAACTAATCTGGCTAAAAAAGCTAAAAACTGATTAAATTCATAATTCTGAAAAGTGAGGATTATGAAATAATCACTTTTTCCATAATCAGGTTTGACCTTTTAATTTACCATCATATCCCCTTATTTTTTGCAAAAAGACATTTCATACCCTTTAAACTAATTATTAGATGTGACTTTTAATTAGCTTCTGGAGTTATATTATCTTCTACGCTAACAGAGAGAGGGAGCACAACAGTTCATCAACAGTCGCCTTCTTCCTTCCAGCCATTTCTGTACGCTCTTCTACCTTTAATTCAGAATTGTAGGTAGTTGAAAATAACTTCTTCAATAAATTTTTTTGATATATTGTAGTTATTTTTAACTGGAAGTTATGTTAACATTACTTCACTAAATGGATATTAGGTAGTTCACAGTTAATTTTGCCAAACAGTAAACTGATTCTGCTTAAAGTAGATTAAATCTGATTATGAAAATTGATTCAGATTTAAGCCGAAATATACTTTTTAGAATCAATTCCAAGCAGTCTCTTCACTTTTTTAACCAAATAATACACGAACCTGTTTTAATCTAATCTAACTACTTTAAGATCAATTCTAAACTCAATCCTACAAGAATCAAGACAAGAAAAGTGGAAGCCACAAGGAAGTGAGATCTCATACGACACCCGCAATACGATAACGTGTCACATGACCCAAAAAGTCTGCACTACCGTTTCATAGGACTAACGTTTTCCTCAAACAATTTGTGATCAAAATTCTTGATTAGCATGAGATTATGGGAAGTATTGCTCAAACCGTTTGAGCATTACTTTTAGCACCACGAGTGCAAGCTAAATAGGTTTCCACACTACGTTCATTTTCGTTTTCTCGGCTTCTTACCAAACTTGGAAGATCTATTTTAAGTCATTTCCATCGTTTGAAGTAATGAATTCCTTTTATGTCAAGGTAGGGCTGCAACTTAAGAGGGTTGGATGGGCCTAGGGGTCAGACCATGCTTAACCCACTCTTCCAAAGTCGTGTTCATGTCCAGCCAGCCCATCTGTGCCTACTAATATAGGTCCACGCCGAGCCCATCAAAATTTTGGTGGACACGGGCTGCACATGAGGAGCTCATGTGTTGTTCATGGTTACAAACTACATTTTTTAGAATGATTTAAAAACATATCATTGATCATCAAACTTTACAATTTAGTTATGATAATGAAAAAAGTACATTAAAGTCTCAAAATGAACTTAAATATAAGCATGAAAATAAATATTTGGGACAAAATAAGAGAAAAAGACTAAAGGAAACAATATATATATATATATATATATATATATATATATATATATATATATATATATATATATATATATATATATATATATATATATATATATATATATATACGGGTTGGTTTTCTCACTGGCTGGACAGGCTTGTCGAAACATTTGCCCATGTCCAACCTATATTTTTTACGGGCTCAAAATTTTGAGCTGACTTCCACCACGATCTCCAAAAAAGTAAGTCAATTCTCATATTTCTACAGACTGGTATGGATTGTTCGGCCCAAATTGCACCCTTAAGCTAAGGACATTACTCGCAAGATAGTAATAAAAAGTACTCGTATGGTAAAGTTTTTTTCGAACTTCTACTTATACTCTTTAATCTACTTTTTGAAATCATTGTATCTCTCTCTCTTTACAATATTATGAATGGTCATTAAAGTAATTAAAATTCTAAACCGACCTCCCAATGCTTCTCTACTTTCATATCCCACTCTATTTGTAACTATACATAACTCCTTTTCTCTTAATTTTATCTCACAGTCTCTGGTATATTTAGGTTTGGAGCACATTCTTTAGTTTGCAATATTATCTATTATGATTTTCTAATTTGAATTTACACAGACATTATTCGTGGCCAAACGCTAGTGTTGTTTATTGCACAAGAGGCAAAACATGTTACTACCGAAATAACTTTCTTTCTTTTGAAGTAAAGTCTACAACTGGGAGTAGATGGGTCACGCACAGATATACATATGAGAGGCAAAACCTCATTCAAAAAGAAAAAAATAAAAAATAAAAACAGAAGAAGAAGCCCAAAAAGATACGTATGATGTGGAGATTAGCCTTGCTTTATTTTTGAACGGGGAGATTAGGCATTTAATAAGATAAGATTAATGTGAGGCGTGGACCAGCTACTTAATCCTGTCCCTACATCCCTAACAAAACGGCTAAACCGCCGTATTTTGATATGTTCAAATAACCTGGACAGCCGTCAATCTGCCTCGATAAACTAGAAGACTACTTAATTATGTTTATTGTAAGTTGTAAACTTTCCTTGTTAATCACAATAATTAGTTGTATCCCTCCACACAAAAACACGAGTCTTGGGCTAACCTTAAACCATAAGTATTAGCTTTTGTGGTTGGCAAATAAACTCTCGAACTCCATTTGTAAGTCAAACATGTGGGTCACAGTTAGGTTTAGCTTGTGGAGTTGGGAACACCTACTCTATTTTTCCTCTTGCCGTTTAAAGGACCCATTAATTCTGGTTTTTTAGTCTATTTGGCATTGAAAGAGCGGTCATGCGACCACCAAGTAATTTGAGGTTACGTTTGACAATACTTTTAGTTTTGATTTTTTATTTTTAAAAAAATAAGAATCAAAATCAATTTATTATTATTTTTTTATAAAACAAGCGAGTGTTTGATAACTCAGTTTTTATTTTGAATTTTTACTTGGTGGTGGTTTGCGTGGCGGTGGTGGGGCATGGCGGTGGCCGACGGTGGTGGTGTGGCCGGCCGCCGGCGGTGGCTGGTGGCTGCCGGTGGTCGCCGGCAGTGGACAGTGTCGGTGGGCGGTGGCTATCGAGGGTAGGAGGGTGGTGGTCTCAAAATAAAAACAAAAACTGAAACTCATTTTTAGAATTTAAAAAAACGGCCTTAGTTTAAAAACTGAAAAAAAAAATGAAAACTGTGCGCCAAACGCGTTTATTTTTTTCAGTTTATAAAACTAGAAAAAAAACTCTGTCAAACGGGACCTAAGTTAATGCTTGAACTCACTAATAGATTGTGAATTAGATTTTAGAAATTGGCCAGAATTCCCGTATTTGATCCACTGAAACTTTGTACTATCACTTTATTTAGTGTAAACTTGTGAGCACGATGCACAAGGTAGAAGTACGAATAATCTTTTGTATGACGCGTGAATGTGTATTAGCCTTATAGTAGGTTCTTAACGACCAAGGTTATGATAACTTCTTTCCTAACGAGGCTGTTAACACAATTCTATGTTTAAATGATTCAGAGTTGATCTAGAAACTTCACCCGTAAGGTTTGCTTTCAGTGCTTCCCGCGAGAAGAAGAACAAGATTTGTGAGTGACAGAGTTTACCCTTTTTTCTCTCTCTCTTGTTTTTTGGAATTATAGTTGTTTTTTCCTAGAGGAGAACTGCAAACATCTTTGGGTGGATGGCTTACCTTAGATGGAAGCTAGCAGTTGCTGATATGATAAATGTAAGCACATGCAGCAAGGTATTGGGATTGACCACGGTCTTAATTGAACAAATTTTGGCTGCTACCTCGGTTGTATCCGGTTGTATGAATCTTCCTCCAACCCCATATATAGTGACAATTAATAGTTACTAAATGTCTTTAGTGACTTTTCTGTTAACACTTTCAACGACAACTGTTAACAACACTTTTAAAGTCACTAAATAAAAATCACTAGAAAAATTTAGCAATCATTAATTGTCGCTATATGAGGGGTAGGTGGAAGATTCCTTCAACCCGGGTAGCAACCAAATTTTTTCCGTCTTAATTTGGGCTCAAATAGGGCCGCTCAAATGCAGCAACAAGATGCACCCTCATTTCATTACTACTCGTTACCACCTCTGTTAGTTGTTAGATTACTCCTCTCATTTATTTCAGATAATATCTACCTCTTCACAACTCATTACCACTTTAAGTGTGGTAGTTAATGAAGTTTAGAGTTGAGAATTACATGTAATTGAGACGTGTTATCGGCCGAGCGTTGATTGACAAAATACAATCTAGACGTCTCCATACTAGCTAGTAGTAAGAAAATTCCGTGTTGGATCCGTTTACACCTTATCTCATCACACAAAGTTATATATCACTTACTATTTTAAGTAGGATAATTTTATAAACCGCTAATAAGATGTCACATTAGTTTATTTGCAAGATTTTTAATTCTTATATATATTTACAAAATCACCTTTTGGCTATTACTTTTTTGTGTAATGAGGTGTATCTATATTGATACCTCATAAATTGCTAAATTACATTGTGTACATCGTTTTGTCCTCTCTACATTATACAAAATTTCTTAAATGTTAAAGAGTGTTAATACTTTTACCCCTAAGTTATACTAAAGAAAGTTATTCAACGGGAGTGTGGCATTAACTGTTTTCAACGTAAATATCATATGAAGCCGCCACTAGAAAAATACTACGTAATAACCTGTGGATGGAAAAAGGATGAGCTTCTCGAAATTGTTATCATTAGTAAAAAATTTGATAACTCAGAATTTAGCTAGAGTGGGGCTAATTCTATAGCTATCTTTGTCAAATCATCAAAAGATTATAAAGTGTCACTGATACCTCTTCAAGGGACAAAATATTACAAATCAATTCACAAGATATCAATCCAAACCCACCCTCTAATTGAGATTATATCAAGAAAACAAAAACACTTAAGAAAAACGAGAAAGGATTGAGGGAGGGTAAAAGAGTAAAAACAATGGTATTGACATATCCGTCCTCCATACGGCTACGGCTATCCGAGCTTATTTAAATCATTTTTTGAAATGGACTTAGCACATCCTCCTCTGTATACTAAAAGGGACAGAAATAAAGAGAGACGTTGGCATCTGGCAATTGAAAGTTTGTATGTGACCTCTCCTTAAATCCCCAATATCAAATCCTGTGTGCGTGTGCATGTGTGTGCGAGAGAGAAGATCCACATACCCAAATCTTCTATATCACAAGGGGAAAGTAGGGAATGACCTACTTTACACGTATTTGCCTCCACTTCAAAATTAACCACTAAACCCCCCCACACTTACAGAAATTGGGCACCTTAGACGGAAACCGTTAAATTTAACAGCGCATGGTCAACACGCGCGTTGACTAACGATTTTTTTTTGTAAATGACGTTTTTGCCCATTCTGTTATGGGTAATTAACTAATGACCCCCTGTACTATAGACGGTGTGCGATTTCCTCTACTTCAAACATAACCACTAAATCCCCCCCCACACTTACGAAAATTGGGCACTGTAGACGGGTTCGTTATGAATATTCGTGAAATGACCAAAATACCCTTATTTCCTTACCCTATTTAAGTTTAATACCATTCTTTCAACTTCTTTTTCTCTCCTCTCAGACTTTTTACTCAATCCCACATACACACACTCCACGCACACCCAGCACGCACGCACGCACGCACGTGCACACACACACATACCCTAAACCCAGACACAGACGCGCACCCACTGCAAACATACACACACGCTACTCGCATACGACTGTGGCGGCAACGTCATCGCGAATCTGGTGCAGCCCCAGCGGCGTGTAGCCAGTCATGGTGGTCATGTAACGCTGCTTGGCGCGATGTTGTGGATTGGGGTGGAATGACGACGGAGGTTAGACCTGCGATTTGGGGACGTGGTCGTCGATCGTGGTGGCAGGATCTGGACGGATGTGCGGCAATTAGACGCCGATAGCCTGTGTTTGTGGGGATTGATGTTACCGGTGTTGATTGCGTCAGTCGGTTGGTGGCCGATGAAGAAGCCCCACTGGCTTGCAGACGCAAGGTGGTGGGAAATGGCAGCGATGAGGCAACTCACGACGATGTGTAGCCAGATAGTATAAAGTTGGGAGAGTTGGCCAGAATGGTGGTTACTGTGATGCTGATCATGGTAGTTGTTGCGCCGGTGATATACCAACGGCAATCGTGGTTCCTTTTTTTTTGTAACTCCCTGGTGGTCGGAGAAAAAGACCAGTGGTTGTGCTCAGTGAATCACCAATTGTAGCGGGGTTGACCAGAGAGGAGGTGTAGATTGCAGCAATCCCTTGTTTGCAATGAATCTGGTAGCGCAGAATGGGGTGGGGGACTGGTCTAACGGGTGCGTCATGGGCAAAATTGTCATTTAAATTTAACGGTTTCCATTTAATGTGCCCAATTTCTGGAAGTGTAAGTTTAGTGGTTAATTTTGAAGTTGAGGAGGGGAAATTGCACACCGTGTATAGTACAGGGGGTCATTAACTAATAAAGAAATAAGGGTATTTTGGTCATTTCACACTATTCATAACGGACCTGTCTAAGGTGCCCAATTTCTGCAAGTGTGGGGGTGTTTAGTGGTTAATTTTGAAGTCACGCACAACGTGTAAAGTAGATGGGTCATTCCCTACTTTCCCCATATCACAAACCATGGTCACCTTCACCTTCCCGTGTCAATTTCCATTAAACACTTTTCAAATTTTAAGCAGAGCGCGTACCAGTTAATGCACTAGTCCAACCTCTTTAGAGGCTTTTTGGGTGTCAAGGATTTGTTTCAGATGGAGAATTTAGCTGGTAAGAGTGAGAGGAAAGGTGGGTCGGAAGCTGAGTCACTCACCGATTCGGGCTCGGATGGGAGGAAGGGCAGCACGGGTTCGAGCAGATCGAGCTCTGAGAGTTCTGTGGATGAGGCCAAGGCGAAGGAAGGTTCCTCGCCGGCTCCGTTGGGCTGGCCCATTAGAAAGGCCCAGCTGCCCAAATGCTCGAGTGACGATGAGCACAAACATCAGAAGCTTAGTTTAGATGATTCCAAGGTTAAGAAACGGGGTTCCCAGGTTTCAGGTAAGTGATAATGTTTTGGGATTTTTGTTTATTTATGTTTAGTGCTCCTCAGTTTCATAATTTTTGTTCCTTCATACTTTTGCCGAATTTCCGGAATAGGATTTACTTTACTTAATTTTTTGGCTCTAGTATGGGCTGTCAAACAATACTCTTTTTGATCAGCAGTTGATATTAGAGTTCAATTTGATTTTAAAAAGTCAAAGGAGACAAAGAATTTTGAAACTGCGGGAGTAGTTGCCAAAAAATGTTGGGTTTATTTGAAAAGGAAGAAAAAGACGAATTTTATTTTTAGGTTTCTTGTGTATACCGAGGTTTAAGTATACTAAGGTTTCTCTTGTGTATTCATCAGTGGACTGGATAAAATTATGCACATTCTGGATTTATGGTTTTTCTGACCTATTGTCTGGATTGAGTAGAAACGGAGTTGATGAAAGAGAGGTTTTCGAAATTGTTGCTGGGTGAAGACATGTCTGGAAGTGGTAAAGGGGTTTGCACTGCATTGGCCATTTCAAACGCCATCACCAATCTTTTTGGTACCCTCTCTCTCTCTGTCTCTGTGTGTGTCCCAAATACCACACACACAGACACACACTCTCTCTCCTACAGACACTTATAATATGCATTTTCAAATGTTATTGGCTTTTGGTCATTATTGATGGAATTGATTTATGCTGTTATGCAAAATTATTGAACTTGGTCCTCTCTTTAATGTTCACGTCATTTTGATTGTAGCTTCTGCATTTGGCCAATTGTGGAGATTGGAACCACTGCCTGCTGAAAAAAAATGGATGTGGCAAAGAAAGATGGAATGGCTTATCTGTGTCAGCGATCACATAGTACAATTAATACCATCTTGGCAATCATTTTCCGATGGTAGTAAGCTTGAGGTAATTTCAACTCAGCTGCCAACTTAGTGTCATCATATGTAAACTTTTATGTGAGTTTGAAATGCAGGAACTCCACACAAATGGAGATATGGTTGTATATGCGGTACATCAACCCTCCTAGACCGCCGCAAGAGCCTCATGCATTAGGCTGCCCTTTTGATACGTCGCATCCATCTTTAGCCTTTTGATACTGTGCCCCAATTTTCAGTCATCCCATTTAAATTTGAAATAGTCGCGAGGCTAGAATTTAGGGCAAAATCTGGCTGAATATGATATTTTTGCCTATTAAGTCACTAGATTGAACTAAGTAGAATGACACAATATTTCTCACGGTTTCTTATAAGCTACTGCTACAGTTCGTGAAATGTTCTGTACTTGCTGCTCAGGTCATGACTTGCAGACCAAGATCGGATATTTTTATCAACATCCCAGCTCTCCGTAAACTAGACAACATGCTTCTCGTATGTGCTTCTTGCTGGTTTTTGGTTCCTTACAACTAGTCAGGATTTCTTTTTGACTCTTTCGAGTCCATTTTCTCCCTTGTGACAGGAATTATTAGATAGTTTCATCAACACAGAGTTCTGGTATGTTGATCAAGGTATAATAGCTCCTAAGGCTGATGGTTCGGTCTCCTTGCGTAAACCTATACAGCGGCAAGAGGACAAGTGGTGGCTACCTGTGCCTCGTGTTCCTTCTGGAGGTCTCCATGAAGATACAAGAAAACAATTAAATCACAAGCGTGAATGTGCGAATCAAATTTTAAAAGCTGCCATGGCTATCAACAGCATTGCTTTAGTTGATATGGAAGTTCCGGACTCGTACTTGGAAACTCTTCCAAAGGTTTAAAATTCCGACAAGCTGCTGTACTAGATTCATATGACAATGGAAGTTCGTCAAAATACTTTCAACTTCATCACGTCGTTGATAACTAGTCTTTTTGTTCAGAATTTTCATATGTGATTCGAAAGAAAATCGTCCCTTCAACTAATTAGTCATAGTGTTCCAGAAGTTGCTGGATTATAGCTAATGAGTCAGAAGTAGACAATACTTTTCCTTGTAATTAAAGCACTTCCTATTTGCTTTTAGTTTTTCTCAAGAATATTCAAATGTCCTGTATCTCTTACAATGCAAGGATATCTGATATATGATGTTGCGTTTTATTTTGTTTCAGAATGGGAGAGCTTGCCTAGGGGATGTTATCTACCGCTATATCACCTCTGAACAGTTCTCAGCAGAGTGCTTGCTTGACTGCATTGACCTGTCTTCTGAACCTATTGCGTTAGAGATTGCAAACCGCGTGGAGGCATCAGTTTATGTATGGCGTAGAAGACTTTATGCCAAACCCATATCGAATCCAAACCGTTCTGCTGCTAAATCATCCTGGGAGATGGTCAGGGATCTAGTGATTGATGGTGATAAGAGAGAATTGCTTGCAGAAAGAGCAGAAAACCTCCTGCTTTGTCTGAAACAGCGATTCCCTGGTCTTACCCAAACTACATTGGACACCAGCAAGATTCAGTGCAACAAGGTTCGTTCTTGCTTCCATCCTAAAAATCTCCCTTAGCCCTGTTTGCCTTGTGAAGATGCTTTTCAAAAGGCATTTTTGTTCAGCTGTAGGTTACTTTCAATTGGCCACCTTTGTGCGTTGCATCAAAATCACCAAAATAATGGCATTATTGTTCGTTCATAATCTTGTAAGCTTATTCACTATCTTATTGACTGTCAGGATGTAGGCAAATCCATATTGGAGAGCTACTCAAGAGTCTTGGAGAGCCTAGCATATAGTATTGTGGCTCGTATTGATGATCTATTATACGTGGATGACTTAACTAGGCATTCTGATAAGCTCTCATCAGTTCCTACCGTTAGTGTAATTGCTCACAAAAGGGTTTCAGTTCCTTATTCAGTGTCTGTCTCGGGCACTCCGTACAAATCAGCTTTTAGCACGCCAAAGTGTTCACCAGCGCAGTTGGCAAGCCCTGCCAAGGGCGAAAGAACTTCATTCTTGAGTGGAAATAACAAGAAGCCCCCTCGTCGTGGATTCGGGGTCAAAAGAGCCTTGTCAAATTATCTTGGGGCTGACACAAAAGGAAAGAGCAGCGGTAATCTACTAGTAGGACCGGCTTATAGTTTAAGGAGAAATGCCGACACCTCAGCTTCTCGGTTAAGCATGGAAGGTCCAGAGCGTAAAAAAGAATCAGCATTACACCAGTTTGGGACTAGGTTAGGGCCAAGTGATCGCTGAAATTCTGTTGCTCAAGTTGGTTTCATGGATTTTTCCTCGAAGGAAAGAGCAACACTGAAGAATGAAGTGAAAATACATAGCAGAGAAGACCAGCTGATTAGGAGTAGTAGTAAATTTATTTGTCCGAGCATTCAATACAGTCGGATTTTCTTGTGTCGTGTTGACAGAACTAGCCTGCATGTATGTTCCATATGAGCTGCAGTTACATAGTCCCTTAATTGCAATAGTTCAAACGAATCTGCATTGTTGTACAAGGCAAAATATTGCTCAGCACATGAACCTGAACCACATATCTAGATTTCAAAGGAAGTAATGATCCTCTTTTTTTTAGTCAGTTTGTAAATTTTGATTCACAAATTGACAACATTTTTACTTTTACGTCTTTGTATGCTTGTCCACTCCCCTTTTATCGTCAAAGGTAATTATTGAACTCTGAACAAGGAAAAAATATTTAGTAGTTGTTTAACACTACGTCATCAGCTTAGGTGGTGCAAAATTACCACTAAAAATTTGCCAATTAATCAGTATTGGGACAATTATATATCCAGCTGGATAAAAAACTCTAATCAATGTTTACCATGGTTAGAGGAACTTGACATTTAAATTTTCACAAAAAATTTGAATAGCCCGCCATAAAACTTACCATGGTTAGAGAAACTTGACGTTTAAATTTTCACAAAAATTTTTGAACAGCCCGCCACCAAGTTGGTCATTTACATGACTTGTGATGACTTCTGCAATGAAGTTTGGCCTCCATTGGTAAAGCTTTTTGGTGGTGGCCTATGGATTACACACTATTAAACCACACACTGTTATCATAGAGACCTAAGTGGCATGAATTCTTATTTGGGCAATAATGAAAATGACAACATATGTCCTTGTTTAAATTGTATAAATTCTGGGTTTCTTTCTCTTTATTGAGAAGCATTTTCCCTTGCAAACCCATGTGTGTAGGTGAAGATAACTTCTCACACTAATTGAAAACTGAAATACTTGACAATCGTATACAAACATGATGGATGAATAATGATCACACTCACATCCAGACATAGGATGCTCCAACACACCCATACCAATCAGAATGTTGTGATAGATGGCATAAACATTGCATGTTGTTAATTCAATCCATTGAAGCTACAAAAAGTGTGCTATAAGTCAGTTTTTGGAGGAGAAGGAGGAGGAGCCATTTTGTTGAACATTTTCGACGTAGATTACACCAACGTAAGAAAGATACAAACATAACTTGGGAGTATCTGATTTTACACTTTTACACGGGAAGAAAATGAAATGGCAATCAGCAAGAACTACACCATGCTGCTCAGAAAGCATCTTAAACTAAATATTAATATTTATGATTCAAAGCATCTTGAGTCCGTGGAAGGTCTTCACTCCTGTGTGATGAATTAGTAAAAAGCCATAGCTTTCTTGAATCAGCAAGTCTTCACTCTTGTTGATGAATCGTGGAAAGCTATAGCTTTCTTGAATCAGGTAGAACAATCAAATCTTCACTCATGTATCTTGAACAAATGGAACGCTAGATTTGCGTATGTCCCTAACAATTGATGTTGAGAAACCGCGTATACAAAATTTTGTGTTCTTGTGTGTGTGAGAGAGAGATGAGTGGCTGTTGAAAAACAAGAAATGATAGGGTTCATCTCAGAAATGATAGTTTTATACGTTGATCTTGTGTCTAAGATTTTCTTATTTAATGCAAATCATGGTTAAGGTAACTATCCATCTGAATAACTGTCTCACTATGACTAGTTGGCAAATTCTTAATAGTCTTACACCACATAAACTGATGACGGATCATTGAATATTTTTTCCTGAACAAGAGACAAAAAATAAGTGATGAATGGCGTATTTAGAATCGCTCCTAGTAGCAGGATTCTTGGGTCACCAAAAGAGTTTGACAGATAAAAACTACAAAGCGTGTTTTCCTATTTGGGTCACCAAAAGAGTTTGAAGTGAAAGAAGGTTTGACAGGTAAGTAGCGAATACAAAAGAGGATTAAATGTAGGGGCATTCCGAGAATTGAACTCGGGACCTCTCGCACCCTAAGCGAGAATCATACCACTAGACCAAATGCCCATGTTTGCTGAGTAAAGTTATTCTGAGTTAATGTTATTTTCAACCACCTACAATTCTTTCTTGTCCATTTTTAGCTGTCTTTTTAGCTTTTTTTCTCTATTTTTAATCGGCAAGCCACACGGGCACATAATTTATTAATTGAGGGAGATGATTGTACACACAAAATTTGTCTCGTCCAGGCATTGACTATCATTTTTCATCAGAACGCACCTCACTTTCACACCCCCCCCCCCCCCCCCCTCATAACCATTTTGACTCTTACCACAATCATCATCGATGCCACCGTAAATGAAGTTTTTTCTTTAATTAATATATTTTTAAAATTTAATTATTAATTTACTCTTTTTTGAAACTTATTTACTCTCATACCACACTTTTGAAAAATATTGTTTGAAACAACAATTTCTACTTTACAGCAGAAATAAAGAAGAAATCGCTGTTTTTGAAATCCAGTTTCAAATAGCGATTTCTAAAAATGTGGTATGCGGGTAAATACGTTTCAAAATGGAGTATATTGGTAATTAAGTTTTAAATATGTATTAATTAGAGTAAAAACTCACCGTAAATGTAAATGTTCTTATTATTATATTTGTTGGCAGATTGGAGGTTGACTGTGTCTATCTACAACCTTATGTACTCGATTGTGTGCATTGGCCGGTGGGCCAAAAGTATAAGGACATAAAGTTGTGTCCTTACTAATAACAATTGCTTTTGGTGCAACGGTAAGCTCTTGATTCTAACAATTTGTATCAGAGCAGGACACATGTTCGAGTTCCCCGAAATGCATTTGGGGGAGGGATTGTTAGCAGATCAGAGGTTAGCCGCGTCCATCTATTCCCTTTGTACTAGACTGTGTGTGCTGGCTGCTGTGCCAAGATTAAAAAGAAATAAAATTACGTTCTTACTAACAGTAAGTACTTTTGATCCTAACAATATTGTTAATACTGCAGTCAGTGCTGCCACCAACCCTCCACCACTAGTTGTCGCAATTATTGCCGATATCTTTTCACACTAGCAAGCACTCACACCTCAAATCACCAGTACCATCACAATTATAACTACCATGCCACTGTTCATGTGTGAAATTACTTTTACCTTTACCTTATCACAACAATACAATTGCCAAATTATAAGTTACACTACCACGTGCAGCATTGCTGCCGTCTTTACCGTCACCCCAACCCTAAAGGCTACTACCATAACTATCACTGCCATCTTGCTGGCACAACTACCATAAGTACTCATTTATCTTTTCATTCGTTTTATTCCCAAAAAGTCATTGTATTCACCACCAATCTTTTTACTTTGCAAAAGGATTAAAAATAAATCCAGAGGCATTGCGAACTTGGCACCTAAAGGCAGTGTTAACTTGTCACCTAATGTCGAGGTGTCAAATTAACTCATGTAAGCTCGTTATTACATGGACTATGGCTTTCTAATGATAAGATCGTGGGCACTAGTTAACAATTTAGCTCTCTGCATCTTGGGTGAAATTTTCTTCTTACTAGCCAAGGCAGATAAGGACACAATCAGACTGCTAAAGAATACAATAGAAGAATTTGAGTATTTCTCAGGTCTCTCCCCTAATTTAGCAAAAATTCCATATTTTTTGCTGGAGTTGATGAGGGAACTGCTTAAAATTTGGTAATATAATTGGAATTCCTAGAGGGACCTTCCCTGTTACTTATTTGGGAGTCCTTTTAATCTCTACAAGGCTACATCATAAGGATTGTAAAAGTCTTATGGACAAATTGACAAAGAAAATCAATAGCTGGACAACAAGATATTTGTCTTATGCGGGCAGAGTTTAACTAACAGTATCTATAATGCTCAGTGTGCAAGTTTATTGGTGTACTCTTTTCATCTTACCCAAGAAAATTATAAAGCAAGTGGAGTGTGAGATTAGATCTTTCACATGACATGGGAAGGATCAAAGGTGTACTGGGGCTAAAGTAGCTTGGAAGGATTTATGTTTGCCTAGACAAGAAAGAGGTCTTGGTGTTAAAAGATTAGAAGAGTGGAACATGGCTGTTATTTGTAAACATTTCTGGGACCTAGCACATAAAAAAGACTCACTTTGGGAGGAATGGTGCCATATGTTCATAATTAAAGATAAACAAATATGGACATTAGGCCTCCTGGGAGTATTTCTTGGACATGATGCAAGATCTTGAAGATTAGAGAGCAGTTTTCAAAGTTTTTCAAATATAAGATTGGTGACGGCAAAAAAACTTGGTTATGGTTGAATAACTGGTTAAGTGAGAGCAGCTTGCTTACAAAGTATGGTCAAAGACTCATCTATGACTCAGGTTTGGAAATCACAGCAAAAGTGAGTGAAATGATTCAAGACAATGAATGGAGACTACCATTTTTGAGATCTCAAGCCTTAAGGGACCTCAATGATGAACTACACAGGCTATGCCAAGGGGGAGAGGATAGTGTTATATGGTCCTTACATGATAGTGGTATGTTTAGCATCAAAACAACTTGGAATGGTATAAGGACAAGGTCTGAGATTGTGCCATGCGAAAAGTTAATATGGTTTTCTGGGAACATTTCTAGATGTGCTTTGATTGTATGGCTAGCTTATAAAGGAGGCCTGAGAACAAGAGCAAAATTGAAGAAGTGGAACATCATACAGGATAACATGTGTGTTTTATGCTCTAATCAACATGAGACCTTGAATAATCACTACAAGGAATAAGGCTTTTAGCGATGGAAAAATCCATCGCTAAAAGTCATAAATCCGTCGCTAAACATTTTAGCGACGAAATTACCGTCGCTAAAAGTCCCTCGTATAGAAGTCCGTTACTAAAAGTTTTGCGACGGAATTTTAAAATTGTCGTCTAATATTGAACTTTTTGCGACAGATTTATTTATTAATTAGCGATGCAATAACTGTCTCTAATTATATTTTACATATTTTAATTTATTTTCTTTTTTGTTAACGACAGAATATAATTTTTAATGACGAAATATTCTGTCGCTAAAACGCTTATAATTAAGTACACTTCTAGCGACAGAATTAATCCATCGTTAAAAGTCAATTTATTATTTTTAAATATATATTTATTATTTTTTTATTGTCCAAACCTGTAATAAAGAATTCAATACTCAACAACAACGCACAATCCCAATACACAAACAAATATATATATAATCAATCATAAAAAACTCATAATGTACAAACCGGGAACGAGATACAGCCGGTTAGGGGAGGGGAGAAGAGTACAAGCCGGACGGGGGGACAAGATGGGACCAGGCACGAGAAGGGGCTCATCAGGGGTTGCCGAGTCCTGGATCTGGATCCTACTGATCCGCGGCCGGCTCAGCATGTCCATTAGGGGTGCCCTGCTTATCCTACTCCCTGATCATTCACAACACCACAGTAGCAATGCACTGGATCTCCTTCTCGGCCAAGGACGTGGAGGAGCCGGTGTCTGTGGATGGGCAACGATGGGTTGGG
Organism: Escallonia herrerae; assembly: GCA_033070095.1. Lineage (NCBI taxonomy): Eukaryota > Viridiplantae > Streptophyta > Magnoliopsida > Escalloniales > Escalloniaceae > Escallonia > Escallonia herrerae. The sequence goes on from JAVXUP010000187.1 coordinate 317,574, forward strand.
GACGATTCTATCAGGGCACGTGTAGTCGTGCTAGGTAGGCTGCGTATGCTACCTTTCGGCCGATTAACAACCTCCGGTACATCCTGCCATCGCTTCAACGCCCCAGTACTCGCACCTGTATTAGTGGACACTGATGACTATTTGGACAGCTGCTCGGAGCCCCTAAGCTGTTCATACGAGGCCTGGAAGAATAGTGATTTAAAGATATGTCAGTGCATTAATTAACGCAACAAACATTGAATGGAAAGACAAAAAATTAACTTAAACAAATTGACTTACTTCGATCCGCCGAGCAATATTCGAAACATAGTCGCCGTCCAGTGCCTTTCGTCCTTGTCCTTCTTCCCCACGTGCGTCTGATTATACGTTAGAGTTATGACCTCATTCTCCTCCAGATCCGGGTGCTGGACCGCATTCATGTGTCGGACGATGTCATGTGCCACCAACCCCTCAGTGTGTGTCAGATCTCTGTTCTGTCTGTTCTCGGCCCCGCTCTTACTCTTGGTGTCCCAGCCTAAATCTGTAACCCACAGATCTATCATCTGTCCCCATACGGTCTGAGATATTCAATGTGGGAGATATGTCTTCATCTCCGTCATCGGGGCACCCTCGGGCAGCATCTTCTACGCCTGGTCTTGTGCGTCGTGGAGCCATCGGTGATAATTCTTGCCGATGTAAGCAAAGAAGGCCTGCTGCCCCAAAGCCTGCTGATCAGGCAAGTCAAAGTCAAATGTGAACCCCTCTTGCAAGGCATTCAATAACACAAATTGATTTAAATACTAAATTCTAATTAAACAAATACTATTGCAGAAAAAAATACTTCAATGTACCAGCCACTCTTCCCATAGGGACTCCCTCGCAGCAGCATCCCAGTCCTTCCAGTACAGGCGTGGCTCGAAGAATCGGCCCTTCACAAGAACGCCGATCTTCATCCTCGCCTGATTCTCTAGGATCCTGCCAATAAGTAAATAAATAAATTAATACAATTCAAATATAAATTAACACCCCATAATTTAAAAAAAATGCATGATGTGATTTTTTTTACTTACTGGCCTGGCCCTCCTGGGTAAGCGTAACTCTCTGTTTATGCTGGAGGTCGATGCGTACCCCACGTGTCAGGCCACGGCCTCATCGAGATCCTACAAAACACATACATTAATACAGTTCAAATATAATTTAAATATAATGCTAGTGAAAATTGACTAAACTCTTTTATCAACTATACCTCAGGTAGAACCCACGGAAGAAGGAGAATCAACGCGGGTGTGGGATGAATCTGCGTCGGGCTGGGGCAACAGCTGGGGCTGGACCTCGTCATTAGTTGGTGATGATGAGGTGGGACCCACTGGGGAGGAAGTAGCTCGGCGTCCACCCCGGCCACGAATAGCTCGTATCCTATCCATATCTGACTTTGTATAAATAAAAGACATTAACACATTAAAAACAATAATTTGGCAGAAATCATCATCGGCACTATATATATGAACGGAGCTGCAAAAACACATCAATATGAACAAAGTTCTAAAATGTTACTACATTTTTTTAGAACATGTTACAACATTACAAGTCAATCATTTTCAGTTTGGGAATCATCATTATCTTCATCACTAGTCTCGTCGTCCTTTTCATCTTCTAATTCATCCTCTTCATCCGTAGACTCAGTCACATCATCTCCAACACTTTTCACGTCTTCCGTGTCATCATCTACGACTTCTTCTCCTACATGAAGTGTTGTTGGAAGAGGAAGATCGCCTTCCTCGTTGTTGATCGACCTCAACAGGTAACAAGACAGGTGGTTGGTCGGCTTGAAAGGTGTCTACCTCACTGTCATATGTCACGGGCAATTTCTTAGACTTGATAACTGTATACCAATGAGATTTGGGATTGACGACGTCCTCCGCGTAAAAGACTTGTGCAGCTTGACTAGCAAACACAAAGGGCTCGTCTGATGCAAGTCTTGACTTGACATTGACATCTACAATCCCTTGAGAGCTAACACGGATTCCTCTACTGCATGTGACATCGAACCACGTACACTTGAACATTACCAGGCGATTTTGGGAACCCAAATATGTTAGCTCAACAATCTCATCTAGCTCTCCGTAAAAGTCCATGCAATTCTTGGCATAACAGTCGCCGTTGACCAAGACTCCACTGTTTTGGGTTTGTTTTGTTCGGTCATCATCTTTTACGTTAAACCTAAACCCGTTGATGATATAGCCTCCATGACAGGATGCTTGTTTGTTAGGGCCTTGAGCTAGTAATTTCAAGCATGAGGCCACTGGTCTATCCATTGACTGAACCTATTGTAGATGACGGTAAAAATTAAGGATAAATCAGTATACTAATTGGCCACAGAACTGTATATAACACATAATATAATTTCGTTAAAGACTTACATGCCTTTTGAACCACTGTACAAATTGTGATTTCCGATGAGATTCAAGTCCAATATATATATATATTGTTGACTCGGTTATCACACACTTTTAATTATGTACAGAAATGTAAGTGAATTAAGACATTAACTTACTCAACAAATTTCAAAACTTCATCGCAATTTAAAAGGGCATATATTGTTGCAGCACTGTACTTTTCATCCTTTAGCCATCGAGTATACGTTCGGCCGAACGGACTACCTGACTGCTTGAATATTGACAATTGCCCTTCCAAATTTTTGCTTGATCCGGGGTCATTTCGGCCTAGTTGATTTAACCTTGTATCAACATTAGGCCCGAAATATTGACTACAAAAGTTTACAAGCTCTTCCATTACATAAGCCTCCGCAATTGAGCCCTCAACCCGAGCTTTATTGCGGATTTTTTTTTTAAAATGGAACATGAACCTAGAAGTTTACCCATAAAAGAGTTAGGTGGAATATCAATGATAACAGGTGTCACATTAAGTGTAAACGAACAACTGTAACAATTTAAAGATTACCTCTCGAAGGGATACATCCACCGATATTGCACGAGTCCACCCATCTTAGCTTCATATGCCAAGTGAACAGGCAGATGCTCCATTGAATCAAAGAACGAAGGTGGGAAGATTTTCTCCAGCTTGCAAATCGTCACCACAATGTTCTTCTCAAGCACCTCCATGTTACTCACCCGGATTGTAGAAGAACATATATCTCGAAAGAAATGAGATAATTCAGTCAAAGTTTCGCAAACAATCCATGGCAACAGTCTTCGGAAGGCAATATGAATGAATCTTTTCATGAATACGTGACAGTTGTGACTCTTCATCCCTTGGAACTTGCATTCTGATACATTGCAACAACGAGATATGTTGGATGCAAACCCATCAGAAAGCTTCAAATTCTTAACCCACTGACAGACCTTCTCCACTTGTTTCTTGTCTAGACAGTAAGGTGCTTTCAAAAGTATCGTCCTCCCACTGACTGTCCGAGGATGCAATTCACGGCGTACACCCAACTGTTGTAGATCCCTTCTCACTTTAAGGTGATCTTTCGATTTTCCCTTGACATTCATCACTGTGTTGAACACATTATCAAAAACGTTCTTCTCAATATGCATCACATCCATGTTGTTTCCGATAACGAGCGTCCTCCAGTAGGCTAACTCTCAGAAGATACAAAATTTTTTCCAGTTGTGCTCTTTCCTGTACCTTGGAATCTTCTAATCTGGCACACCCTTGCCGTGTGGTATGTCAGTATCAAGTGCCTCCAGGTGTGAGAGCACTTCTTCACCAGATGGGTAGTCCAGTGTGACAACCTCACGCTCGATTGTCCCGTCAAATTTATCCTTCTGCCTACGAAACTGATGGCCCGGTGGCAAAAGCTTACGGTGACATCCGAACCACGAGGGCTTTCCGCCGTGCTTTAACGTATGATCGGGGTTCACGCCCATACAAGCAGGGCATGCTAGCTTCCCATGTGTGCTCCAGCCACACGTCATTCCCAATACCGAGAAATCATGTATAGTCCACATCAAAGCAGCCCTCATCTGAAAATTCTGTTTAAGGGATGCATCATATGTTTCGACTCCATGATTCCATAACTGTTTTAACTCATTAATCAACGACCTTAAATACACATCTATGTCCTTGCCGAGACTCTTCGGCCCCGGAATAAGCAACGACAAGAACATGTACGGCTTCTTCATGCACATGCCTGGTGGAAGGTTGTATGGGACAATAATAATAGGCCAACTGGAGTAAGGCATGGTAGACTGACCAAAAAGGTTGAACCCATTGGTTGCCAGACCAAGTCTAACATTCTGAACCTTCTCGAGCAAAGACTGGATGCCTGCGGTCAAACTCCTTCCACGCCTCTCCATCAGCTGGGTGTGTCAGCACATAGGCATCGTTGCTACGAGTCTCACGGTGAGCCCTCATATGTTCAGCCGTATTGGAGGAGTAGTACATTCTCTGAAGTTGTGGTGTGATCGAAAAATATCGCAATATCTTTCATGCAATGTTTTTCTTCTTCCCTTTATCTGGTTTGTACCTCGAATGATCACATACTGGACACCGTGACAACTCCTTAGCTGAACCCAAGTTTCCTCATCATTTTCTTCTCGTCATAGTACAACGACGGTAGCCGTTCAGTTTCGGGCAGAATTTCTTTGATAAAGGTAACAAACTCGTTAAAAAATTTCTCACTCAGCCCATCGTCTGATTTTAACTGTAATAACCTACTAACCGCAGACAACCGTGTGTGTTTCGGAGCTCCATTCCACATCGGCTCTTCCGCAGCTCTCAACAATTCATAAAACTGATGAGCCCCCTCGTTCGACAGTTGAGGACTGTCGTCACCACCGTCGTTACCCCAGTCAACATTAGCATGCCTAACGTCCATAATCATATCTCGGTAATCATACCGTGCCTCCTCCTTAACTTCAGTTTGACTAGCCGGGTTCGATGACAAAACTATCGTTTCCCTGTGCTGCGTCCACCTTGTGTATCCACCCATAAAACCGTACCGACGAAGATGCCATTTTACTTCAATTCTTTTTCTCTTATGCAACAACTCACATCTACCGCATGGACATCTTTTCTTAGCATAGTCAATATGTGCAGGATGCACGTAAGTGAACTCAAGGAATTCATCGACGCGATCCTTAAAACCATCAGCAATCTTCCTTTTCATCCAACTTCGATCGACCGACATGACGACTGAATTATCGTACTACATACCACTTCAATTATGACCAATCATTAGGCAGAGTCGATGTAAATATGAATGCATGCATGTGACAAATAGGCCCTTCCTCCTTTTATCTGAGCTTAAGATCGGTTGCTATATATATATATATATATATATTTATTTATTTATATAGATGATTAATTTGAAATAAGCTTGTAAATAAGCTTATTACAAAAGAAAGTGAATTAAATTTCAAATCCAATTCGAAATTTTAAATCCAAATCATAAAAGAATTGGTTTCAAATAGACCGTAACTTATGAGATTTAGAATAAAAAACAGATTCAACTAATGATTTAAATAGGGATAGAGGCTTTATTTTTGAATTAATTTTACAGGAATAACGAAGGTTATATTCGTCAGCCAAATGTAACCTAAAAACTAATATTAACCTAATAATTTTAAAACTTAACCTAATCAGTATACTGATGTAGTAGAACTTAATTTTGATTTTTGTATCCTTAAAATTACTTTCTAATATGGACATAAAATTTAGATATCAGAAAAAACAAAAAATCATATTATATTTAGAAGAAAAAAATGATGTTACAATTGAAATACAAACATCTCATGAGGACTTAGCACAAAAAATGATCTAACAAGTGATTTAAATTTAGATAGTCCTTAATATATAAATTTAGTTAGCTTCGAACGATAATGAGGATTATATTCGTAAGCCTTATGTAATTTCAAAAAATGCTTCCAGTCATTATAAACTCATTTTAGAAGATAAACCAATTTATTATGACTTATTTTTTTAATATTGTTTTCTTAAAACCACTCCTCAATGAAAATATCAAGTTAAAAAAAATTGAAAATTAGGGTCGGGTTGGGCCGGGCCAAAATCCGGGCTAGATCTGGGCCCAATCCGGGCCTGTTCAGGGCTGGGCCAAACCCGGGCTTTTTTCTTCAATTTTTAGGCTTGGCCCTTAGTAGAGGTGTCAAATGGGCCGGGCTTGGGCCGGCCCAGCCCAAGCCCATCAGGCCTCCAGCAAAACGGGCCAGGGCCGGGCCAGAAAGGCTGTCAAACGGGCCGGGCCAGAATGTGGGGATATCTGGGCCCAGTCCAAGCCCAGGCCCTAGGCCCAACATTTAGGGCCAGGCCCGGGCCCAATTTTATTTACTTTTTTTTGTTGCATTTTCTTGTTATTCAAAGTAAAGACTTTAATTACGGTAATTTGTTATTATTATTTAAACAAATTGTACTCTAGGCATCTCCAATATTTACAATTTAACGAACCTAATCTTTATCCTTTTATTTCATTATAAATCATATACATTGAAGATAAATGTGTTTATAGGCTCTCCTCCTTTTATCCGGGCTTGGGACCGGCTGCTTGTAAACAAACAGGCGAAGTTACCTATTTTTTATATATACGGAAAAATATCTATCTTGCTTGTAAAAACTTATTATATATATATATATATATATATATATATATATATATATATATATATATATATATATATATATATATATATATGAAAAAAAACTATATTTTGTGAGAAATTTTATTCTTAAAACTTAAGAGAAGGAAAATAAAAAGAAATTACCTAATCATCCGGAAGTACTTCAACATCCGAGTCACTGCTCTTCCTATCATCAATCGGTTTATCTTGCTCGCGGTATTTCGCATCAAGATAATCCTTCCAACATACACATAGCTCGAGCGACTCGGGGTTAAGACGACTCCTCCTGTCATCCAAAACCCTCCCGCTCGCTGAAAATGCCGACTCTGAAGCAACCGTGGAGGCTTGCACTGGCAGTACATCCCGTGCAATTTGGGCTAAAGTTTTATACATGTTTTGATTTTGTTTTCAAAAATTTAACAAATTAAAATTAACCTGTTCTTGCATTGATAAATCAAATAATGATCAGTATTTGAATATACACCAATCTCATTAAAAGAGAAAAAAGTAGACGAACCTGCCGAATTAGAAGTACCTTCACCTGGTAGTTGTCTTGCTACTAGATGTTCAAAGCCCTTAAGGTATGGCGCATAATACCTCTCAGCAGTCGATGATGAAGCTCGTCCGCGCACGTCAGCAGAATTACGATAGAGGTTGAACAGTTCCTCAAATGTCTTGCTCACTTTCGCTGTGAGTGCGGTTGTATCCTCTACTGGGTAGCACATTAATATCGATATCTCTTGTATCGAGACGTTCACGCCATGCAACTTTAACCTAGGATCTAAACAAGTAGCAACAGCAAAAACAACAGGCAGTTCACTCCAATATTTATTAAACTTTTTATCCATCACTTTTACTATTTCCTCAAAGGGTCCTATATATCTCCATTTTGTTAACATTGTAGCCATCTTGAGAATTTCTATTACAGCGAGAGGAGAGGTGGGATAGTACGTACCAGACAATAAATTGGTAGACGTGTAAAATACCTCCAAAAATTCAGCTAGGTATGTGGCCATCTGCCATTCCTCTTGAGTTGGCAAGCCGGCTGGGAACAAGGTTAGTAGAAAATGCGTATAGACTTCTCTGTATGCCAGAATGTGTAAAAGCATATGGTATGTAGAGTTCCACCTGTGGACCACATCTGTAACTGCTCTCCTGCGAGGCATATTATATTCAACACACAACGTTTTAAATTGTTGTGTTCTCGGACTCGAACTATTAACATACGCTGTCATACCCCTCATTTTGACAAGAATATCTCCTGCAGCAGCTAAACCATCTTGAACAATTAAATTAATTATATGACAAACACAACGAACATGAAATAATTTACCAGAAAGTACAGGTTTGAGGCTCTCCTGTAAAGCATCAACAACAGCTGTATTGTTAGAAGCATTATCAAAACTAATACTCATAATCTTATCCTTTAATTTAAACGTGGTACATGCTTTTAATATAATACTAGCAATGTTCATTCCATCATGCGGAAAAGGAAAGAGCTCGAAAGCGATGATTCTCTTGTGCATAATCTAATGGGCCGTCACACAAGTATAACTAACAAAAGTAAACGGAGATTGCCAAATATCAGAAGTAAGACTAACTTTACCGTTAAATTTATCGAAATAATCGATCAGGCGTGCTTTAGCAGCATTATACTGTCGGAGTGCATCGGATCTAGTTGTGTTTCTATGAACCTTTTTGTACAAAGGTTGAACGTATGTGTTCATATATCTAGAGTGCTTAGCATTATCGGCAAAAGAAAAGGCTTGTTCATCGTGAATAACAAATTCAGCGAGACCGTCTCTTTGCTCTCGCTGATTATAAACAAATAACTTACCGTCAAAAGATAACTGCGTTTGGGTAGGTTCGACGTGGCCTTGTCGAGGTGCACACTGAGGGTAATGCCTGTTAAGATGTCCATTACCACTACCAGACGAAAATAATTTAGCACAGTACTTACATCGAGCTTTTCGGATGCCGTCCACCATAACTTCATCAAAATGATTCCAACACTCGGCTTTTTTTTTTTTTCCTTTTGGACTTCTGGCTCATTACCGGAGGCATTGCTCGGCCCTTCTTCATCATGACCAGGCATAGGGTTAAGATTATGCCACGGAGTAGTAGCTTCGCCAACCGAGCTGCGTCCTTGACTATAATGCGGGGGGTCTTGATCAGGCGTGTATTCAAAATCTGGAATGTTTTGATTGAACTCCCAATTGGCTTGGGTATCTATCATACAGCCTGTACTCATTCGTCCAGGAACGAATGGTTGTGGTGGTGCTTGGATTGGTGTTTGTGATGGCCGTGGTGCTGGCGCTCGTGCTGGTGGTGGTGTTGTGATGATGATCCACGCTTCAGTTGCTTCAGTAATCCAGCCATATTTGATGCTAAACTTTTTTACTAGATTGAAAAATAGTAAGAGTAACTAAATACACAAGTATAAGAGCAATAATTAGTAATTAGAAATAACAATTAAAAGAATTAAAGAGTAACAAATGAATCACTGAGGGTAATTCGAAATTGGAGAGAGTTAGTAATTAAAAAAAATTAGTAATAGTAATTGATAAATATAAAAAATCACTAATTACTAGACAAAAGAATTAGAGAGTAACAAATTAATAAGAGAAGTGGTTAGTAATTAAAATTTAGCAAGAGTAGTAATTAGTAAACAAGAGTAATAATTAGTAAGAGTACTAATTAGTAAATAAGAGTAGTAATTAGCAAGAGTAGCAAAGCTTGTAGAAATGTAGAATGTTTATATAAGAGAGAGTAAGAAGATTGGTGTGAAAAATTAGAGAGAAATGGTGTGAATTTATAGATTTTTAAAACTTCACAAAAGACCAAAATACTCCTAAAAACTATCCGTTTATAGTTGTTGGGGAGGGTAAGAGTGTAAAAATCTTAAAAGAGTTGAAAAAATTAACTTGGACCAAAATACCCCCCAAACTAGCCGTTATTTTGCTGTTGGGGGGTAAAAGTGGAATTTAGGAAAAAAATGGGAATAAAACTGTTGGGGGGAAAGGAGGGGAAAAGTTGAATTTGAAAAGTAAAGAAATGGGCCAGACCCGGGCTTTTTTCTCGAAAATTCTGGCCTGGTCCAAGCCCAGGCCCTAAGCCCTAAAAGTACTGGCCTTTATTGTTCATTAACGGGGCCGGGTCAGGCCAGCCCGCTGGCCGCCCGGCCTGTTTGACAACTCTAGCCCTTGTCCCTATGGAGCAGGGCCAGCCCGGGCCATTTTAGGGCTGGGCTGGGCCGGCCCACAGGCCGCCTGGCCCTTTTGACACCTCTAGTTTTTAGTGTATTTTAAAGAAATTATTTTTAATTTCAAAAATATTAAAAATTTTAAAAAATTCATATTTTGACTTTTTATAATGTTTTAAGCTATAAAAAGTGTTTTGTTATAATTTAATATGTGTTTGGAGTATCGTTACGTACCAAAGAATGCATAAAGATTTTCAGTTAGGTTGGCCGTGTGCGGAATTTACTTTGAGTCGTGGAATTTTGGGGTTAGGAATGAGTGGGTAGTTGATATTAGATTTATAACACAACATCATAGGTTGTGTTTTAACATATGGATTGTCAATCTAGGTTTATTCATAGATTATCGATCGAGGTTTGGTAGCATTGCTTAGCTTGGATCGAGGTAAGGAATTCTGTCCGAACCCTATGTCATTACTTTGATTTCAAATGTTTATAATAACAGTTTTACAGACTACATTGATTGTTGATTTTTTATTGATATAAAATGTTTTTAAACTGTCAATGAAATCCTAATTTGAGCGTATAGCGATTGTTTAAAATTCTGGTTCATTTTCATCTGTTTATTGACTCAATCATCGTAAAATATTTTCAATTGTATTTATTTCTTCTAAATGTTGACATGAGTTAGTATTGTTAGAGTTATAAGGATGGTCTGTATTGTTTGAGTTATAAGGATGGTCTGTTGGTTGAGTTGAACTATTACCTAAATGGACTAGTCATCAATGTACATATGCATATGTAAAGCGTATCGAGCATTGATAGGGTGGCTTTGCCACAACGTACTACTCATGTTCAATGGTATCTATTTATGTTTTACTGCACTTGAAGTGTTTTGAAATAATTATTGATTTAAGGGATTGAGTTGATACTCATCCCTATGTTTATATTGAAATGCTGTGGTTTTCTCTAAAACCTTTTTAAAATTATCATTTGAATCATTCTGTCTTTCCGTTTTAAAAGTTGTTATTTGGTTTAAGTGTAAGATCGTCTGAATCATTTTTGTATTTAAATATTTGATCAATCTTACTGGGCTCTTGAAAGCTCATTCCCCTTTCCTTTCCATCGGTGATAAGCAGTATTAAGTTGCCCAAATTAGGATTAGAGCCGAGCGAGCCGAAGAATTTGAATTTAAGTTTAGTATTGATCGTTAGAATCACTGCATGGGTGAATAGTATTATTTAAATTTTCTTAGACTTAGATTTAGTATTTCAATTATGACAGTTGATTGAGAGTATGATTTGATTGACGGATAGTTACTCTGACAGTTTGTTGCATTATTTAAATTTTCTTAGACTTAGATTTAGTATTTCAATTATGACAGTTGATTGAGAGTATGATTTGATTGAGTTGCGAAAACTTCTGGATATGTATCCTACATCTGAACCGAATTCTTTCTGGTTAAAGAATCTATTTCTAGTTACTCTGGAACAATTAGGAGATTCTCTAGAAGAAATATGGGGGTCTGCTTCTGGCGGCAACATGCTATTGGGTGGTGGTCCCACTTATGGGGTTGTCTTAGTGTATATGATGGAATGAGTGTTAACGTTCCGTAAATTTTGGGATGTGACACATGCACACACTTTTTCTATCTTCTTTTCCCTCGTTACAAACACATACACAAACACACACACACACACACACACACAATTCACACACTCTGCACACCCACGTCAGTCCCTATTTCCCATTTCTCACCCACTCATGCAATTCTTCTTACTAGCCACCTAATGGAAAAGAATATAACTAGTATTTTTCTTACTAGATAATGCTACCATAATTTTCTCTCCTTCCTCTGTAGATATGCTAAGTACTTTTGAGTAAGGGTAAATCTTACTTTTAATGTTTTTGGCATGCCCATTGTAGGACTTCTGGTCCAACAAATGCCCTTCATTGCCTCACATAGATAAATACTCACATTTTGCACAACTCACGACCATTTTCCCTTCCCTTCCACTACAATACACACAAACCAGTACCCACACACTTCACTGCTGCAATAGCAGCGGGCATACACATGCAATGTGTAATTTTTCACTCTTATTCACCTTATATCTCCTCACTGAATACACAAATAGCCATAGACATTTCTACGGCATTACACCCCTTCACACCTTCACACACTGCTACATAGTCATGGCAATTTCTCTCGGCAGTCCTCCCTCTCTCTCACACACCTACAAATCTACCTCCTTATTTCACATACACAAACACATCCACATCTCAAACTACACACAACAGCCCTTCACTCATCCAAAACACCACGGCAGCCCCATAGCTACTCTCTCTCTCTATTTCCCTTCTAAAAACCCACATATACACAGCTTCTATTACAGAGACGTTGCTTCTTATACACATATATCCTCACATGAGCACACAAATACACCCACATATTCACATACATCTACACCCCTGGCTATCCTTACTGCAGCCATGCACTCACCCATAAAAACTCCTCACGCATCACACACCCAGCGTGCATGCTGTTCACTCTCTCGCATACCTAGTTCCCCCTTCAATTTCATAAACCTTTAACCAAAAAAAAGAGAGGAAAAAGGGTCTACAAAACTTACCGAAAAATCAAGACGATCGTTGAAAAATCTGCCGCTCTCTCTCTCTCTCTCGGCCGAAACATCAAATGAAGAAGAGCATTGATGATCCAAAATGATCCAAAATAAAATTGTTTACGATAAATCATATGTTAGAAAATTGTTAACGATTGTTACGCTAACCGGCTTCACTATTTGTCGCTAAAAGTGGTTACATAAAAATATCAACGCTAACTAAAAAAAATTCGTAGCCAAAAGTTTCTAAAAGATCATTTCACTAGTTGTCACTAATATCTCAATCAATATCACTTATATTTGCCATTTTAACGAAATTTTATAGCTAAAAGTTACCGATAAAAATTTCGCTTACAAAAATTTACGCTAAATCTTACACAAAAAAGTCATTGCTTAAATTAAACTAACCGACTAGCATTGCCAAGGTTTGGGATGTTACAAATGCTGTCAACAAAAATGACACTAAGCATATTTATAGATAATTAACTGTTCCATATAAAAGGTTGTAGAGATTTTCATGGGCGGTAGGTAAAAATAATTCATTATTTGAAACGAATGAAAATTACTTCATGTGCTTCCATTTCATTTCTAATGTCTATTTTTAGTTGCCTATTTATGTCTACACAGTAAATTACTAATTGTACAGATCGTGCACCTTTCTTATGATTTTTCTTTTCCGATACAAATGACTACAACTGATTTTTTAATTCATTAAGTTTTAATTCATGTGCAACTAGGGTAATTTACAAAAAAAAATAATAATAATGTTAAATACGTGATATTCTAACTTCATAACCTTTTATAATCACCTTAATATATTAAAAGCTTAGAAATTAATAAACAAATTACAAATCAAAGATGAAGTATAAGAATTTTGTTACCTTACGCAATTACATCCCCATTTATCACAGTCTAGACAATTGTACGAATATTCGCCGCTATATAATTGTGTAGTCTCAAGCATAAAAAATGGTTTTGTAAAATGATATGACATTTTCATGATCATTCAAACAATAGTTAACCGTACAATTCACACGTATTTTTATATTAATTGTCTGAAAAAGTATTCAATATTAAATGGATGGTCAAAAAAATGCCTACATGATCATGAAATAAAGCAAATAGAATACAAATATTGCCACTATAACATTATAGTTTCTCTTTTCAGGGTTACTTTTACATTTAAAAGGTTGGTTGTCTGAAAGGAAGTAAAATAGCTCCACTTATTTCTATTTTGCTGTAATATCCCGAAATTTTCTTAGATGTTAACACTTAATCGATCGATAACACTGAGACAATAGTGTCCTCAACCTTCATAAATAATCCATATACTGTCAGAGCAACTAAACCATTGATCAAAGTATTTTCTCTCAATGTACAATTATATCTGGAAACAAATTTGAACCTGAATAAATAAACTATCAAAGTCATCCACGCAGGGGTTCTAACAATCAATACTAAGATTTATTTTGTTTTCTTTCGCTCGCTCGGCTCTAGTCCTTGTTCGAGCAACTTAATGCCGACTATGGCCTGCGGAAAGGAAGTCAAAGGAGAGTGAGCTTTCGAGAGCCCAGTAAGGTCGTTCAAAGATTTAAAATAATAAAAACGATTCGGACGAGTTTATATTTAAGCCAAATAAAACTTTTAAAATGGGAACAGAACGATTCAAACAATCTTTCTATATACAATCAAATGATGATTTTGAAAGGGTTTTCAAAGAAAACCACAACATTTCAATATAAACGAAGAGATGAGTATCAACTCAGTTCCTTAAATTAATAACTATTTTTTTAAAACACTTAAAGTCTAATAAATCATAAATAAGAAACATTGAACATGAGCAGTATATTAGCAAAGCCACCCCGGGCAGTGCTCGATACATTTTACAAATGCATATGTACACTGACTAGTCTATCTAGGTACTAGTTAACCCAACAATACAGACCATCCTTATAACGCCAACAATACAGACCATCCTTATGACTCCCAAGTTACTAACTCATGTCAACATTGAGAAGCAATAAATGCATTTGAAAATGTTCAAAGAAGTTAAACACAATTCAAAACATTTTACAATTATTGGAGTAAATAAACAGATGAGAATTCCAAACGATCGCTATCAAACTCAAATCAGGCTTTCATGGACAGTTTCAAAAATATCTTTTATATCAAACATAAAATTGAATCATTGTAGTTTGTAAAACTATTCTATAAGTATTTGAAAATAGAATAACGAAATAGGGTTCGGATAAAATTCCTTACCTCGGTCCAAGCTAAGCAACGCTCCCAAACCTCAATCCATAATCTCTGAACGAACCTAGATTGATAATTTATTTGTTAGAACATAATCTATGTCTAACATACTATAACCTAATATCCACTACCCAAACAATGCTCACTTCTAACTCCGAAATCGTTCAACCCAAAGCGCGCCTTGCACGCGACCAACTTAACCGAGAACCCGGTACGCTCTTTAATACGTAACAATATCCTAAAATTCATAATAAATTTCAATAAAACATTTTATGGCTTAAAACATTAATAAATGTCAAAATATGAAATTTCTGAATTTTGAATATTTTCGAATTTAAAAATAATTTCTTTAAATACCCTAAAACCCAATAATTTCCATAATTACTTCCAGTTGCAAAGGAAGTCCCATAATTTTTGTAAAAACCTTAAAATATGTATAAAAGTTATATAAATTGAAATCAGAACTTAAAAAATGTAAAAACTATTTTAAAATTTTTGTGTTACTAAAACCAATGCGATATGGAAACCATAGCAAAACAACTTAAAAAATTATCAAATTCAAACTGAGTCTTATTTATACCATAAAAAAATTATCCTAATTTTCCCCAGAACATTTTCCGGGTTTAAGATCCCCAAAAGAATTTTACAATTTTAAGTTTACAGAAAATATTAAAAATACATATGATTTCAGAAAATTATAAAATTTTACCAGAATTTCTAATATAGCCTAAGGTATTATAATTTAAAATTTCACATACTAACGATACCTGCACACTATCCAATATGCATGACATACCTAACGCTAATATGTGTACACTTGTATATTACCCAAATTTGCCTATGCCCAGCAACCCCTTTAACCATACCCATTTATACACTTCCACAATACACAACACCCTCTCATCTTCTCTGCTCACTCACCTGTTAACACCCAAAGGAAAGCACACACTTAAACACAGCCGCTTTCATTCACCTAACTCTCACTCACGCAACCCAGTTGCTCAAACACAAATACACCATACCAGCACTCTTCCAGCGTACCCATTAGAGCCCAAGCAAAGACACCATGATCACACACACTAACACAAATACGCAACTAACACCTAGCTTTCTCTTGGCAGCCTTGCCACTCACACCTACAACCACAATTGCACACACGACCACATGCACACACAGCTCTCAAGCACACATATTCACACATTTATGCACACATTTGTGCACACAACGCATGCACTCAGCTATTTGTTGACAGCTTTTAACACACATATGAACACACAACACACACCGAAGCACACAACTCTCATACCCTCAAAACACACAGCGTACCATACACATAACACATATCTACCACTGTTTCAGACATACACATACATAAAACACACTCCAAACACGCACTCCCAATGAACAGCAGCTTGCTGTTTCCATGTCATAAACCACTCTCCCATGACACCCACCAAAGCATTAACAACCCAAACCTCACGGCAGCTCTCTCTCCCCGTTGTACTTGTGATTCATACGCATTCCCACAAACACCTTACAGCCATAATCAATTAAACGCATCACACGCACAATGCACTTGATATGGCAGCCATGTAGCACCCCTATTTTACGACTATTTCTCTCCCTAAATGCAGCCCTTCATGGCTGTTTCTCTATTTCACTACAACTCCTCACAGGCAATCCCACCAATCTGCTTCTACCCCTAGCTCCCATACACCCACGTAGCATATATAACCTATGTATCTCACTGCCTTCACTACAGCAAATTCTAACGCACGCACGTGTAATACCCATACGTAACGATACACGCAAATATACGAATCATCGCAAAAAGCGCTTACCGAAACTGAGTTACGCTGTCCGGAACTGACATCAACAACTTTCACTCTCTCTTCTTCTGTATATGTGTATTTTTCTTCTCCCTTTTTCACGAGCACACATGCACGGCCTTCTTCCCTTTCTCTCTCTAAATCTCTCTCTCGAAGGTGAGTCTGGCTGCTTAAAGGGTGCCTTGGACGGCTACCCCAGAACATGTGATATATATACAAGTGAATAAAGAACCCTAGCTAGAAATAGACCCTATTCATTCATTAGTCGCTAAATCTTCTTAACCAAACTTATTATGGGAAAATGGTCCAAAAATAATTTTTTTACAATAAACTATATGTTAGAAAAATTATTAACGGCTGTTGCGCTAACCCGCTTTACTGTTTGTCACTAAAAGTATACCGATACTAAGAAAAATATTCTGTCACTGAAAAGACACGTCGATACTAAGTATTTAAAAAATATCGTCATTAAAATTTGCTAAGAAGTACATTGATGTTAAGTAAAAAGAAATATTGACGTTAAAAGTCACTAACTACGTCAATCAATATCACTTATAATTTTTATCTTTAAATTATAGCTTATGATTTCCTTGAAATTTTGTCAATAAAGTTCACTATAAAATTGCACTCATTAAAGTCGCAACTAAGTATATTAATGCTAAGAAAATAAACTGCGACTAAAAAATCAAAATTAATCCGTTACATTATATCGGGGTGTTACATTTGCCCTAAGGTTTTCATGGCATATTTTTTAGTAGGTTTATTCGGTCTAGATAATAATTTCTTTGTCTTTTTTGTACTTTCTCTTATAAATTTTAAATTTCATTGTAGAGGACTGTACAAGATGTCTAATTTAATATATGATAATGAGTTTTATCAGAGGTACTTATAAAATAAAATTATTGATCAATGATGCGCCACATAACGTGAACATCTAAAAAAAGTATCTCACAAATATATGGATATGATAAGAAAAATGAATAGCATAAATAATTTTGTGTATAAATTCTTGAAAATTAACTTTTTTGATAAAAAAAATTTAGTACCTTAAATATAAAGAACAAAGTAACATTCTAATTTGACGTGAAATAATTAATTACTCACTGCGTGCTTCACTTTTTGAATACGTTAATTTGAACTTCTGAATCTTACTAATTTTTAAATACTATAACATGCTTTACTATTATGGACACAATTTCATGACTATGCTTTCATTGAATTTCTCTTGATTATGATACTGCTTATACACTAAAATGCATGAATGTGACATGTTTTGAATTCAATAATTCGCTTCAAGTGAATAAGAATAAATCGTAATTTTCAAAACCATCGACATCATGATGCTTAAATACTCAACCTTAACTCTACCAAAATATGTTAAAACTCAAATATACTCATAATGTTTAAATAGAATTTACGCCAGGCCTTGTCCGGGTTACTTAACTAGTTATATATATAATAAGCGAAGTGAGAAATTAGTAAGTCTTATGTATATGACACATCATCGCTTCTTTATATGACACATCATCAGATCCTTATTTCAAAATTAATTAACTTATATATTAGTAAGTCTTATTTAATTTAAAAGTAATTCTAATCATTCTAAAACTCAACCTTATCATTGTACTAACTTATTAGGACTACATATTGACTATTATATCTTCAAAACTACTCTCTAATACGAATATAAAAATTATATATAAAAAAATAAAAATAATACTTTCAATTTAGAAGAAAAAATTAATTTAAAAACTAATTCTAATCATTCTAAAACTCTACCTATTCACTGTACTAATCTATTAAGATTCTATTTTGACAATGATATAACAGTGTTTTCTTATATGATAATTATGTCTATCCATATAATAATATATAATAAGCAAAGTATGGATTTATTTGCGAGACGCATCATCACAGAGATATGACTACTTTACTTGACACGTTATTAAATTCTGTTTTCAATGTGAAATATAATTATAACTATTATAAATGTCATTAAAGGTTTAAAATTTTATCTTTAATAGGTTTCTTATTGCTTGATGCGGTTTTTATTTCTAGATAAGTTAATTTTTATATTACTAAGCATTATATAATTGAAAAACTAACTCTAAACATTTTAAAACTCTAAATGATTGATGAACTAACTTATAAGAACTTAAATTTGACTATTATATCCTTAAATCACTATCTAATATGAATGTAAAAATTCATATATTTGAAAAACGAAAATAACATACTAGATTTAGAAGAGAAAAAATGATGCTACAATTGAGAATATTATCTTGGATAGGGTTCTTATTTCTTTAAAAAATTAATTCTAAACGTTCTAAAACCCTAACTGTAATGAACAAAATTATTAGGACTTAATTTTGACTATTGTATCCTTAAAATCACTCTCTATTATGAATATAAAAATTTATATATCTTAAGAACGAAAAAAACACACTAGATTTGGAAGAGAAAAAAAAAAGATGCTACAATTGAGAATATTATCTTGGATATGGATCTTATTTCTTGATGTGATTCTTAGTTCTTGATAAGTTAATTTTCATATTATTAAGCCTTATATAATTGAAAAACTAACTCTAAACATTCTAAAACTCTAACTGATTGATGAACTAACTTACTAGGACTTAATTTTGACTATTGTATTCTTAAAATCACTCTCTAATATGAATATAGAAATTCATATATCTGAAAAATGAAAATAACATACTAAATTTAGAAGAGAAAAAAAATGATACTACAATTAAGAATATTATCTTGGATGGAGTTCTTATTTCTTGATAAGTTAATTTTCATATTACTAAGCCTTATATAATTAAAAAAAACTAGCTCTAAACATTCTAAAACTCTAACTGATTGATGAACTAACTTATTAGGACTTAATTTTGACTAATATATCCTTAAAACCACTCTCTATAAAAATTTGTATAGCTTAAAAAAGAAAATAACATACTAGATTTAAAAGAAAAAAATGATGATATAATTGAGAATATTATCTTAGATGAGGTTCTTATTTCTTAATAAGTTAATTTTCATATTACTAAACCCTTATACAATTGAAAAACTAACTCTAAACATTCTAAAACTCTAACTGATTGATGAACTAACTTATTAGGACTTAATTTTGACTATTAAATTATCAAAACCACTCTCTAATATGAATATACAATTCAAATATCTTAAAAATGAAAATAACCTACTAGATTTAGAAGAGAGAAAAAAATAATACTATAATTGAGAATATTATCTTAGATGTGGTTCTTATTTCTTGATAAATTAATTTTTATATTACTAAGCCTTATATAATTGAAAAAACTAATTCTAAATGCTCTAAAACTCTAATTGATTGATGAATTAACTTATTAAGACTTAATTTTGACTTTTGTATCTTAAAATCATTCTCTATTATGAATATAAAAATTTATATATCTTAAAAACAAAAATAACATACTAGATTTAGAAGAGAAAAGAAAATGATGCTACAATTGAGAATATTATTTTGGATGAATTTTTTATGTCATGATAAGTTAATTTTTATATTACTAAAATTTATATAGTTAAAAAAACTAATTCTAAACGTTCTAAAACTCTAACTGATTGATGAACTAACTTTTTAGGACTTAATTCTGACAATTGTATCCTTAAAACCATAGTTATGAATACCGTACCGAGTGCTATCAATTTTTTTTTATGAAATAGTTCGTACCAATACTGGCTCAAATTTTCATCAATAATATATATTTTTAATATTCCTCATTGGTGAACTAACAATAAATACATATATTTGTTTTACTCACAGCTCTTGTAGAATAATCTGTTTATCCTAGAGAGCTTAAGTTACTTTAGTTTTCAAATAAACTGAATAGCTTATTCAATTGAATTACCTCTTATTCCCCTTTTCAACGATCTCATTCGAAAATTCTTACTTAAAAATAAGCTATTTGTTTAAGAATAATGTCTTTGGATGCAAGAGTAAGTTGCTTGTATGTGTATGCGCGCGGGTGTTTGTTCGTGTACATGTGTATAAAGCAGTACATCATATAGATAAAAGAACATGATCAAAGCTTACAGGTATGAGGTAAATCAAAATTAAGTGAATATTATGAGCAAGATGTTACAAAGGCTTTGATTGATATAAAAGTACTTAGAAGGGTGTTTTTCTATTTAGTCTTTATATGGTCAATTTATAAAATTTCTAATAAAATTAGTTACTTTTATTTTTTTTTAAGGAATCGGTACAAAATACAAAATTTCGGCCGATATCACTTGTACCGACAGGTACAACTTGTACAAATCGATATTTTGACCCGTATAAAATGTAAGGGATACCGTACCAGTGAAAGACAAAAACCGTCGATACCGGTATGGTATTGATAACTATGCCTAAAATCACTCTCTAATATAAATATAAAAATTCTTATATTTTTAAAAACGAAAATAATATACTAGATTTAGAAGAAAAAAAATGATACTGCAATTGAGATCGAAACAATAAAAATAATGTAATAATAATTATTTTTTTAAATTATAAAATTTTCTCACCGTAATTGATGTAATGATTTGTCAATATAGTATACCTTTTAGAATCCTTTTGATAAAATAGAAAATTGACATTATTTTTTGGATGGAACCACGCAAACAAAAATGATTGTACATTTATTTTTCATTAAAATTGTAATAGTGATAATGCTTATTCATAAATCTGATAGTTAAAAAGGACTTAAAGTTATATACTAAATATGTCAATGTATCTAAATCTATGCAAATATTATTTTGAATGTGATACCTATTTTTAAGTTTATTTAATTTTGCATGAAATACATAAGGGCTATGTGAGGAAGCTTTATATATACTGTGAAAAATAATTTTAAAACTCTAATTATATGAATTTTTTAAGATTTAATTTTAACTATCATGTTTAAAAAACTAACTCTCTCATGCAAAGACAAAAAGTCACTTATCTAAAAAATATAGCTTATGGATGTTTAGGAAAAAACCATTATGTTACAATTAATTTAAGTTTATTGTAATGTAATAAATGTATGTTTTTTTACACGTAACATAGTCGTTATAAAAATTATTTACATAATAAATAAAATCAATATTCAAATTACAGGATAATGTTTTGCTTTGATAAGACTGGACAATCAACAAAGTGGTTATATAAGCTTATATGAGATTTTTAAAAGAAATAACATATGTATTAGAAAAGAAATGGTGCAATCAAATTAAACAATTTTTAGTTACTATATTAAGAATATTTAAAACCTTTAAGATGCAAAAATATGATAAGATTTTGTATCCTTAAAACCACTTTATAATATGAATATATAAATTGATATATTTAAAAAATAGAAATAAAATTATCCTCGATGGGATCCTTATTTCTTGATACGTTAATTTGCATAACAGTAAGCCTTATAACTGAAAAACTAATTCCAAACATTTTAAAACTCTAACTAATTAATAAACTAACTTATTAGGACTTAATTTTAATTATTGTATTCTTAAAAGCACTTTCTAATATGAATATAAAATTTCATATATCAAAAAAATAAAAATGACATATTGGATTTAAAAGAGAGAAAAAATGATGTCACAATTGAAAATCAAGCAATAAAATAATGTAATAATTGATTCATATTTATTTTATTTTAATATATGCTTACCGTATCGATGTAAAGATTTATCAAATATAATATATAGCTTTTTTTTTTTGTTTTGGTAACACCCCAATACTTTTTTGGAGTTATTTAAAATCTTTAGAAGCGAATATATTTTTCTTAGTGTCGATATTTTTCTTTAACAACTTTTAACGGCGAATTAAATGTTTAGCGAATAGCGTGACCGAACTTTATCGGCTAACTTTAGCAACAATTTAAAACTTATTTTTAGCGTAGGCTTTCTTATTAACGACATTTTGGTTAAGCGAGATAGC